>JAQIBA010000274.1:0-39652 GCA_028293925.1 Brueelia nebulosa
GATATAGTATACAACATGATACTGAAGAATTTTCTCTTTTTTTCTCTCTTTTCTTTCTTTTTCTCTTCTTAAAAAAGTTTCATAAAAGGAGATTCACAAGTTTTAATTAATTTTATCTGTGACAGATTAATAAAATTATTAAAATACATAAAAAATAAATTTATATTCTCTTTTTTCAGTCCATATTTTTAAAATAAAATGAGTTAATAATACTGCACAAAAATAAATAAAAAAACCCGATAATGGCGGAAATTAGGGAATTTAAATTTATCTATTCCATCTAATAGTTAATGCCAATAAGTAAATAAAGTCTAAAAACCAATAATTCACTTATATTAATCTTCTATAATATAAATAGATTGTAAATCTTCTATAATTTTCTATAATTTGATTTTTTCGGAAAAATAAAAAAATTGTCCAACACTAATTCAGTTTTATTCAAAAAGTTGATGGACACTTTGGGCGGAAAATCGAACAAAAAATGAACAAAAAATTGATTTAAAATTATAATGAGAATTACGAAAGTGTTAAAAATGGAGAATTATTAAATTAAGCCGCGTTGAAATATTCTTGAAAACGGCGACTTTTTCCGAGAATTAAAAAAAACCCATTATTCCCTCGACCGATCAAAAGGGGTTTTGGAAAATCTCAAAATGGCAGAGGTCGACCGGAAGTGTTCCGGTTTCCGACCCCTGGCAGCACCTCATGAAATAAAACTGAACGTTAATTAAAAGTTAAATTCAGTCTCTGCGGAATAAAAGCGATGAAAGGGAGAAAAAACAAGGACGAGACTCACCCTCCAATGGGAGGGTGGCGGGTGAAAGGCTTTCTTTGTTTATTTTTCATTTTCTGCCATAAAAAATCATCTTACTCGAGCAAAATACTTCTTTTGTCCCGGGAAAGTTGCACCTATTTCGTTTCCAAATGAGGAGACGGAAGTTGGTCAAACTGATTTCTCAAAATAAATTCCTCCAATTCAAATATGAAAAAGAAAAACTGCTTAAAGAAAGTTTTTTGATGTCAAAAAAAGAAAGGCTTCTCAATTGTTATTCTCCCATACAGAAATGCCCTTCTTGCGCGAAGGCCCATCAGAAATCGATCGATGGCTGATTAACACCTTCAGAAAAAAAGAAACAAATCCAGCTTTTGATAAATATCAATCTGGGATTTGAATTAGGAAATAAAGAGTTATACGAAATAGAAATTCGTTTCGTGTGAAAATCAACGCCAAAAAAAAGGTGAATTCAAAATGGGCCGCCATGTTTAAATGTTGTAACGGATTTGAACGTTTGTGGAATGCAAAATGAGAACGACAGTTGTAAACTCTCACATTAATAAACTCGTCTCAGTTATTACTCCGAGATAAAGAAGTTACAATGTAAATCGAACAGAAAACCTAAGATTTCTCGTAAATATGAAAAAAAAACTACAAAACAGTGAAATGAAAAGTCAAAACATAAAAAAAACATCGCCCTTATATTTACTTTTCTCATTTTGTTTTTTTTTTTAATGTGAAAAACTAACTGATTTTTATTAAAGAAATGATAAGAAGTTATAAAAAAGTGATCAATAGTATAAAAATAATAAAAATTTCAAGTCACTTACGTGGTTTTGTTTGACATTGTCGTCAACACGAGATCTTCTCTCTCTCTGGAGAATTATCCGAAATTCCTTTCTGGAATTTTCACTGAAAAAAATTCCCGAGAAAAAATATTTCAATTTCAATATTTGTCGTTTTCATTTTCCTCTAACATTTCTGGGAATTTCGTTGGATTTTGAATAAATCGGATTTTTATTTTCAATATATTTTGTCGGTGACAATTGACCTCTTCGCTGTTTAATTATTTCATTACTATATTATTATATATGCAAACATGATTATATATTTGTTGATTATATTATGCATCAAGTGATTAATTTATTTTAATATTATTCAGAGCTAAAAATTCAGGGAAAAGAGAAAAGCAGAAAGAGAAGAGAGAAAAAAGGTCGTTATGACAGTTGAACTGAAATTTTCCTGAAACTTTTGAGTGAAAAAGAACATTTCAAGGTCAGTGCGATTGCTGACACTCTGTGGTCCATTGCCCATTCAACCGAAACTCTTTCCGTTTCCGCTCTAACGGATTAAAGAGCCGACATTATCGCTAATTGAGCTCAGTCAAAGCTTTGAGGGTTTCTTTTTGGATTTTAACGACGTTCAAATGCGAGAAATAATCTCAGATTAAACTCAAATCTGAGGTATAAATTGAATGTAATCTTTGTATCTGCCGAACGAATTTGGGAAAATCCGTTGGAAAATCTTTTCCTTTATTGAATTTTTATTTATTGAAACTGCAGAACAGATTTTCACCGAAATTTTGTATAATTTTTGGCTTTTTTTGTAGCAATTATGGCTGAAAAAATTTCATCTCTCTCTCTCTCCCTTCTCTCTCTCTCTCTCTCTCTCTCTTTACCCCCTCGAATCAACCCCACCGAGGGGCATTCGGACACAACACCAGAAATTATTCAACCTTGAGCCAACTTAAAAGCCAATGTTTGGAGCACAGCCCCTCTTTTGTCCCCCGCCTCCCCTCCCCCCAGGGGGATGCTAACATTACTTTAATGGAACACTGCAGACCACTCAACTCAACCCGCCTCCATATTTTATTTCACCTCCGGGATGCCTCCGGTTACGCGGTTTCGCACATTTTACACCCTTTGTCTTCCTTCCCTCCCGCATAATTAGGGAGAAGCCATTTTGGATTCCGAGATGAACCATTTGTTGACGTCTATGGCCAATCGAACGTTAATTGAGAGTTATACACTTATTGAATATAAACTTTAGCTTAACTTTAATTAGTGAGTTTAATCCGAAATTTTATTAGAAAAGTAATGGAATAGTAATTATAAATACTAATTTTAATTAGCACTGTTCTAAAAGAAGAAGAAAAAGCAGCTTCAATAAAGTGAAATTCATTCTTAACTCGTTATGAGGGATCGAATTTAAAGATTCTTCTTCGAAACGTTCCGAAAAAATTCTTTTGAATTCTCAGATTACCATTTCGAAATTGAATATCATTGAAAGAGGGTAATGCAATCGCATTAAAATGTAATACAATAATAACTGTAAAGTTTCGCACGAGTTTTTCCCGCGAAAAAAAATTAGATTTCAATTAATCAGACTAAATCGTACTTTCACAGTGTGAAAGTATATACTTTTTGAGTAGTATGAGTGAAACTGAGTGTATACATTATCATACTGCGTTGTATTCGCTTACAAACTGTGAAATAATAACCAAATAAATGCCGATTTAACAACCTGTAAGAGTAAGTAAATACAATAGCGCTCGAAAGTATTTTAACAATACAAAATTTTTAGTTTTCCACCAAAGTGAAAGAGTTACTTACAAAGTGCAATTTCATTAAAATCCTTTACAACATTTACAAATACAATATTAATTAAGTAACAGAAGATTATTAATATATTATTAATAGTATTGATAACTAATTAATACATATTTAAATCTTATTGTAAAATAATTAACTAAAAAACTATAAAATTTTGTATTGTCAAAACCCTTTTGAGCGCTACTGTATATTATAAATTTCTTTTATAAATTTAAAATTATTTATTTAAATTTATTATAAATTTCTTTTCACCCAATTAAATGAATAAATCCATAAACAAATAAATAAATAAATTAAACAATAAGAGAAACCAAAACTAATCAATCAATAAGTAAATACATGCGATAAATTTATAAATAAATAAGCTAAAAAATGAGACGTATAAATAAATAAACAGTTTTTGTGGACAAATAATTGTATATTTTCTTAACTTTACACAAATTTCACAATTAAATTAACGATTCACAGTGATTCCTCCAAAGTCTGATATTGGTATGCCTGGCGAGAATGTTTGGGGGTGGCTTTGCTTTGTCTAAAAGAAGAAAAGTCATAAAGATAACCTCTGAATGAAAGGCGGCTCTTTTGTTCTCAAATACATCTGCCTGTTCCTCAGGGGGTGACCGCTGTTCATTGATTAGGGGCTGAAAGTGTTTGTAATAATACACTTCACGTGAGACGATTCCAAGTGTGGTTGAACACATATGGAACCCATCAAACAAACGAAAGAGGACAAAGAACCCCAAAAGGAAACAAAAAAGACGTACAGAATGGGCTCCACTCATAATGGATGTTCTTAAGGGTGAATCAAACATCGGATGGTTAAAGCTCGGAGAGTGTGAATACACCCGCAAAGAAAGTCGGGGCAGTTTTCTCTCGCGTTTCCTTCACTGAAAAAGGGGAAAAGGGGGGAAAACATTAGTCTTGAAAAAAATCAATTCTAAGGGATTATTCTTCCATCCAATTCACCTGCGGAGCTCTTTTCAAATTTGTCCAACAAATTAATTTTATCATAAAATTCAACATTTTTAATTTACCATTCCAGTGAGAGAGGGCGCACATTTTGTAAAAGAACCGGGTTCATTTGTAGAATAATTTCCGCCGATCCGCTTGAACTCAAACTTGGTTTCCCTATGTTTTAAGACACGCTCTTTCCATCTATGATATTCCCATCGAGATTTGAACACTTTCGATTTTCATGATTTTTCGAAAAAATGCCACAGGTTTTAATGCCACACCACTACCTGTGCCCTGTTTTTTCAACTTTAAACCTTTGTAAAATAATTACCGCCGATCCGATTGAACTCAAACTTGGTTTCTCTGTGTTTTGGAAGGTGCTCTTTTTATCTATGATATTCCCATCGAGATTTGAACACTTTCGATTTTCATGATTTTTCGAAAAAATGCCACAGGTAGCTACCTGTGCCCTGTTTTTTCAACTTTAAACCTTGGTAAAATAATTACCGCCGATCCGATTGAACTCAAACTTGGTTTTCCTAGGTTTTAAGACACGCTCTTTCCATCTGTGTAGGTGGCATCGAGATTTGAGGACTTTCGATTTTCATGATTTTTCGAAAAAATGCCACAGGTAGCTACCTGTGCCCTGTTTTTTCAACTTTAAACCTTTGTAAAATAATTTCCGCCGATCCGATTGAACTCAAACTTGGTTTTCCTAGGTTTTAAGACACGCTCTTTAAATCTATCATGGTGGCATCGACATTTGAACACTTTCCATTTTCATGATTTTTCGAAAAAATGCCACAGGTAGCTACCTGTGCCCTGTTTTTTCAACTTTAAACTCGGATAAAATAATTTCCGCCGATCCGATTGAACTCAAACTTGGTTTTCCTAGGTTTTAAGACACGCTCTTTCCATCTATGATATTCCCATCGAGATTTGAACACTTTCGATTTTCATGATTTTTCGAAAAAATGCCACAGGTAGCTACCTGTGCCCTGTTTTTTCAACTTTAAACTCGGATAAAATAATTTCCGCCGATCGGATTGAACTCAAACTTGGTTTTCCTAGGTTTTAAGACACGCTCTTTCCATCTATGATATTCCCATCGAGATTTAAGGACTTTCGATTTTCATGATTTTTCGAAAAAATGCCACAGGTAGCTACCTGTGCCCTGTTTTTTCAACTTTAAACCTTTGTAAAATAATTTCCGCCGATCCGATTGAGCTCAAACTTGGTTTTCCTAGGTTTTAAGACACGCTCTTTCCATCTATGATATTCCCATCGAGATTTGAACACTTTCGATTTTCATGATTTTTCGAAAAAATGCCACAGGTAGCTACCTGTGCCCTGTTTTTTCAACTTTAAACCTTTGTAAAATAATTTCCGCCGATCCGATTGAACTCAAACTTGGTTTTCCTAGGTTTTAAGACACGCTCTTTCCATCTGTGTAGGTGGCATCGAGATTTGAGGACTTTCGATTTTCATGATTTTTCGAAAAAATGCCACAGGTAGCTACCTGTGCCCTGTTTTTTCAACTTTAAACCTTTGTAAAATAATTTCCGCCGATCCGATTGAACTCAAACTTGGTTTTCCTAGGTTTTAAGACACGCTCTTTCCATCTGTGTAGGTGGCATCGAGATTTGAGGACTTTCGATTTTCATGATTTTTCGAAAAAATGCCACAGGTAGCTACCTGTGCCCTGTTTTTTCAACTTTAAACCTTTGTAAAATAATTACCGCCGATCCGATTGAACTCAAACTTGGTTTCCCTGTGTTTTGGAAGGTGCTCTTTTTATCTATGATATACCCATCGAGATTTGAACACTTTCGATTTTCATGATTTTTCGAAAAAATGCCACAGGTAGCTACCTGTGCCCTGTTTTTTCAACTTTAAACCTTGGTAAAATAATTACCGCCGATCCGATTGAGCTCAAACTTGGTTTCTCTGTGTTTTGGAAGGTGCTCTTTTTATCTATGATATTCCCATCGAGATTTGAACACTTTCCATTTTCATGATTTTTCGAAAAAATGCCACAGGTAGCTACCTGTGCCCTGTTTTTTCAACTTTAAACCTTTGTAAAATAATTTCCGCCGATCCGATTGAGCTCAAACTTGGTTTTCCTAGGTTTTAAGACACGCTCTTTCCATCTATGATATTCCCATCGAGATTTGAACACTTTCGATTTTCATGATTTTTCGAAAAAATGCCACAGGTAGCTACCTGTGCCCTGTTTTTTCAACTTTAAACCTTTGTAAAATAATTTCCGCCGATCCGATTGAACTCAAACTTGGTTTTCCTAGGTTTTAAGACACGCTCTTTCCATCTATGATATTCCCATCGAGATTTGAACACTTTCGATTTTCATGATTTTTCGAAAAAATGCCACAGGTAGCTACCTGTGCCCTGTTTTTTCAACTTTAAACCTTTGTAAAATAATTTCCGCCGATCCGATTGAGCTCAAACTTGGTTTTCCTAGGTTTTAAGACACGCTCTTTCCATCTATGATATTCCCATCGAGATTTAAGGACTTTCGATTTTCATGATTTTTCGAAAAAATGCCACAGGTAGCTACCTGTGCCCTGTTTTTTCAACTTTAAACCTTTGTAAAATAATTTCCGCCGATCCGATTGAGCTCAAACTTGGTTTTCCTAGGTTTTAAGACACGCTCTTTCCATCTATGATATTCCCATCGAGATTTGAACACTTTCGATTTTCATGATTTTTCGAAAAAATGCCACAGGTAGCTACCTGTGCCCTGTTTTTTCAACTTTAAACCTTTGTAAAATAATTTCCGCCGATCCGATTGAACTCAAACTTGGTTTTCCTAGGTTTTAAGACACGCTCTTTCCATCTGTGTAGGTGGCATCGAGATTTGAGGACTTTCGATTTTCATGATTTTTCGAAAAAATGCCACAGGTAGCTACCTGTGCCCTGTTTTTTCAACTTTAAACCTTTGTAAAATAATTTCCGCCGATCCGATTGAACTCAAACTTGGTTTTCCTAGGTTTTAAGACACGCTCTTTCCATCTGTGTAGGTGGCATCGAGATTTGAGGACTTTCGATTTTCATGATTTTTCGAAAAAATGCCACAGGTAGCTACCTGTGCCCTGTTTTTTCAACTTTAAACCTTTGTAAAATAATTACCGCCGATCCGATTGAACTCAAACTTGGTTTCCCTGTGTTTTGGAAGGTGCTCTTTTTATCTATGATATACCCATCGAGATTTGAACACTTTCGATTTTCATGATTTTTCGAAAAAATGCCACAGGTAGCTACCTGTGCCCTGTTTTTTCAACTTTAAACCTTGGTAAAATAATTACCGCCGATCCGATTGAGCTCAAACTTGGTTTCTCTGTGTTTTGGAAGGTGCTCTTTTTATCTATGATATTCCCATCGAGATTTGAACACTTTCCATTTTCATGATTTTTCGAAAAAATGCCACAGGTAGCTACCTGTGCCCTGTTTTTTCAACTTTAAACCTTTGTAAAATAATTTCCGCCGATCCGATTGAGCTCAAACTTGGTTTTCCTAGGTTTTAAGACACGCTCTTTCCATCTATGATATTCCCATCGAGATTTGAACACTTTCGATTTTCATGATTTTTCGAAAAAATGCCACAGGTAGCTACCTGTGCCCTGTTTTTTCAACTTTAAACCTTTGTAAAATAATTTCCGCCGATCCGATTGAACTCAAACTTGGTTTTCCTAGGTTTTAAGACACGCTCTTTCCATCTATGATATTCCCATCGAGATTTGAACACTTTCGATTTTCATGATTTTTCGAAAAAATGCCACAGGTAGCTACCTGTGCCCTGTTTTTTCAACTTTAAACCTTTGTAAAATAATTTCCGCCGATCCGATTGAGCTCAAACTTGGTTTTCCTAGGTTTTAAGACACGCTCTTTCCATCTATGATATTCCCATCGAGATTTGAACACTTTCGATTTTCATGATTTTTCGAAAAAATGCCACAGGTAGCTACCTGTGCCCTGTTTTTTCAACTTTAAACCTTTGTAAAATAATTTCCGCCGATCCGATTGAGCTCAAACTTGGTTTTCCTAGGTTTTAAGACACGCTCTTTCCATCTGTGTAGGTGGCATCGAGATTTGAGGACTTTCGATTTTCATGATTTTTCGAAAAAATGCCACAGGTAGCTACCTGTGCCCTGTTTTTTCAACTTTAAACCTTTGTAAAATAATTTCCGCCGATCCGATTGAGCTCAAACTTGGTTTTCCTAGGTTTTAAGACACGCTCTTTCCATCTATGATATTCCCATCGAGATTTGAACACTTTCGATTTTCATGATTTTTCGAAAAAATGCCACAGGTAGCTACCTGTGCCCTGTTTTTTCAACTTTAAACCTTTGTAAAATAATTTCCGCCGATCCGATTGAGCTCAAACTTGGTTTTCCTAGGTTTTAAGACACGCTCTTTCCATCTATGATATTCCCATCGAGATTTGAGGACTTTCGATTTTCATGATTTTTCGAAAAAATGCCACAGGTAGCTACCTGTGCCCTGTTTTTTCAACTTTAAACCTTTGTAAAATAATTACCGCCGATCCGATTGAACTCAAACTTGGTTTCTCTGTGTTTTGGAAGGTGCTCTTTTTATCTATGATATTCCCATCGAGATTTGAACACTTTCCATTTTCATGATTTTTCGAAAAAATGCCACAGGTAGCTACCTGTGCCCTGTTTTTTCAACTTTAAACCTTTGTAAAATAATTTCCGCCGATCCGATTGAACTCAAACTTGGTTTTCCTAGGTTTTAAGACACGCTCTTTCCATCTGTGTAGGTGGCATCGAGATTTGAGGACTTTCGATTTTCATGATTTTTCGAAAAAATGCCACAGGTAGCTACCTGTGCCCTGTTTTTTCAACTTTAAACCTTTGTAAAATAATTACCGCCGATCCGATTGAACTCAAACTTGGTTTCTCTGTGTTTTGGAAGGTGCTCTTTTTATCTATGATATTCCCATCGAGATTTGAACACTTTCGATTTTCATGATTTTTCGAAAAAATGCCACAGGTAGCTACCTGTGCCCTGTTTTTTCAACTTTAAACCTTTGTAAAATAATTTCCGCCGATCCGATTGAGCTCAAACTTGGTTTTCCTAGGTTTTAAGACACGCTCTTTCCATCTATGATATTCCCATCGAGATTTGAACACTTTCCATTTTCATGATTTTTCGAAAAAATGCCACAGGTAGCTACCTGTGCCCTGTTTTTTCAACTTTAAACCTTTGTAAAATAATTTCCGCCGATCCGATTGAACTCAAACTTGGTTTTCCTAGGTTTTAAGACACGCTCTTTCCATCTGTGTAGGTGGCATCGAGATTTGAGGACTTTCGATTTTCATGATTTTTCGAAAAAATGCCACAGGTAGCTACCTGTGCCCTGTTTTTTCAACTTTAAACCTTTGTAAAATAATTTCCGCCGATCCGATTGAACTCAAACTTGGTTTTCCTAGGTTTTAAGACACGCTCTTTCCATCTGTGTAGGTGGCATCGAGATTTGAGGACTTTCGATTTTCATGATTTTTCGAAAAAATGCCACAGGTAGCTACCTGTGCCCTGTTTTTTCAACTTTAAACCTTTGTAAAATAATTACCGCCGATCCGATTGAACTCAAACTTGGTTTCCCTGTGTTTTGGAAGGTGCTCTTTTTATCTATGATATACCCATCGAGATTTGAACACTTTCGATTTTCATGATTTTTCGAAAAAATGCCACAGGTAGCTACCTGTGCCCTGTTTTTTCAACTTTAAACCTTGGTAAAATAATTACCGCCGATCCGATTGAGCTCAAACTTGGTTTCTCTGTGTTTTGGAAGGTGCTCTTTTTATCTATGATATTCCCATCGAGATTTGAACACTTTCGATTTTCATGATTTTTCGAAAAAATGCCACAGGTAGCTACCTGTGCCCTGTTTTTTCAACTTTAAACCTTTGTAAAATAATTTCCGCCGATCCGATTGAACTCAAACTTGGTTTTCCTAGGTTTTAAGACACGCTCTTTCCATCTGTGTAGGTGGCATCGAGATTTGAGGACTTTCGATTTTCATGATTTTTCGAAAAAATGCCACAGGTAGCTACCTGTGCCCTGTTTTTTCAACTTTAAACCTTTGTAAAATAATTTCCGCCGATCCGATTGAGCTCAAACTTGGTTTTCCTAGGTTTTAAGACACGCTCTTTCCATCTATGATATTCCCATCGAGATTTGAACACTTTCCATTTTCATGATTTTTCGAAAAAATGCCACAGGTAGCTACCTGTGCCCTGTTTTTTCAACTTTAAACCTTTGTAAAATAATTTCCGCCGATCCGATTGAGCTCAAACTTGGTTTTCCTAGGTTTTAAGACACGCTCTTTCCATCTATGATATTCCCATCGAGATTTGAACACTTTCCATTTTCATGATTTTTCGAAAAAATGCCACAGGTAGCTACCTGTGCCCTGTTTTTTCAACTTTAAACCTTGGTAAAATAATTACCGCCGATCCGATTGAGCTCAAACTTGGTTTCTCTGTGTTTTGGAAGGTGCTCTTTTTATCTATGATATTCCCATCGAGATTTGAACACTTTCGATTTTCATGATTTTTCGAAAAAATGCCACAGGTAGCTACCTGTGCCCTGTTTTTTCAACTTTAAACCTTTGTAAAATAATTTCCGCCGATCCGATTGAACTCAAACTTGGTTTTCCTAGGTTTTAAGACACGCTCTTTCCATCTGTGTAGGTGGCATCGAGATTTGAGGACTTTCGATTTTCATGATTTTTCGAAAAAATGCCACAGGTAGCTACCTGTGCCCTGTTTTTTCAACTTTAAACCTTTGTAAAATAATTTCCGCCGATCCGATTGAGCTCAAACTTGGTTTTCCTAGGTTTTAAGACACGCTCTTTCCATCTATGATATTCCCATCGAGATTTGAACACTTTCCATTTTCATGATTTTTCGAAAAAATGCCACAGGTAGCTACCTGTGCCCTGTTTTTTCAACTTTAAACCTTGGTAAAATAATTACCGCCGATCCGATTGAGCTCAAACTTGGTTTCTCTGTGTTTTGGAAGGTGCTCTTTTTATCTATGATATTCCCATCGAGATTTGAACACTTTCGATTTTCATGATTTTTCGAAAAAATGCCACAGGTAGCTACCTGTGCCCTGTTTTTTCAACTTTAAACCTTTGTAAAATAATTTCCGCCGATCCGATTGAACTCAAACTTGGTTTTCCTAGGTTTTAAGACACGCTCTTTCCATCTGTGTAGGTGGCATCGAGATTTGAGGACTTTCGATTTTCATGATTTTTCGAAAAAATGCCACAGGTAGCTACCTGTGCCCTGTTTTTTCAACTTTAAACCTTTGTAAAATAATTTCCGCCGATCCGATTGAGCTCAAACTTGGTTTTCCTAGGTTTTAAGACACGCTCTTTCCATCTATGATATTCCCATCGAGATTTGAACACTTTCCATTTTCATGATTTTTCGAAAAAATGCCACAGGTAGCTACCTGTGCCCTGTTTTTTCAACTTTAAACCTTTGTAAAATAATTACCGCCGATCCGATTGAACTCAAACTTGGTTTTCCTGTGTTTTCAGACACGCTCTTTCCATCTGTGTAGGTGGCATCGAGATTTGAGGACTTTCGATTTTCATGATTTTTCGAAAAAATGCCACAGGTAGCTACCTGTGCCCTGTTTTTTCAACTTTAAACCTTTGTAAAATAATTACCGCCGATCCGATTGAACTCAAACTTGGTTTCTCTGTGTTTTGGAAGGTGCTCTTTTTATCTATGATATTCCCATCGAGATTTGAACACTTTCGATTTTCATGATTTTTCGAAAAAATGCCACAGGTAGCTACCTGTGCCCTGTTTTTTCAACTTTAAACCTTTGTAAAATAATTACCGCCGATCCGATTGAACTCAAACTTGGTTTCCCTGTGTTTTGGAAGGTGCTCTTTTTATCTATGATATTCCCATCGAGATTTGAACACTTTCGATTTTCATGATTTTTCGAAAAAATGCCACAGGTAGCTACCTGTGCCCTGTTTTTTCAACTTTAAACCTTTGTAAAATAATTTCCGCCGATCCGATTGAGCTCAAACTTGGTTTTCCTAGGTTTTAAGACACGCTCTTTCCATCTATGATATTCCCATCGAGATTTGAACACTTTCCATTTTCATGATTTTTCGAAAAAATGCCACAGGTAGCTACCTGTGCCCTGTTTTTTCAACTTTAAACCTTTGTAAAATAATTACCGCCGATCCGATTGAACTCAAACTTGGTTTTCCTGTGTTTTCAGACACGCTCTTTCCATCTGTGTAGGTGGCATCGAGATTTGAGGACTTTCGATTTTCATGATTTTTCGAAAAAATGCCACAGGTAGCTACCTGTGCCCTGTTTTTTCAACTTTAAACCTTTGTAAAATAATTACCGCCGATCCGATTGAACTCAAACTTGGTTTCTCTGTGTTTTGGAAGGTGCTCTTTTTATCTATGATATTCCCATCGAGATTTGAACACTTTCGATTTTCATGATTTTTCGAAAAAATGCCACAGGTAGCTACCTGTGCCCTGTTTTTTCAACTTTAAACCTTTGTAAAATAATTTCCGCCGATCCGATTGAGCTCAAACTTGGTTTTCCTAGGTTTTAAGACACGCTCTTTCCATCTATGATATTCCCATCGAGATTTGAACACTTTCCATTTTCATGATTTTTCGAAAAAATGCCACAGGTAGCTACCTGTGCCCTGTTTTTTCAACTTTAAACCTTTGTAAAATAATTTCCGCCGATCCGATTGAGCTCAAACTTGGTTTTCCTAGGTTTTAAGACACGCTCTTTCCATCTATGATATTCCCATCGAGATTTGAACACTTTCCATTTTCATGATTTTTCGAAAAAATGCCACAGGTAGCTACCTGTGCCCTGTTTTTTCAACTTTAAACCTTTGTAAAATAATTTCCGCCGATCCGATTGAGCTCAAACTTGGTTTTCCTAGGTTTTAAGACACGCTCTTTCCATCTATGATATTCCCATCGAGATTTGAACACTTTCCATTTTCATGATTTTTCGAAAAAATGCCACAGGTAGCTACCTGTGCCCTGTTTTTTCAACTTTAAACCTTGGTAAAATAATTACCGCCGATCCGATTGAGCTCAAACTTGGTTTCTCTGTGTTTTGGAAGGTGCTCTTTTTATCTATGATATTCCCATCGAGATTTGAACACTTTCGATTTTCATGATTTTTCGAAAAAATGCCACAGGTAGCTACCTGTGCCCTGTTTTTTCAACTTTAAACCTTTGTAAAATAATTTCCGCCGATCCGATTGAACTCAAACTTGGTTTTCCTAGGTTTTAAGACACGCTCTTTCCATCTGTGTAGGTGGCATCGAGATTTCAGGACTTTCGATTTTCATGATTTTTCGAAAAAATGCCACAGGTAGCTACCTGTGCCCTGTTTTTTCAACTTTAAACCTTTGTAAAATAATTACAGCCGATCCGATTGAACTCAAACTTGGTTTCTCTGTGTTTTGGAAGGTGCTCTTTTTATCTATGATATTCCCATCGAGATTTGAGGACTTTCGATTTTCATGATTTTTCGAAAAAATGCCACAGGTAGCTACCTGTGCCCTGTTTTTTCAACTTTAAACCTTTGTAAAATAATTACCGCCGATCCGATTGAACTCAAACTTGGTTTTCCTGTGTTTTCAGACACGCTCTTTCCATCTGTGTAGGTGGCATCGAGATTTGAGGACTTTCGATTTTCATGATTTTTCGAAAAAATGCCACAGGTAGCTACCTGTGCCCTGTTTTTTCAACTTTAAACCTTTGTAAAATAATTTCCGCCGATCCGATTGAACTCAAACTTGGTTTTCCTAGGTTTTAAGACACGCTCTTTCCATCTGTGTAGGTGGCATCGAGATTTGAGGACTTTCGATTTTCATGATTTTTCGAAAAAATGCCACAGGTAGCTACCTGTGCCCTGTTTTTTCAACTTTAAACCTTTGTAAAATAATTTCCGCCGATCCGATTGAACTCAAACTTGGTTTCTCTGTGTTTTGGAAGGTGCTCTTTTTATCTATGATATTCCCATCGAGATTTGAACACTTTCGATTTTCATGATTTTTCGAAAAAATGCCACAGGTAGCTACCTGTGCCCTGTTTTTTCAACTTTAAACCTTTGTAAAATAATTACCGCCGATCCGATTGAACTCAAACTTGGTTTCCCTGTGTTTTGGAAGGTGCTCTTTTTATCTATGATATTCCCATCGAGATTTGAACACTTTCGATTTTCATGATTTTTCGAAAAAATGCCACAGGTAGCTACCTGTGCCCTGTTTTTTCAACTTTAAACCTTTGTAAAATAATTACCGCCGATCCGATTGAACTCAAACTTGGTTTCTCTGTGTTTTGGAAGGTGCTCTTTTTATCTATGATATTCCCATCGAGATTTGAACACTTTCGATTTTCATGATTTTTCGAAAAAATGCCACAGGTAGCTACCTGTGCCCTGTTTTTTCAACTTTAAACCTTTGTAAAATAATTACCGCCGATCCGATTGAACTCAAACTTGGTTTCCCTGTGTTTTGGAAGGTGCTCTTTTTATCTATGATATTCCCATCGAGATTTGAACACTTTCGATTTTCATGATTTTTCGAAAAAATGCCACAGGTAGCTACCTGTGCCCTGTTTTTTCAACTTTAAACCTTTGTAAAATAATTTCCGCCGATCCGATTGAGCTCAAACTTGGTTTTCCTAGGTTTTAAGACACGCTCTTTCCATCTATGATATTCCCATCGAGATTTGAGGACTTTCGATTTTCATGATTTTTCGAAAAAATGCCACAGGTAGCTACCTGTGCCCTGTTTTTTCAACTTTAAACCTTTGTAAAATAATTTCCGCCGATCCGATTGAGCTCAAACTTGGTTTCTCTGTGTTTTGGAAGGTGCTCTTTTTATCTATGATATTCCCATCGAGATTTGAACACTTTCGATTTTCATGATTTTTCGAAAAAATGCCACAGGTAGCTACCTGTGCCCTGTTTTTTCAACTTTAAACCTTTGTAAAATAATTACCGCCGATCCGATTGAACTCAAACTTGGTTTTCCTGTGTTTTCAGACACGCTCTTTCCATCTGTGTAGGTGGCATCGAGATTTGAGGACTTTCGATTTTCATGATTTTTCGAAAAAATGCCACAGGTAGCTACCTGTGCCCTGTTTTTTCAACTTTAAACCTTTGTAAAATAATTTCCGCCGATCCGATTGAGCTCAAACTTGGTTTTCCTAGGTTTTAAGACACGCTCTTTCCATCTATGATATTCCCATCGAGATTTGAACACTTTCCATTTTCATGATTTTTCGAAAAAATGCCACAGGTAGCTACCTGTGCCCTGTTTTTTCAACTTTAAACCTTTGTAAAATAATTTCCGCCGATCCGATTGAGCTCAAACTTGGTTTTCCTAGGTTTTAAGACACGCTCTTTCCATCTATGATATTCCCATCGAGATTTGAACACTTTCCATTTTCATGATTTTTCGAAAAAATGCCACAGGTAGCTACCTGTGCCCTGTTTTTTCAACTTTAAACCTTTGTAAAATAATTTCCGCCGATCCGATTGAGCTCAAACTTGGTTTTCCTAGGTTTTAAGACACGCTCTTTCCATCTATGATATTCCCATCGAGATTTGAACACTTTCCATTTTCATGATTTTTCGAAAAAATGCCACAGGTAGCTACCTGTGCCCTGTTTTTTCAACTTTAAACCTTTGTAAAATAATTACCGCCGATCCGATTGAACTCAAACTTGGTTTCCCTGTGTTTTGGAAGGTGCTCTTTTTATCTATGATATTCCCATCGAGATTTGAACACTTTCGATTTTCATGATTTTTCGAAAAAATGCCACAGGTAGCTACCTGTGCCCTGTTTTTTCAACTTTAAACCTTTGTAAAATAATTTCCGCCGATCCGATTGAGCTCAAACTTGATTTTCCTAGGTTTTAAGACACGCTCTTTCCATCTATGATATTCCCATCGAGATTTGAACACTTTCCATTTTCATGATTTTTCGAAAAAATGCCACAGGTAGCTACCTGTGCCCTGTTTTTTCAACTTTAAACCTTTGTAAAATAATTTCCGCCGATCCGATTGAGCTCAAACTTGGTTTCTCTGTGTTTTGGAAGGTGCTCTTTTTATCTATGATATTCCCATCGAGATTTGAACACTTTCGATTTTCATGATTTTTCGAAAAAATGCCACAGGTAGCTACCTGTGCCCTGTTTTTTCAACTTTAAACCTTTGTAAAATAATTTCCGCCGATCCGATTGAGCTCAAACTTGGTTTTCCTAGGTTTTAAGACACGCTCTTTCCATCTATGATATTCCCATCGAGATTTGAGGACTTTCGATTTTCATGATTTTTCGAAAAAATGCCACAGGTAGCTACCTGTGCCCTGTTTTTTCAACTTTAAACCTTTGTAAAATAATTACCGCCGATCCGATTGAACTCAAACTTGGTTTTCCTGTGTTTTCAGACACGCTCTTTCCATCTGTGTAGGTGGCATCGAGATTTGAGGACTTTCGATTTTCATGATTTTTCGAAAAAATGCCACAGGTAGCTACCTGTGCCCTGTTTTTTCAACTTTAAACCTTTGTAAAATAATTACCGCCGATCCGATTGAACTCAAACTTGGTTTCTCTGTGTTTTGGAAGGTGCTCTTTTTATCTATGATATTCCCATCGAGATTTGAACACTTTCGATTTTCATGATTTTTCGAAAAAATGCCACAGGTAGCTACCTGTGCCCTGTTTTTTCAACTTTAAACCTTTGTAAAATAATTACCGCCGATCCGATTGAACTCAAACTTGGTTTCTCTGTGTTTTGGAAGGTGCTCTTTTTATCTATGATATTCCCATCGAGATTTGAACACTTTCCATTTTCATGATTTTTCGAAAAAATGCCACAGGTAGCTACCTGTGCCCTGTTTTTTCAACTTTAAACCTTTGTAAAATAATTTCCGCCGATCCGATTGAGCTCAAACTTGGTTTTCCTAGGTTTTAAGACACGCTCTTTCCATCTATGATATTCCCATCGAGATTTGAACACTTTCGATTTTCATGATTTTTCGAAAAAATGCCACAGGTAGCTACCTGTGCCCTGTTTTTTCAACTTTAAACCTTTGTAAAATAATTTCCGCCGATCCGATTGAGCTCAAACTTGGTTTTCCTAGGTTTTAAGACACGCTCTTTCCATCTATGATATTCCCATCGAGATTTGAACACTTTCCATTTTCATGATTTTTCGAAAAAATGCCACAGGTAGCTACCTGTGCCCTGTTTTTTCAACTTTAAACCTTGGTAAAATAATTACCGCCGATCCGATTGAGCTCAAACTTGGTTTCTCTGTGTTTTGGAAGGTGCTCTTTTTATCTATGATATTCCCATCGAGATTTGAACACTTTCGATTTTCATGATTTTTCGAAAAAATGCCACAGGTAGCTACCTGTGCCCTGTTTTTTCAACTTTAAACCTTTGTAAAATAATTTCCGCCGATCCGATTGAACTCAAACTTGGTTTTCCTGTGTTTTCAGACACGCTCTTTCCATCTGTGTAGGTGGCATCGAGATTTGAGGACTTTCGATTTTCATGATTTTTCGAAAAAATGCCACAGGTAGCTACCTGTGCCCTGTTTTTTCAACTTTAAACCTTTGTAAAATAATTACCGCCGATCCGATTGAACTCAAACTTGGTTTTCCTGTGTTTTCAGACACGCTCTTTCCATCTGTGTAGGTGGCATCGAGATTTGAGGACTTTCGATTTTCATGATTTTTCGAAAAAATGCCACAGGTAGCTACCTGTGCCCTGTTTTTTCAACTTTAAACCTTTGTAAAATAATTACCGCCGATCCGATTGAACTCAAACTTGGTTTTCCTAGGTTTTAAGACACGCTCTTTCCATCTATGATATTCCCATCGAGATTTGAGGACTTTCGATTTTCATGATTTTTCGAAAAAATGCCACAGGTAGCTACCTGTGCCCTGTTTTTTCAACTTTAAACCTTTGTAAAATAATTTCCGCCGATCCGATTGAGCTCAAACTTGGTTTTCCTAGGTTTTAAGACACGCTCTTTCCATCTATGATATTCCCATCGAGATTTGAACACTTTCCATTTTCATGATTTTTCGAAAAAATGCCACAGGTAGCTACCTGTGCCCTGTTTTTTCAACTTTAAACCTTTGTAAAATAATTACCGCCGATCCGATTGAACTCAAACTTGGTTTTCCTGTGTTTTCAGACACGCTCTTTCCATCTGTGTAGGTGGCATCGAGATTTGAGGACTTTCGATTTTCATGATTTTTCGAAAAAATGCCACAGGTAGCTACCTGTGCCCTGTTTTTTCAACTTTAAACCTTTGTAAAATAATTTCCGCCGATCCGATTGAACTCAAACTTGGTTTTCCTAGGTTTTAAGACACGCTCTTTCCATCTGTGTAGGTGGCATCGAGATTTGAGGACTTTCGATTTTCATGATTTTTCGAAAAAATGCCACAGGTAGCTACCTGTGCCCTGTTTTTTCAACTTTAAACCTTTGTAAAATAATTTCCGCCGATCCGATTGAACTCAAACTTGGTTTCTCTGTGTTTTGGAAGGTGCTCTTTTTATCTATGATATTCCCATCGAGATTTGAACACTTTCCATTTTCATGATTTTTCGAAAAAATGCCACAGGTAGCTACCTGTGCCCTGTTTTTTCAACTTTAAACCTTGGTAAAATAATTACCGCCGATCCGATTGAGCTCAAACTTGGTTTCTCTGTGTTTTGGAAGGTGCTCTTTTTATCTATGATATTCCCATCGAGATTTGAACACTTTCGATTTTCATGATTTTTCGAAAAAATGCCACAGGTAGCTACCTGTGCCCTGTTTTTTCAACTTTAAACCTTTGTAAAATAATTTCCGCCGATCCGATTGAACTCAAACTTGGTTTTCCTGTGTTTTCAGACACGCTCTTTCCATCTGTGTAGGTGGCATCGAGATTTGAGGACTTTCGATTTTCATGATTTTTCGAAAAAATGCCACAGGTAGCTACCTGTGCCCTGTTTTTTCAACTTTAAACCTTTGTAAAATAATTACCGCCGATCCGATTGAACTCAAACTTGGTTTTCCTGTGTTTTCAGACACGCTCTTTCCATCTGTGTAGGTGGCATCGAGATTTGAGGACTTTCGATTTTCATGATTTTTCGAAAAAATGCCACAGGTAGCTACCTGTGCCCTGTTTTTTCAACTTTAAACCTTTGTAAAATAATTTCCGCCGATCCGATTGAACTCAAACTTGGTTTTCCTAGGTTTTAAGACACGCTCTTTCCATCTGTGTAGGTGGCATCGAGATTTGAGGACTTTCGATTTTCATGATTTTTCGAAAAAATGCCACAGGTAGCTACCTGTGCCCTGTTTTTTCAACTTTAAACCTTTGTAAAATAATTTCCGCCGATCCGATTGAACTCAAACTTGGTTTCTCTGTGTTTTGGAAGGTGCTCTTTTTATCTATGATATTCCCATCGAGATTTGAACACTTTCCATTTTCATGATTTTTCGAAAAAATGCCACAGGTAGCTACCTGTGCCCTGTTTTTTCAACTTTAAACCTTGGTAAAATAATTACCGCCGATCCGATTGAGCTCAAACTTGGTTTCTCTGTGTTTTGGAAGGTGCTCTTTTTATCTATGATATTCCCATCGAGATTTGAACACTTTCGATTTTCATGATTTTTCGAAAAAATGCCACAGGTAGCTACCTGTGCCCTGTTTTTTCAACTTTAAACCTTTGTAAAATAATTTCCGCCGATCCGATTGAGCTCAAACTTGGTTTTCCTAGGTTTTAAGACACGCTCTTTCCATCTATGATATTCCCATCGAGATTTGAACACTTTCCATTTTCATGATTTTTCGAAAAAATGCCACAGGTAGCTACCTGTGCCCTGTTTTTTCAACTTTAAACCTTTGTAAAATAATTACCGCCGATCCGATTGAACTCAAACTTGGTTTTCCTGTGTTTTCAGACACGCTCTTTCCATCTGTGTAGGTGGCATCGAGATTTGAGGACTTTCGATTTTCATGATTTTTCGAAAAAATGCCACAGGTAGCTACCTGTGCCCTGTTTTTTCAACTTTAAACCTTTGTAAAATAATTACCGCCGATCCGATTGAACTCAAACTTGGTTTTCCTAGGTTTTAAGACACGCTCTTTCCATCTATGATATTCCCATCGAGATTTGAGGACTTTCGATTTTCATGATTTTTCGAAAAAATGCCACAGGTAGCTACCTGTGCCCTGTTTTTTCAACTTTAAACCTTTGTAAAATAATTTCCGCCGATCCGATTGAGCTCAAACTTGGTTTTCCTAGGTTTTAAGACACGCTCTTTCCATCTATGATATTCCCATCGAGATTTGAACACTTTCCATTTTCATGATTTTTCGAAAAAATGCCACAGGTAGCTACCTGTGCCCTGTTTTTTCAACTTTAAACCTTTGTAAAATAATTACCGCCGATCCGATTGAACTCAAACTTGGTTTTCCTGTGTTTTCAGACACGCTCTTTCCATCTGTGTAGGTGGCATCGAGATTTGAGGACTTTCGATTTTCATGATTTTTCGAAAAAATGCCACAGGTAGCTACCTGTGCCCTGTTTTTTCAACTTTAAACCTTTGTAAAATAATTTCCGCCGATCCGATTGAACTCAAACTTGGTTTTCCTAGGTTTTAAGACACGCTCTTTCCATCTGTGTAGGTGGCATCGAGATTTGAGGACTTTCGATTTTCATGATTTTTCGAAAAAATGCCACAGGTAGCTACCTGTGCCCTGTTTTTTCAACTTTAAACCTTTGTAAAATAATTTCCGCCGATCCGATTGAACTCAAACTTGGTTTCTCTGTGTTTTGGAAGGTGCTCTTTTTATCTATGATATTCCCATCGAGATTTGAACACTTTCGATTTTCATGATTTTTCGAAAAAATGCCACAGGTAGCTACCTGTGCCCTGTTTTTTCAACTTTAAACCTTTGTAAAATAATTTCCGCCGATCCGATTGAGCTCAAACTTGGTTTTCCTAGGTTTTAAGACACGCTCTTTCCATCTGTGATATTCCCATCGAGATTTGAACACTTTCGATTTTCATGATTTTTCGAAAAAATGCCACAGGTAGCTACCTGTGCCCTGTTTTTTCAACTTTAAACCTTTGTAAAATAATTTCCGCCGATCCGATTGAACTCAAACTTGGTTTTCCTAGGTTTTAAGACACGCTCTTTCCATCTGTGTAGGTGGCATCGAGATTTGAGGACTTTCGATTTTCATGATTTTTCGAAAAAATGCCACAGGTAGCTACCTGTGCCCTGTTTTTTCAACTTTAAACCTTTGTAAAATAATTACCGCCGATCCGATTGAACTCAAACTTGGTTTCTCTGTGTTTTGGAAGGTGCTCTTTTTATCTATGATATTCCCATCGAGATTTGAGGACTTTCGATTTTCATGATTTTTCGAAAAAATGCCACAGGTAGCTACCTGTGCCCTGTTTTTTCAACTTTAAACCTTTGTAAAATAATTACCGCCGATCCGATTGAGCTCAAACTTGGTTTCTCTGTGTTTTGGAAGGTGCTCTTTTTATCTATGATATTCCCATCGAGATTTGAACACTTTCGATTTTCATGATTTTTCGAAAAAATGCCACAGGTAGCTACCTGTGCCCTGTTTTTTCAACTTTAAACCTTTGTAAAATAATTACCGCCGATCCGATTGAGCTCAAACTTGGTTTTCCTAGGTTTTAAGACACGCTCTTTCCATCTGTGATATTCCCATCGAGATTTGAACACTTTCGATTTTCATGATTTTTCGAAAAAATGCCACAGGTAGCTACCTGTGCCCTGTTTTTTCAACTTTAAACCTTTGTAAAATAATTTCCGCCGATCCGATTGAGCTCAAACTTGGTTTTCCTAGGTTTTAAGACACGCTCTTTCCATCTATGATATTCCCATCGAGATTTGAACACTTTCCATTTTCATGATTTTTCGAAAAAATGCCACAGGTAGCTACCTGTGCCCTGTTTTTTCAACTTTAAACCTTGGTAAAATAATTACCGCCGATCCGATTGAACTCAAACTTGGTTTCTCTGTGTTTTGGAAGGTGCTCTTTTTATCTATGATATTCCCATCGAGATTTGAACACTTTCGATTTTCATGATTTTTCGAAAAAATGCCACAGGTAGCTACCTGTGCCCTGTTTTTTCAACTTTAAACCTTTGTAAAATAATTTCCGCCGATCCGATTGAGCTCAAACTTGGTTTTCCTAGGTTTTAAGACACGCTCTTTCCATCTGTGTAGGTGGCATCGAGATTTGAGGACTTTCGATTTTCATGATTTTTCGAAAAAATGCCACAGGTAGCTACCTGTGCCCTGTTTTTTCAACTTTAAACCTTTGTAAAATAATTTCCGCCGATCCGATTGAGCTCAAACTTGGTTTTCCTAGGTTTTAAGACACGCTCTTTCCATCTATGATATTCCCATCGAGATTTGAGGACTTTCGATTTTCATGATTTTTCGAAAAAATGCCACAGGTAGCTACCTGTGCCCTGTTTTTTCAACTTTAAACCTTTGTAAAATAATTACCGCCGATCCGATTGAACTCAAACTTGGTTTCTCTGTGTTTTGGAAGGTGCTCTTTTTATCTATGATATTCCCATCGAGATTTGAGGACTTTCGATTTTCATGATTTTTCGAAAAAATGCCACAGGTAGCTACCTGTGCCCTGTTTTTTCAACTTTAAACCTTTGTAAAATAATTTCCGCCGATCCGATTGAGCTCAAACTTGGTTTTCCTAGGTTTTAAGACACGCTCTTTCCATCTATGATATTCCCATCGAGATTTGAACACTTTCCATTTTCATGATTTTTCGAAAAAATGCCACAGGTAGCTACCTGTGCCCTGTTTTTTCAACTTTAAACCTTTGTAAAATAATTTCCGCCGATCCGATTGAGCTCAAACTTGGTTTTCCTAGGTTTTAAGACACGCTCTTTCCATCTATGATATTCCCATCGAGATTTGAGGACTTTCGATTTTCATGATTTTTCGAAAAAATGCCACAGGTAGCTACCTGTGCCCTGTTTTTTCAACTTTAAACCTTTGTAAAATAATTTCCGCCGATCCGATTGAGCTCAAACTTGGTTTTCCTAGGTTTTAAGACACGCTCTTTCCATCTATGATATTCCCATCGAGATTTGAACACTTTCCATTTTCATGATTTTTCGAAAAAATGCCACAGGTAGCTACCTGTGCCCTGTTTTTTCAACTTTAAACCTTTGTAAAATAATTTCCGCCGATCCGATTGAGCTCAAACTTGGTTTTCCTAGGTTTTAAGACACGCTCTTTCCATCTATGATATTCCCATCGAGATTTGAACACTTTCCATTTTCATGATTTTTCGAAAAAATGCCACAGGTAGCTACCTGTGCCCTGTTTTTTCAACTTTAAACCTTTGTAAAATAATTACCGCCGATCCGATTGAACTCAAACTTGGTTTTCCTGTGTTTTCAGACACGCTCTTTCCATCTGTGTAGGTGGCATCGAGATTTGAGGACTTTCGATTTTCATGATTTTTCGAAAAAATGCCACAGGTAGCTACCTGTGCCCTGTTTTTTCAACTTTAAACCTTTGTAAAATAATTACCGCCGATCCGATTGAACTCAAACTTGGTTTTCCTGTGTTTTCAGACACGCTCTTTCCATCTGTGTAGGTGGCATCGAGATTTGAGGACTTTCGATTTTCATGATTTTTCGAAAAAATGCCACAGGTAGCTACCTGTGCCCTGTTTTTTCAACTTTAAACCTTTGTAAAATAATTACCGCCGATCCGATTGAACTCAAACTTGGTTTTCCTAGGTTTTAAGACACGCTCTTTCCATCTATGATATTCCCATCGAGATTTGAACACTTTCCATTTTCATGATTTTTCGAAAAAATGCCACAGGTAGCTACCTGTGCCCTGTTTTTTCAACTTTAAACCTTGGTAAAATAATTACCGCCGATCCGATTGAGCTCAAACTTGGTTTCTCTGTGTTTTGGAAGGTGCTCTTTTTATCTATGATATTCCCATCGAGATTTGAACACTTTCGATTTTCATGATTTTTCGAAAAAATGCCACAGGTAGCTACCTGTGCCCTGTTTTTTCAACTTTAAACCTTTGTAAAATAATTTCCGCCGATCCGATTGAACTCAAACTTGGTTTTCCTAGGTTTTAAGACACGCTCTTTCCATCTGTGTAGGTGGCATCGAGATTTGAGGACTTTCGATTTTCATGATTTTTCGAAAAAATGCCACAGGTAGCTACCTGTGCCCTGTTTTTTCAACTTTAAACCTTTGTAAAATAATTACCGCCGATCCGATTGAACTCAAACTTGGTTTCTCTGTGTTTTGGAAGGTGCTCTTTTTATCTATGATATTCCCATCGAGATTTGAACACTTTCGATTTTCATGATTTTTCGAAAAAATGCCACAGGTAGCTACCTGTGCCCTGTTTTTTCAACTTTAAACCTTTGTAAAATAATTTCCGCCGATCCGATTGAGCTCAAACTTGGTTTTCCTAGGTTTTAAGACACGCTCTTTCCATCTATGATATTCCCATCGAGATTTGAACACTTTCCATTTTCATGATTTTTCGAAAAAATGCCACAGGTAGCTACCTGTGCCCTGTTTTTTCAACTTTAAACCTTGGTAAAATAATTACCGCCGATCCGATTGAGCTCAAACTTGGTTTCTCTGTGTTTTGGAAGGTGCTCTTTTTATCTATGATATTCCCATCGAGATTTGAACACTTTCGATTTTCATGATTTTTCGAAAAAATGCCACAGGTAGCTACCTGTGCCCTGTTTTTTCAACTTTAAACCTTTGTAAAATAATTTCCGCCGATCCGATTGAACTCAAACTTGGTTTTCCTAGGTTTTAAGACACGCTCTTTCCATCTGTGTAGGTGGCATCGAGATTTGAGGACTTTCGATTTTCATGATTTTTCGAAAAAATGCCACAGGTAGCTACCTGTGCCCTGTTTTTTCAACTTTAAACCTTTGTAAAATAATTTCCGCCGATCCGATTGAGCTCAAACTTGGTTTTCCTAGGTTTTAAGACACGCTCTTTCCATCTATGATATTCCCATCGAGATTTGAACACTTTCCATTTTCATGATTTTTCGAAAAAATGCCACAGGTAGCTACCTGTGCCCTGTTTTTTCAACTTTAAACCTTTGTAAAATAATTTCCGCCGATCCGATTGAGCTCAAACTTGGTTTTCCTAGGTTTTAAGACACGCTCTTTCCATCTATGATATTCCCATCGAGATTTGAACACTTTCCATTTTCATGATTTTTCGAAAAAATGCCACAGGTAGCTACCTGTGCCCTGTTTTTTCAACTTTAAACCTTGGTAAAATAATTACCGCCGATCCGATTGAACTCAAACTTGGTTTCTCTGTGTTTTGGAAGGTGCTCTTTTTATCTATGATATTCCCATCGAGATTTGAGGACTTTCGATTTTCATGATTTTTCGAAAAAATGCCACAGGTAGCTACCTGTGCCCTGTTTTTTCAACTTTAAACCTTTGTAAAATAATTTCCGCCGATCCGATTGAGCTCAAACTTGGTTTTCCTAGGTTTTAAGACACGCTCTTTCCATCTATGATATTCCCATCGAGATTTGAACACTTTCGATTTTCATGATTTTTCGAAAAAATGCCACAGGTAGCTACCTGTGCCCTGTTTTTTCAACTTTAAACCTTTGTAAAATAATTACCGCCGATCCGATTGAACTCAAACTTGGTTTCTCTGTGTTTTGGAAGGTGCTCTTTTTATCTATGATATTCCCATCGAGATTTGAGGACTTTCGATTTTCATGATTTTTCGAAAAAATGCCACAGGTAGCTACCTGTGCCCTGTTTTTTCAACTTTAAACCTTTGTAAAATAATTTCCGCCGATCCGATTGAGCTCAAACTTGGTTTTCCTAGGTTTTAAGACACGCTCTTTCCATCTATGATATTCCCATCGAGATTTGAACACTTTCCATTTTCATGATTTTTCGAAAAAATGCCACAGGTAGCTACCTGTGCCCTGTTTTTTCAACTTTAAACCTTTGTAAAATAATTTCCGCCGATCCGATTGAGCTCAAACTTGGTTTTCCTAGGTTTTAAGACACGCTCTTTCCATCTATGATATTCCCATCGAGATTTGAACACTTTCCATTTTCATGATTTTTCGAAAAAATGCCACAGGTAGCTACCTGTGCCCTGTTTTTTCAACTTTAAACCTTTGTAAAATAATTTCCGCCGATCCGATTGAACTCAAACTTGGTTTTCCTGTGTTTTGGAAGGTGCTCTTTTTATCTATGATATTCCCATCGAGATTTGAACACTTTCCATTTTCATGATTTTTCGAAAAAATGCCACAGGTAGCTACCTGTGCCCTGTTTTTTCAACTTTAAACCTTTGTAAAATAATTTCCGCCGATCCGATTGAGCTCAAACTTGGTTTTCCTAGGTTTTAAGACACGCTCTTTCCATCTATGATATTCCCATCGAGATTTGAACACTTTCGATTTTCATGATTTTTCGAAAAAATGCCACAGGTAGCTACCTGTGCCCTGTTTTTTCAACTTTAAACCTTTGTAAAATAATTTCCGCCGATCCGATTGAGCTCAAACTTGGTTTTCCTAGGTTTTAAGACACGCTCTTTCCATCTATGATATTCCCATCGAGATTTGAGGACTTTCGATTTTCATGATTTTTCGAAAAAATGCCACAGGTAGCTACCTGTGCCCTGTTTTTTCAACTTTAAACCTTTGTAAAATAATTTCCGCCGATCCGATTGAGCTCAAACTTGGTTTTCCTAGGTTTTAAGACACGCTCTTTCCATCTATGATATTCCCATCGAGATTTGAACACTTTCCATTTTCATGATTTTTCGAAAAAATGCCACAGGTAGCTACCTGTGCCCTGTTTTTTCAACTTTAAACCTTTGTAAAATAATTACCGCCGATCCGATTGAACTCAAACTTGGTTTTCCTGTGTTTTCAGACACGCTCTTTCCATCTGTGTAGGTGGCATCGAGATTTGAGGACTTTCGATTTTCATGATTTTTCGAAAAAATGCCACAGGTAGCTACCTGTGCCCTGTTTTTTCAACTTTAAACCTTTGTAAAATAATTACCGCCGATCCGATTGAACTCAAACTTGGTTTTCCTAGGTTTTAAGACACGCTCTTTCCATCTATGATATTCCCATCGAGATTTGAACACTTTCCATTTTCATGATTTTTCGAAAAAATGCCACAGGTAGCTACCTGTGCCCTGTTTTTTCAACTTTAAACCTTGGTAAAATAATTACCGCCGATCCGATTGAGCTCAAACTTGGTTTCTCTGTGTTTTGGAAGGTGCTCTTTTTATCTATGATATTCCCATCGAGATTTGAACACTTTCGATTTTCATGATTTTTCGAAAAAATGCCACAGGTAGCTACCTGTGCCCTGTTTTTTCAACTTTAAACCTTTGTAAAATAATTTCCGCCGATCCGATTGAGCTCAAACTTGGTTTTCCTAGGTTTTAAGACACGCTCTTTCCATCTGTGATATTCCCATCGAGATTTGAACACTTTCGATTTTCATGATTTTTCGAAAAAATGCCACAGGTAGCTACCTGTGCCCTGTTTTTTCAACTTTAAACCTTTGTAAAATAATTTCCGCCGATCCGATTGAACTCAAACTTGGTTTCTCTGTGTTTTGGAAGGTGCTCTTTTTATCTATGATATTCCCATCGAGATTTGAGGACTTTCGATTTTCATGATTTTTCGAAAAAATGCCACAGGTAGCTACCTGTGCCCTGTTTTTTCAACTTTAAACCTTTGTAAAATAATTTCCGCCGATCCGATTGAGCTCAAACTTGGTTTTCCTAGGTTTTAAGACACGCTCTTTCCATCTATGATATTCCCATCGAGATTTGAACACTTTCCATTTTCATGATTTTTCGAAAAAATGCCACAGGTAGCTACCTGTGCCCTGTTTTTTCAACTTTAAACCTTTGTAAAATAATTTCCGCCGATCCGATTGAGCTCAAACTTGGTTTTCCTAGGTTTTAAGACACGCTCTTTCCATCTATGATATTCCCATCGAGATTTGAACACTTTCCATTTTCATGATTTTTCGAAAAAATGCCACAGGTAGCTACCTGTGCCCTGTTTTTTCAACTTTAAACCTTTGTAAAATAATTTCCGCCGATCCGATTGAGCTCAAACTTGGTTTTCCTAGGTTTTAAGACACGCTCTTTCCATCTATGATATTCCCATCGAGATTTGAACACTTTCGATTTTCATGATTTTTCGAAAAAATGCCACAGGTAGCTACCTGTGCCCTGTTTTTTCAACTTTAAACCTTTGTAAAATAATTTCCGCCGATCCGATTGAACTCAAACTTGGTTTTCCTAGGTTTTAAGACACGCTCTTTCCATCTGTGTAGGTGGCATCGAGATTTGAGGACTTTCGATTTTCATGATTTTTCGAAAAAATGCCACAGGTAGCTACCTGTGCCCTGTTTTTTCAACTTTAAACCTTTGTAAAATAATTTCCGCCGATCCGATTGAACTCAAACTTGGTTTCTCTGTGTTTTGGAAGGTGCTCTTTTTATCTATGATATTCCCATCGAGATTTGAACACTTTCGATTTTCATGATTTTTCGAAAAAATGCCACAGGTAGCTACCTGTGCCCTGTTTTTTCAACTTTAAACCTTTGTAAAATAATTTCCGCCGATCCGATTGAGCTCAAACTTGGTTTTCCTAGGTTTTAAGACACGCTCTTTCCATCTGTGATATTCCCATCGAGATTTGAACACTTTCGATTTTCATGATTTTTCGAAAAAATGCCACAGGTAGCTACCTGTGCCCTGTTTTTTCAACTTTAAACCTTTGTAAAATAATTTCCGCCGATCCGATTGAACTCAAACTTGGTTTTCGTAGGTTTTAAGACACGCTCTTTCCATCTGTGTAGGTGGCATCGAGATTTGAGGACTTTCGATTTTCATGATTTTTCGAAAAAATGCCACAGGTAGCTACCTGTGCCCTGTTTTTTCAACTTTAAACCTTTGTAAAATAATTACCGCCGATCCGATTGAACTCAAACTTGGTTTCTCTGTGTTTTGGAAGGTGCTCTTTTTATCTATGATATTCCCATCGAGATTTGAGGACTTTCGATTTTCATGATTTTTCGAAAAAATGCCACAGGTAGCTACCTGTGCCCTGTTTTTTCAACTTTAAACCTTTGTAAAATAATTACCGCCGATCCGATTGAGCTCAAACTTGGTTTCTCTGTGTTTTGGAAGGTGCTCTTTTTATCTATGATATTCCCATCGAGATTTGAACACTTTCGATTTTCATGATTTTTCGAAAAAATGCCACAGGTAGCTACCTGTGCCCTGTTTTTTCAACTTTAAACCTTTGTAAAATAATTACCGCCGATCCGATTGAGCTCAAACTTGGTTTTCCTAGGTTTTAAGACACGCTCTTTCCATCTGTGATATTCCCATCGAGATTTGAACACTTTCGATTTTCATGATTTTTCGAAAAAATGCCACAGGTAGCTACCTGTGCCCTGTTTTTTCAACTTTAAACCTTTGTAAAATAATTTCCGCCGATCCGATTGAGCTCAAACTTGGTTTTCCTAGGTTTTAAGACACGCTCTTTCCATCTATGATATTCCCATCGAGATTTGAACACTTTCCATTTTCATGATTTTTCGAAAAAATGCCACAGGTAGCTACCTGTGCCCTGTTTTTTCAACTTTAAACCTTGGTAAAATAATTACCGCCGATCCGATTGAACTCAAACTTGGTTTCTCTGTGTTTTGGAAGGTGCTCTTTTTATCTATGATATTCCCATCGAGATTTGAACACTTTCGATTTTCATGATTTTTCGAAAAAATGCCACAGGTAGCTACCTGTGCCCTGTTTTTTCAACTTTAAACCTTTGTAAAATAATTTCCGCCGATCCGATTGAGCTCAAACTTGGTTTTCCTAGGTTTTAAGACACGCTCTTTCCATCTGTGTAGGTGGCATCGAGATTTGAGGACTTTCGATTTTCATGATTTTTCGAAAAAATGCCACAGGTAGCTACCTGTGCCCTGTTTTTTCAACTTTAAACCTTTGTAAAATAATTTCCGCCGATCCGATTGAGCTCAAACTTGGTTTTCCTAGGTTTTAAGACACGCTCTTTCCATCTATGATATTCCCATCGAGATTTGAGGACTTTCGATTTTCATGATTTTTCGAAAAAATGCCACAGGTAGCTACCTGTGCCCTGTTTTTTCAACTTTAAACCTTTGTAAAATAATTACCGCCGATCCGATTGAACTCAAACTTGGTTTCTCTGTGTTTTGGAAGGTGCTCTTTTTATCTATGATATTCCCATCGAGATTTGAGGACTTTCGATTTTCATGATTTTTCGAAAAAATGCCACAGGTAGCTACCTGTGCCCTGTTTTTTCAACTTTAAACCTTTGTAAAATAATTTCCGCCGATCCGATTGAGCTCAAACTTGGTTTTCCTAGGTTTTAAGACACGCTCTTTCCATCTATGATATTCCCATCGAGATTTGAACACTTTCCATTTTCATGATTTTTCGAAAAAATGCCACAGGTAGCTACCTGTGCCCTGTTTTTTCAACTTTAAACCTTTGTAAAATAATTTCCGCCGATCCGATTGAGCTCAAACTTGGTTTTCCTAGGTTTTAAGACACGCTCTTTCCATCTATGATATTCCCATCGAGATTTGAGGACTTTCGATTTTCATGATTTTTCGAAAAAATGCCACAGGTAGCTACCTGTGCCCTGTTTTTTCAACTTTAAACCTTTGTAAAATAATTTCCGCCGATCCGATTGAGCTCAAACTTGGTTTTCCTAGGTTTTAAGACACGCTCTTTCCATCTATGATATTCCCATCGAGATTTGAACACTTTCCATTTTCATGATTTTTCGAAAAAATGCCACAGGTAGCTACCTGTGCCCTGTTTTTTCAACTTTAAACCTTTGTAAAATAATTACCGCCGATCCGATTGAACTCAAACTTGGTTTTCCTGTGTTTTCAGACACGCTCTTTCCATCTGTGTAGGTGGCATCGAGATTTGAGGACTTTCGATTTTCATGATTTTTCGAAAAAATGCCACAGGTAGCTACCTGTGCCCTGTTTTTTCAACTTTAAACCTTTGTAAAATAATTACCGCCGATCCGATTGAACTCAAACTTGGTTTTCCTAGGTTTTAAGACACGCTCTTTCCATCTATGATATTCCCATCGAGATTTGAACACTTTCCATTTTCATGATTTTTCGAAAAAATGCCACAGGTAGCTACCTGTGCCCTGTTTTTTCAACTTTAAACCTTGGTAAAATAATTACCGCCGATCCGATTGAGCTCAAACTTGGTTTCTCTGTGTTTTGGAAGGTGCTCTTTTTATCTATGATATTCCCATCGAGATTTGAACACTTTCGATTTTCATGATTTTTCGAAAAAATGCCACAGGTAGCTACCTGTGCCCTGTTTTTTCAACTTTAAACCTTTGTAAAATAATTACCGCCGATCCGATTGAACTCAAACTTGGTTTCTCTGTGTTTTGGAAGGTGCTCTTTTTATCTATGATATTCCCATCGAGATTTGAGGACTTTCGATTTTCATGATTTTTCGAAAAAATGCCACAGGTAGCTACCTGTGCCCTGTTTTTTCAACTTTAAACCTTTGTAAAATAATTACCGCCGATCCGATTGAACTCAAACTTGGTTTCTCTGTGTTTTGGAAGGTGCTCTTTTTATCTATGATATTCCCATCGAGATTTGAACACTTTCGATTTTCACGATTTTTCGAAAAAATGCCACAGGTAGCTACCTGTGCCCTGTTTTTTCAACTTTAAACCTTTGTAAAATAATTACCGCCGATCCGATTGAACTCAAACTTGGTTTCTCTGTGTTTTGGAAGGTGCTCTTTTTATCTATGATATTCCCATCGAGATTTGAGGACTTTCGATTTTCATGATTTTTCGAAAAAATGCCACAGGTAGCTACCTGTGCCCTGTTTTTTCAACTTTAAACCTTTGTAAAATAATTTCCGCCGATCCGATTGAGCTCAAACTTGGTTTTCCTAGGTTTTAAGACACGCTCTTTCCATCTATGATATTCCCATCGAGATTTGAACACTTTCGATTTTCATGATTTTTCGAAAAAATGCCACAGGTAGCTACCTGTGCCCTGTTTTTTCAACTTTAAACCTTTGTAAAATAATTACCGCCGATCCGATTGAACTCAAACTTGGTTTCTCTGTGTTTTGGAAGGTGCTCTTTTTATCTATGATATTCCCATCGAGATTTGAGGACTTTCGATTTTCATGATTTTTCGAAAAAATGCCACAGGTAGCTACCTGTGCCCTGTTTTTTCAACTTTAAACCTTTGTAAAATAATTTCCGCCGATCCGATTGAGCTCAAACTTGGTTTTCCTAGGTTTTAAGACACGCTCTTTCCATCTATGATATTCCCATCGAGATTTGAACACTTTCCATTTTCATGATTTTTCGAAAAAATGCCACAGGTAGCTACCTGTGCCCTGTTTTTTCAACTTTAAACCTTTGTAAAATAATTTCCGCCGATCCGATTGAGCTCAAACTTGGTTTTCCTAGGTTTTAAGACACGCTCTTTCCATCTATGATATTCCCATCGAGATTTGAACACTTTCCATTTTCATGATTTTTCGAAAAAATGCCACAGGTAGCTACCTGTGCCCTGTTTTTTCAACTTTAAACCTTTGTAAAATAATTTCCGCCGATCCGATTGAACTCAAACTTGGTTTTCCTGTGTTTTGGAAGGTGCTCTTTTTATCTATGATATTCCCATCGAGATTTGAACACTTTCCATTTTCATGATTTTTCGAAAAAATGCCACAGGTAGCTACCTGTGCCCTGTTTTTTCAACTTTAAACCTTTGTAAAATAATTTCCGCCGATCCGATTGAGCTCAAACTTGGTTTTCCTAGGTTTTAAGACACGCTCTTTCCATCTATGATATTCCCATCGAGATTTGAACACTTTCGATTTTCATGATTTTTCGAAAAAATGCCACAGGTAGCTACCTGTGCCCTGTTTTTTCAACTTTAAACCTTTGTAAAATAATTTCCGCCGATCCGATTGAGCTCAAACTTGGTTTTCCTAGGTTTTAAGACACGCTCTTTCCATCTATGATATTCCCATCGAGATTTGAGGACTTTCGATTTTCATGATTTTTCGAAAAAATGCCACAGGTAGCTACCTGTGCCCTGTTTTTTCAACTTTAAACCTTTGTAAAATAATTTCCGCCGATCCGATTGAGCTCAAACTTGGTTTTCCTAGGTTTTAAGACACGCTCTTTCCATCTATGATATTCCCATCGAGATTTGAACACTTTCCATTTTCATGATTTTTCGAAAAAATGCCACAGGTAGCTACCTGTGCCCTGTTTTTTCAACTTTAAACCTTTGTAAAATAATTACCGCCGATCCGATTGAACTCAAACTTGGTTTTCCTGTGTTTTCAGACACGCTCTTTCCATCTGTGTAGGTGGCATCGAGATTTGAGGACTTTCGATTTTCATGATTTTTCGAAAAAATGCCACAGGTAGCTACCTGTGCCCTGTTTTTTCAACTTTAAACCTTTGTAAAATAATTACCGCCGATCCGATTGAACTCAAACTTGGTTTTCCTAGGTTTTAAGACACGCTCTTTCCATCTATGATATTCCCATCGAGATTTGAACACTTTCCATTTTCATGATTTTTCGAAAAAATGCCACAGGTAGCTACCTGTGCCCTGTTTTTTCAACTTTAAACCTTGGTAAAATAATTACCGCCGATCCGATTGAGCTCAAACTTGGTTTCTCTGTGTTTTGGAAGGTGCTCTTTTTATCTATGATATTCCCATCGAGATTTGAACACTTTCGATTTTCATGATTTTTCGAAAAAATGCCACAGGTAGCTACCTGTGCCCTGTTTTTTCAACTTTAAACCTTTGTAAAATAATTACCGCCGATCCGATTGAACTCAAACTTGGTTTCTCTGTGTTTTGGAAGGTGCTCTTTTTATCTATGATATTCCCATCGAGATTTGAGGACTTTCGATTTTCATGATTTTTCGAAAAAATGCCACAGGTAGCTACCTGTGCCCTGTTTTTTCAACTTTAAACCTTTGTAAAATAATTACCGCCGATCCGATTGAACTCAAACTTGGTTTCTCTGTGTTTTGGAAGGTGCTCTTTTTATCTATGATATTCCCATCGAGATTTGAACACTTTCGATTTTCATGATTTTTCGAAAAAATGCCACAGGTAGCTACCTGTGCCCTGTTTTTTCAACTTTAAACCTTTGTAAAATAATTACCGCCGATCCGATTGAACTCAAACTTGGTTTCTCTGTGTTTTGGAAGGTGCTCTTTTTATCTATGATATTCCCATCGAGATTTGAGGACTTTCGATTTTCATGATTTTTCGAAAAAATGCCACAGGTAGCTACCTGTGCCCTGTTTTTTCAACTTTAAACCTTTGTAAAATAATTTCCGCCGATCCGATTGAGCTCAAACTTGGTTTTCCTAGGTTTTAAGACACGCTCTTTCCATCTATGATATTCCCATCGAGATTTGAACACTTTCCATTTTCATGATTTTTCGAAAAAATGCCACAGGTAGCTACCTGTGCCCTGTTTTTTCAACTTTAAACCTTTGTAAAATAATTTCCGCCGATCCGATTGAGCTCAAACTTGGTTTTCCTAGGTTTTAAGACACGCTCTTTCCATCTATGATATTCCCATCGAGATTTGAACACTTTCCATTTTCATGATTTTTCGAAAAAATGCCACAGGTAGCTACCTGTGCCCTGTTTTTTCAACTTTAAACCTTTGTAAAATAATTACCGCCGATCCGATTGAACTCAAACTTGGTTTCTCTGTGTTTTGGAAGGTGCTCTTTTTATCTATGATATTCCCATCGAGATTTGAGGACTTTCGATTTTCATGATTTTTCGAAAAAATGCCACAGGTAGCTACCTGTGCCCTGTTTTTTCAACTTTAAACCTTTGTAAAATAATTTCCGCCGATCCGATTGAGCTCAAACTTGGTTTTCCTAGGTTTTAAGACACGCTCTTTCCATCTATGATATTCCCATCGAGATTTGAACACTTTCCATTTTCATGATTTTTCGAAAAAATGCCACAGGTAGCTACCTGTGCCCTGTTTTTTCAACTTTAAACCTTTGTAAAATAATTTCCGCCGATCCGATTGAGCTCAAACTTGGTTTTCCTAGGTTTTAAGACACGCTCTTTCCATCTATGATATTCCCATCGAGATTTGAACACTTTCCATTTTCATGATTTTTCGAAAAAATGCCACAGGTAGCTACCTGTGCCCTGTTTTTTCAACTTTAAACCTTTGTAAAATAATTTCCGCCGATCCGATTGAACTCAAACTTGGTTTCTCTGTGTTTTGGAAGGTGCTCTTTTTATCTATGATATTCCCATCGAGATTTGAGGACTTTCGATTTTCATGATTTTTCGAAAAAATGCCACAGGTAGCTACCTGTGCCCTGTTTTTTCAACTTTAAACCTTTGTAAAATAATTTCCGCCGATCCGATTGAACTCAAACTTGGTTTCTCTGTGTTTTGGAAGGTGCTCTTTCCATCTATGATATTCCCATCGAGATTTGAACACTTTCCATTTTCATGATTTTTCGAAAAAATGCCACAGGTAGCTACCTGTGCCCTGTTTTTTCAACTTTAAACCTTTGTAAAATAATTTCCGCCGATCCGATTGAGCTCAAACTTGGTTTTCCTAGGTTTTAAGACACGCTCTTTCCATCTATGATATTCCCATCGAGATTTGAACACTTTCCATTTTCATGATTTTTCGAAAAAATGCCACAGGTAGCTACCTGTGCCCTGTTTTTTCAACTTTAAACCTTTGTAAAATAATTTCCGCCGATCCGATTGAGCTCAAACTTGGTTTTCCTAGGTTTTAAGACACGCTCTTTCCATCTATGATATTCCCATCGAGATTTGAACACTTTCCATTTTCATGATTTTTCGAAAAAATGCCACAGGTAGCTACCTGTGCCCTGTTTTTTCAACTTTAAACCTTGGTAAAATAATTTCCGCCGATCCGATTGAGCTCAAACTTGGTTTTCCTAGGTTTTAAGACACGCTCTTTCCATCTATGATATTCCCATCGAGATTTGAACACTTTCCATTTTCATGATTTTTCGAAAAAATGCCACAGGTAGCTACCTGTGCCCTGTTTTTTCAACTTTAAACCTTGGTAAAATAATTACCGCCGATCCGATTGAGCTCAAACTTGGTTTCTCTGTGTTTTGGAAGGTGCTCTTTTTATCTATGATATTCCCATCGAGATTTGAGGACTTTCGATTTTCATGATTTTTCGAAAAAATGCCACAGGTAGCTACCTGTGCCCTGTTTTTTCAACTTTAAACCTTTGTAAAATAATTACCGCCGATCCGATTGAACTCAAACTTGGTTTCTCTGTGTTTTGGAAGGTGCTCTTTTTATCTATGATATTCCCATCGAGATTTGAGGACTTTCGATTTTCATGATTTTTCGAAAAAATGCCACAGGTAGCTACCTGTGCCCTGTTTTTTCAACTTTAAACCTTGGTAAAATAATTACCGCCGATCCGATTGAACTCAAACTTGGTTTTCCTAGGTTTTAAGACACGCTCTTTCCATCTGTGTAGGTGGCATCGAGATTTGAGGACTTTCGATTTTCATGATTTTTCGAAAAAATGCCACAGGTAGCTACCTGTGCCCTGTTTTTTCAACTTTAAACCTTTGTAAAATAATTACCGCCGATCCGATTGAACTCAAACTTGGTTTTCCTAGGTTTTAAGACACGCTCTTTCCATCTGTGTAGGTGGCATCGAGATTTGAGGACTTTCGATTTTCATGATTTTTCGAAAAAATGCCACAGGTAGCTACCTGTGCCCTGTTTTTTCAACTTTAAACCTTTGTAAAATAATTTCCGCCGATCCGATTGAGCTCAAACTTGGTTTCCCTATGTTTTAAGACACGCTCTTTCCATCTATGATATTCCCATCGAGATTTGAACACTTTCGATTTTCATCATTTTTCGAATTCGGCTAATTAGTAATGATAACGCAGGAGAGAGCGAGGATATAACGAAAGCGTTTTATTACAGTTTTTCATTCTTTGATGTCTGACACGGGGACTCACGCAGAAGTCATTGCAAATTGATTAAGTTGATTAAAGCAATTTGGGGATGATGAAATCTCTTTTAAGTGCTTCCAATCGATCTGGGGAGGTTCTGCATTTTGACAATTGGGGCAGGAAATGGTGACCGTTTCCCGTTTGTAATTGAGAGAATGCGACGTATACAAATATTACCACGGAAACGGTCAAATTACAAAATCCAATAAAAGCTCACTGAGAAGTGCAGTAAAGAAATAAATTACAGCCAGACGGGGGAGAGCGAATCCCAAAGGGTTTAACAAATAAGTTTTTGTCGCTTTCATGCCCAATTTATGTTTCTCCGTAGAAAATGACGTTTGGACACTGTCCTTAAATCACATTCTTTGACATAATAAATTAGTCTGTCTGTTCGGATATTGAAGCATTCGAGCAAAAACTCTCAGGTTTTATCCACCGTCAAATGAAGGGAAGATATAACAAACAACAACTTTTGCACGGTCAAATCCTTCAAACTCATCTCCGGTATTCATTTTTTTCATTCAGTTTTTTTTCAATGTCTACGTTAATTAAAAATACAATAATTTTATATGTTTATTTTCAATTTATTGGCATTTTAAGGTCATTATATACTGTATGTAAATACAGATATTGAAATTATGTAAATGAAAATGCCCTTCTCGGAATGCATTAGTGTTTATGTGTTACTTTGTTTATATATATCATATAATGATTAATTATAAATACTAACTTTTTCTGGGAATGGAAACAATGCGCGTGATTTTATTAATAAAAATTAGGTTAATTAATTAATAAAGATGATTTATTGACGTGTCTTTTCGGTTAATTAATATATAATATTTGCCTAATTTTGTTTTGTCTGCACTCTGGATTCTCTATTATCGTATATATTTTAACGGCGCTTTTAATTAGTAATTGATTAATTAACTATTAATTTAATTTCTCAATGACCTCATCAATATTTTTTTGCTGATTCACTTTCTTTCAAAATATTTGTGAAATTAATGATATATAGTTTTTTTTTTAATGAAATTGTGTTTTGAATCCATTCGAAAAATTGCTTATAATATATTCAAAAATTTAACAATTATTTAATTTTTTCCATTTTAGGAGGACATTTTAAAATAAAATTTCTATGATCGTAAAAATATAGGCCTAGTGAACAACTGAACAAAACTATAACACTAAAAATATTCATGTATATGGGTAATTCCACGTGAAAGGGGTCGGTGGCCACAGGTCGACCCCCTCCGATTTTCTTCAAATTTTACAGGTTTGTACCTTAGTGCCTTGGATGAAAAACCCCCAAATTTTAGTTCGATATCTCCATCCGTTCCGGAGATATGGCCATTTGAACAAAAAATGGCGCGTTACATTTTCGACGTCCGACTCGAAAATCGACAACTTTGCACTCCCGTCCTGCGGAATCTCGCCAAGCCACAAAAATGAGCTTTTGCATAGTGACAGAGCTTTACATGCTCTTTCGAATGGAATGTGTTTCAAGTTTTTAGGTCTTATGGCTGCTGAGCTACAGCGCCTTGAAAACAGGTCTGAAAATTGGGTGCCAAAAAAATTTTCAATTTTCAATGCCCCATAACTTTTTTTTCTATTGACCGATTTCGGCCAAATTATGCACAGCGACAGCGCATCACTAGACCTTCAAAATGAGCCATGTTGGACGTTCCTAGCATCACCTCACCGGGAGCCATGGGAGTGCAAAGTGGTCGGGAAACGCCATTTTAGCGATTTTTGCCCGTATTTGAGGCCAAATAGCAAAATAGTGTCATCTCAGATTTCGTTCTAACTTTGCTCGTTGAAAGGGCATATCTTAAGCTTTCGAACGCACCCATTTTGATTTTAGAGAAACCACTCTGAGGGGATGAAATTTCCCCCCTAATGTATCCATGTCAACAGTGGCCACCAACTGCACTGAACCTATCACGGACACCTCGAATGCTTCCGATTTCGTTCAAATTGTACCCGAACAATGTGTAAAGCAATCATTAACGACGTACGGAGTTTCAATTGAATATCTGTTA
>JAQIBA010000275.1:0-38821 GCA_028293925.1 Brueelia nebulosa
TAGAAAAGAAATTGGAAAGAATAGAAAAGAAGAGAGAAAAAGAGAAGAGAAAAGAATATAAAAGAAGGGAAAATAAGAGACAAAAAGAGAAAAGAGAGAGAAAAAGAGAAAGAGAGAGAAAAAGAAAAAGGGAGAAGAGAGAAAAAAACAGAGAAGATAGAAAAAAGAGGAAAGAATATAAAAGAAGAGAAAATAAGAGAGAAAAAAGGGAAAATCTTACGAGAGCGTGAAAATAGAGGAAAAAGGTAAAACAGAAAAAGGGAAAGAGAGAGAATAAGAGAAAAGAAGAGAGAAAAGGGAATAAATAATATCAAAGGAAAAACCATTCCCCGTATAATCAAAAATATAATTCCACCGGACTGAATTCATTTTTGATTCATTCAGGTGAATTCAAGATGGCTGCCACAATTTTTGCTGTTTCCTATATTTGGGGCATTTTTGCTTAATTTGGCGATGAGGCGGATGATTTTTGCTCAAGTTGGATATCCCTCGCAGCGGTAGCAACAACAGGGGAAAGAGTGAAAATTTTATTAAATCTTTTACGAAATGAATCCTTTATGAAAACTCTCAAGATTTAAAAGTTCACCTAAAAAACGTCTTATTCCGAGCAACGAAGGGAAGGAAAGGGAAGGAAAGGGAAGAGAAGGGAAGGGAAGAAGAGAAAAAATCAGTGGGAAGAAAAGAGGAAGGAAGAAGGCGGGATGTCGTCATCTGAAAGTCTGAATTTAAGTTAAAAGTAATTAGAGCTTAGATTGTCGGCCGATGTTTTTCGAGAGCGGAAAATCCCTCGAGGAGCTCCCTTGTCAGTTTTCCCTTCATTTCCCTCATTTTCTCTCATTTTCTCTCCTTTTCTTTCCTTTTCTTTCCTTTTCCCCCCCCGCTCCGTGAAACGCTTATCAATTTGTTTATTCTCTCTCTCTCTCTCTCTCTCTCTCTGCCACAATCCTCTGCGATTAAACACACAGCCAAAACGTTTTCCTACCGAAAACTTCTTCCGACATCGACAATACCATTAAACAAGTTAGCAAATTAATTAATAATTATTGATTAACAAAACGCAAGGGCATATCCACTTCTCCCATTTGCATTCATTACATCGCTGCAGTCGTTTGTCAGCAATCGAATGGATTCTGTCGTTCACATTCACCCATTTGGACGACAGCTGACTTTTCTGACTTTTTCTTCAACTTTGGCTGTGGGAACCGACAGAGTGTTCGAAAGCGAACCCCTTCTCGTCAGCAAAAACTGTTGTGTCTCAATACAACGCTTTTTCCAGAATGAAAAAGGGTTTTGCTGACAACCGAATGAAGAGATTCGTTCCCGAAGAATAGTTTTCACCTGTAAATGTCGCAGCGTCCGGGAAAACTTCTCCAATCCCCACGAAGAAGGGGCGGGTCATCCCTCTGTCATCCCCTCATCTCTCACCCTGACGCAAAGCCGAACCCGAGAGAGGAGATACAGCAAAGGAAGGCAAACTTTGAGGTCGAATCCGGAAACCGCGTCCGAAAACAAAATATCGCGGCCGCAGAATTTCATTTTAGCATTTCGCTGTCGTGAATAATGTATACCTTTTCGGTAGACAACAGTCCAATATTCGGAATACCTGATGGGGGATAACCTGATTAGCTGAGAAGTGAAATTCCCGTAAAATTTGCCAAGATGGCCGCGGGAAAGCGGAAGCCGTTTACTGCAGAGCCCTGAATCGGGTGATTAATAATAATAATAGGAGGGCCACTTTCGTGGAAGAGGTTATTCAAATAAATTTTCATTTTTCCGATTTTCCTTTCCGCCTTTTCCTGGTTCGCCCATAAAAAAGTTTTTCATTGCCGCTAAGTGATATTAATTTTTTTCTCTTGTTTTCTCTGAGCTTTTATTTGACTTTGAAAAGCTTTACGAGAGCGGAGAATAATCAGCTTTCCATGTTATTACATTGCTTCTAATTAGAATTTAAAAGTTGAAACAAAAGCTCAATTTTTAGGGCGCTTTCAGAGAAAGCCTTTTCCGAGTCCATATCTAATGGAGTTAATGACTAAATCTCTTTTCTCTGACTTCCGCTCATTTCAAGACCGGGGGTGAAGGTGAGGGTGGAAAACGCCCTCGTCCCGAATTTCCTCCCCTTCGCCCCGATGGAGAATGTATGAAACCATGTGTGGAGCAGAAAAAGGACTACTTTGCTACGAATGCTTCTCTCATCCACCGTAATTTATGGTGAATTTTTACTTTTCTCTTTCCTTATTTTTTACCTTTTTTTCTCTTTTAAGTCTTTTCTCATTCTTTATGTCCTGAATTGCAGAAGAATGTTTTATAGACTTTTCATCCGTTCTCTCTTTTTCCTTTCTTCTTTTTTTCATTTTTTCCCCTTTTTCATTTTCTATTTTACCTTTTTTCTTTTTCTTTTTTATTCTTATTTTAGTCCTTTCATTTTTTCCCTTTTTCTATATTTTTTTTCCTCATTTGTCTATATTTATATATCTATATTTTTAATATTTTAAATCTTATTTATTATGTCTACCATATTTATTATTATATCTATCTTATTTTATCTGTATTTATCTTATTTATATTATTTTATCTATATTTATTTATATCTTATTTTACATCTTATTTTATCTATATTTATCCTTATTTTATCCTAAATTTTAATTTTTCTTTTTTCTCTCTCTTTTTCTCTTCTTCTTTTTTTCATGTTTTCAATTTTTCCTCTTTCTCATTTTCTCTTTTACATTTTTTCTTTTTTCTTTTATTCTTATTTTAGTCTTTTCAGTTTTTCTCTTTTACTATATTTTTATTAAAAATATAGTAAAAGAGAAAACTTATCTTGTTTATATTTATATATCTATACAGTTATATTTAAATCTTATTTATTTATTACGTCTACTATATTTATTATTATATCTATCTTATTTTATCTATATTTATTCTTATTTTATCCTAAACTTTATTTTTTCCCTTTTTGTCTCTTTTTCCTTTCTTCTTTTTTTCATGTTTTCTTTTTTCACACTTTCCCCCCTCTCATTTTTTTTTTGTTGTTTTCCCTATTTTAAGATGACGTTACATTAAGCTTGCTTGGGACAGTAATTAATGAACTAATACAGTATAAAAAACTATATATATATGTGACGGGCCGGACAGTGGGTTCCGGAAGATGGAATAATGACAAGAGAAAGGAAAAGAAAAAGACTTATTTATGTTTATATTTAGATTAGTTTTGGCTTTGATTAACTTCAGAATGTGCATAAAAAAATTATATATTTCCTCTAAATTATTACATATATACGGTATATAATATCAGTATAATCGTGCAACACACGTCTTAAACATTGTTGAAACTGCATCGAAAAAGCGTAAATGTCTTCGCATTCGCATGTCACTCCCTTCGTGACGGGGTACTTAATCGGATTTTTGCCCCAATGTCATCCATCCCCTACCCTCGAGTCCTCAGGGATGCTCACCTCCAAATGCAACAAAGGACGCTTTTCCACGAGAAAAAACCCCGGCGATCCGAACCGGTTCAGCTTAATTTTCTTCACTTCCTCGGACACAATTCGTTGCTCTTAAGGGAAGGAAATTGCGAGAGGGTGGCAAAACCCGAAACGAAAAGGGAAAGAATTTTCGGGTTCGGTCGAAGGTTAAAAGAAACGGTTTCACGTCAAAGTTTTCTTGTTTTATTTCTCCATCTTTTTCTGTCAACTGTTAAATGTCTGAAACTTTTATCAGATCTTCTCATTACGGGTCTTTTCCCGTGAAATTTTTATGAATGCCAAGATTTTTCTTTAAGCTTATTTATACTATGAACCGTTGCAGTCAAGATATCAGACGTATCTGTTGTGCCGAGTTCATTATTTATTATCCTCTGACCTTTTCCGCAAATTTCTCCTTTTCTCTCACGGCTTAACTTTTTTTCTTCTTTATTTCTACGAGAGAGACACTTCCATTTAAAATACATGAGACTCTCTCCTCTTTCCTCCGGATCGGATATGCAAATTAATCTCATCAACTCTTTTCGTCTGCGGTTTACAGCGACAGCAACGACAGTATTTAAACATTTAATGTGACCGGATAAACACTTTTTACCCCATATTTCTTACACAACAAATTTTTTCCAACTTCCCTTTTTAATAAACTCAAAAATAAGTTAACAGGTAAAGTTTATTTATTTGTATTATTATAATATTTATTTTCCTCGTCTTTAATAACCATCAAAATGTAATATACACACAATCAAAATAATCTTCCCGGGCGAAATCCCACAGGCAATGGAAACCGGGCAAAAGCAGCGTAACAAAATTATGCCGGTGGAACGGACATAAGGCTAATTTATCCGAATCTATGCATAGCTAAGTGAACTCTGAAAGGTTTAGAGACAGCGCAGAGTATGGTCGCCTCTCCCTTGTTATACCCTTCAGCTTATTATAATAAAAGATAATCTGTATGAAGTTGGGATAGCAATCCTGAGGGATGGAGTTTAACGCATATTGTAAAAGGATCATAAAATTCCGACAATTCCACCAGGGGATGAAAACAAGGGTGAATATTAAGCCTCCCTTTAAATAAGAAGGTGGGGTAATTTAACGGGGCATAGATAAACCTCCCAAGAGTGTTTCAACTGAAAAGGAGGATGAGCACTACTTGCTTCTCAAATCGCTCTTTTATATCTGAAATCGAATGAAAAAGCATCGGATTATGCTCATCGTTCCTTCTTTCCTCGGCGGTCTTCACTTTTGACATGAGATTTCACTGAGATAACGACGAGTGCACTGATTTGACTAAAGTAGTTCTCGTCAGAGGGGAGGCGATAACGGATTTAACACTCACCTTTCGTTTTCGCCATTTTTCTATCAAATTATATTTCTCTCGTAGTCGTTAAACTCTGAATTATAAAACTTAAAACCTATTTTTAATTATTCTGTCTTCATAACTGACAAATTACAATTAATACCAATGAATAAGTAAATAAACATAAACTGAATAAATAAGGACCGCCATTTTGAATCCGTTCAAATGACCATAGAGTCAATGACAGTGAATTAAAGCAGTGTGAATCTTCCGCACGAAATTTCAAAATGGCGGAAAAATTAAAAACCGCAAACCGTTATAAAAATGAAAAGGATGACTCGGAAAGAAAAACTCGTCACAGTTTTAGGATCAACTTTTTTTCAAATTTTTTTATTAGGTTTTCTTAATAATTAATTCAATGGGGGAAACCTCGAGGGGAAATCACGCAACGGCAGAGTTTGCGCTGTCCCGCAGCATAATTTCGACCGGTCCGGGTCTTCCGAGGCCCCAAATGTCCGAAGCTCTTCATCGGGCCGCCGCAGGTTGCCGGAAGTTGATAACACACACGTTCATATAAAATTCATGGCCCTTTCCTTGATAATTCATACCTTAGACCCTTACTCTATTTGTGTTTCTTGATTTAGTGAAGCGATCGCTGGGGTGTCAGCCCTGAGTGAAGCTTGCCATGAATCTTGCCTTTTCACTTTTCCACTTGACAACTCCCTTCTGCTTTTCACTGAAAAATATTTTAAATTGAAAAACTTATTTTATAAATTGTTTTTCATTTTATGCGGAGCTTTCCAAAACTGATTTACTTTAAACGCATTCATTTTATTTCGGTTATTTGGTAAAACACAATTCGTCACTGTTACATTGTATAAACTATACCTATACTTTAATATAAGATACAGTAAAATATTTCCTGAAAAACTGAATGCACCTCGATAATACCATTGCACTTAACTGTAAATAATATACATAATATTTGAACAGTGCATATATCTATGGAAAATAACAACTGTATAATCATGTGTAAGTATAATTATTTCAGTTGCACTTCTAATTCTGCTCAATTCAATGTTGCCTTTCCCTCTCTGCTATCATACTATCATATCATACTAATATATAAATCTGTCAATATCATAAGTAAAGCGCTTTCTTCTTTATTCAGTCATTGTTATTGTGGATTTAAATCGTTTTCTGTAGTTTCTCCTCTTCTTCTTCCTCCTCCGTTAACACCTTCTCTTTGTTTTGTCGTTCAGCCATCCAAATTCTCTTCATATCCTTCGTTCTTCACTACTCTCTCATCTAAATGGTTCTCTCTTTGGTCGGCAATCTCTAAATCAATCTAACCTCACTTCACTCACGGCCGACAGAGTGGTCTTTCTTATACTACATTTTAAATTCTAAACTCTAAACTCTAAAATCTAACACTAACACTAACTTTAGATATCAAATCTACAACAAATTCCATGAAAATCTGAAAAGAACCCTGAAAAACTCGATTTTGTTTGTATAATATATCAACTTTGCCCAATGTACTCAACGTCAACCCGTTAACACCAGAAAGGAATTCGGTTTTTGACCGAAACCTAAACAGGTTTTCTATTAGAAATAAAAGCGCAGATAATTCTTTGTCGAAATTGGATCAGATTAGATCTCAGGTAACAAAAACGGTGTGCACACACACACACATTTCCTTTAACGGATTTATATATTAGTATGATTTCCTAAAACGCAATTCGTTACTGTTATAATGTATAAACGATTTTTTTAGATTTTTTAGAAGGTTTATTTTTGGAAATTTATTTCTTAATGTAAGTTTTTTTAAATCATTCGAGAGTTTGATCTGAACACTGCAGCAGTTCCGCCGCTCATCTCTTTTCTAACGGATTTATAATGTTCGCACCTCTCGCAAAGGGTTAATCCGAATTTTCGATAATAAGTTTTCTAATTCCCCTAAAAAGGAATTTAATTTAGTCTGAGAGAATGCTTCACTAGATTTACAAGACTCCTCCCGTTTCCTAAAACACCGCCAACTTACGTCCTCCTCCTTCGCCCTCCGTTAATCTCTTCGGATTACCGCCCGCGTTCCCTGCTAATTTCGCTATCTCTCGCACGGATTAAACGGAATATTTTCATAACCGTAAACTCCACTTTCAAGAGGTGGAGAATTTCCAATGGCGGCCTCGAGCTTTAATTTTTAACAATAAATCAAACAGGTAAAATCCATAAAACTCCGGGGATGTAAGCCGTAAACCGCATAATATTGGAGCCCTTTCACTTGAGCCCGTTCCAAATGCTGACAATTACAGAATTCGCCTTTGAAGCGGAGATGCGGACGTATGGAATGAGTGGTGAATTTCCGCTGGAGTGAGAGGGACTCTGATCATAGGGAACAGATTTAGAACCGAAAGGGGTAATCCATCAGTTTGAAAAGCAATAACATGCAAAATCTTCATTAACAATTCAACGCTGCTCTTTTATACACATTTTACCCTTCTTTGCCCCTCCCCTTTGCTTACATCCCCCTCCGCTCTCTTTCAGCTCTTCACCTAACAGAAGCGAACGCTCTTCTGTCCTCAAGATCCGCTCATAGAGTCTGAGCGACAGTTGATCCCTCATAAAAATTACAATGGACATTGAATGGGCGAAACCATTGTAATGTTCGATACAATCGAAAGCAAACGCAATAAAAGAATTTATAAAAGTATAAAAATTATTATTGTGATTATAGAACAGGTGCTCTTCAACTGGTCCTCAGTTTATATAAGAATGACCGAATCGGTCACTTTGACCTCTAAACGACTTCAATAAAACCTTTCGTGCAGTTGTTTTTTTGATCATCGATGACTTGCAATACTTTTCTGTTGAAGAAAAAAGGGAAAGCAGGGGAAAATAGAGAAAAAGAAGGAAGAAGGACAACAGGAAAAGCAAGGAAAAAAGAAAAATGAAAAGAAAGAAAGAAAATCAGTGAACATATACAAAACAGTGACAAAAAACAGTGGAAATATAAAAAAGTGGGGAAAAACGAAAACTTGTTAAATATGGAAAAAGCAGAAGAAAGAGAAGGGAAGAGAAAAAAGAAAGAAAAGGAAATTACAGAAAAAACAAGAAAAGGAAAGGGGCAAAAATGCAAAAAAAAGAAAATAGGAATTAAAGAAAAAGAAATAATGAAAACAGGAAAATATGAATAAAAGAAAAGAAATCAGAGAAAAAGTGTGTAAAAAATGCAAAATGGAAAGGAAAGAGAAAAGGGAAAAGAAAAAAATCAAAAAAAGTAGAAAAGCAACAGAAAAAATAAAAAACACAAAAAGGGAGGGAAAAATAAAAAATAAATACGATAGGGAAACCCCAACAATTAATAAATCCAAATGAATAAAATATAATATCGACATTATTCTAATGTGAAATCCAAATGCAGGGGTCATTTTGACCCCTTCCGGGCCAACCATAAGAGCTCTGATCCCCGAGAGGTCTGTCCAGTATTCCACAACCCCCAACGGGGGCGGAAAGGAATATCGGTTCGGACAGGAGGCAAATGAAGGTGAAAATATTAATTTCGGGTAGCAAACCTTCGGCATTAGAGGCGATTAAATTTCCCATTCACAAATCATCCAGATGTAAGCGAAAAGGAAAAAATGATTTAAAATAAATTAAATGTAAACCCTCTTTATTATCAGTCGATTAGCATTGAAGTAAATCCCCCGGGTGCCATCCCTTTATAAATCAACCCTTAGTTGAACTCTCAGCGATGTTATGTTGATGTTTTCGTAACCCTTTTCAAATTAATATTAATAGAAATGATAATCTCGCAACAGTTGATAAAAATAAAATTTGTTTTTATGCCTCTTCCCGGCTGAGAGAAAGGAAACCTCAAGGGAGGGGGTGGATACCATTCGAAACGCTTTTTATATTTTCCTTCTGCTTAACTACACATCAGCCTCGTGTCAGAACACGGTTTCCTCATTTTCGAGGGCAAAAGTTACCAGTCCATTGCATTCGAGACCTTTTGGGACAACAAAACTCTTTTGCAGGGGTGAATAAAACATTTATGAGGGTTGCAAAGGGTTGCAAAGGGGTGTGATACCTGAAGAAGACCTCAATAAATGCGGAGTAAAAGGAAAAACCAAACCTTTTCAGGGACAACCTTAATTTCAAAGGCATATATTCTGCGTCAAACACCTTTCAAGCAGAAGACACACCTTTCAGGAATCCATTTTTGTATCAGTTTTAATTAAACCTGCTTTTCTCGAATAAATTATTATTTTAATTAATATTACCGATTTATGATGGATAAATAGGGAGAGTCTATCACACCTGAGAAATGAAATATGCAGGAAACATTCGCGGCAAAAACTACAAAATAGAAAGCTGATGAGGATTGATTAAAAGCTGAGAAGAAAGCGAACGAATCGTGAGATCTCTGAGGGTTTGAGTAAAGTAGAGATTTGTGAGAGCAAAGAAAGCCTAAAGGGAATTACGCAAAAGGAGAAAAAGGCAAACGGTGGATTTCAGTATCAACGGAAGTAAAGAAAAATAGAGAAGTTTTGTCACAAAATATACCTCTAAATTACGTCCTTTATAAAGAAAAAGATAACCCCCATTATTGGAGTTGTAAGGAAATTACAGAAAAATTAAACTAAAGGCACTCGTTGAGAACTACAGATACAAATTTACGCAAAATCAATATTGTATTTTACGCGTAATCAATAAATTGTATTTACGCAAAGTCAAAAAATTTATTTTATACATAGAATGCCATTGTTACCCTCCAATCAAAGATGAGATGGAGGAAAGACTCTTCTTCATCACAAACTCGACTCTCTTATTTGTTTCTTAGAACTTTTTCAGCCTTTAATAAGTCTGTAATTAATTTAATCCTCAACTACACTTTGTTTTTGTCATCGACCAAATCTCAATCTCGTTCAAATGTACTCCGAACGCGCATTAAATATACAAATATTTTATGATTCATCAAAGTATTCTTTACATATAACACTCAGCATTATCAGAGTGAATAAATGCCCGAAGAAAATATAAAAAATCAAATTCAGTTACAAAAAACAAAAAAATTGCACCAGTGTCAATTATCAACCATAAGATAAACTAACAAAATAAGCAAAATTTATAAATGATCCTCAACAATTATAATGATAATTTGCTACAATATGCTTTGAATGAAAGACAAAATTGTAATTCCTGAAAGGTGTTCATCTACTTCAATACCTACAACCATTTAAAGTCTTATATGCGTTCATCGCAGTCCGATGACTATGATTGTTTTAGAAAAAGTCTAAAATCAGTTTCTCTAATATTTTATATCTCCTCGCGGTTTTATGACTAGATATTAATCGTCATTTATTTCAATAGAGAAAATATCTCTGGGTGAAGAGAAGTCAAATTATAAACAGATATTAGTTTTCTTCAATCGCCAATTAGTTATACAAAATTGCATTAACATACAACTCCTTTCCAACACCCAATTGCTAAAAGATTTACACTCACAATTGTTTTTCCCCTGAGGATGGCAAAGACGAAGTATACAAATACTGTTCTGAGACTAGCTTCGAGCATCGAACGAAGGCAGAGACAAAAGCTTCTCCGCTGCTCTCTTATACTTCTCAACTAACGCCGAATCGTCTCCTTTGTTCAACCAATCTTCCACCGCCGTCTTGAACTCCGTCAGATCTGGTAACGCTCTCTTATTGTACTCGAATGTTTTCTTAACGTTCTTACTGCTCTGCCTATCAGAGAAAATATAAGTCTCCATGTCCTCCTCAGATTTCAATGACTCCCATTCTTCTTTTTTCTACAAAACAAATTACAAATTCAGTCAGGTTTTCTAAACTCAACATAAGTCTGGGAATTGATCTGAACAGTGATTACAACCAGAACCATTAATTAATTAACTCACCCATGATTCAAAATACACTGCAGTTAACAAATAATGGGCATAGTCATAATTCTGCTTTTTAATAGGGCATGAGTCTGTTGTAATTGTAATATAATCTGTCTTGGGATCATATCGTCTTCCAACTATTCTTAAGAGTTTATCTCTGGCATGCTCGTCTAATTCCAAGCTCTTAAGCTTCACCTGAAAAAAAGAGCAATTTAAATATTGATCCAACCCCATGAAATGGAAACAAAATATAGAAAAAAGGCAAACCTTTAAGGACACAACTCTTGCATTTGGATCCCTTATTGTGGAAGAAGAGTGACAATAATCTGATGTTATGATTTCAATGGGGAAGTGCTTCTCAATGGTCTCTTCATCTTTCAATTCTTTTGGCCATTCTGTGCAAAATTGTTTTAATGCTTGACAATGCTTCTCAATGGCTGGTGGTGTTAAATGCAAAAAATTTGGTATTTTCATGAGCTCAGTGTTTGCAAACCTAGCAGGTGGTGGTCCTCTCTTGTTACATCCCTGTCTCAGTGGAAGGGGAACTGAAGCTGGATGATATGTTTTTGGTCCTGGCCAGATGTTTGTCCAATCCATGGAAGGAGTCATTTTACTTGCCCTAAAATAGGTTTTCATAATTATTTCATTTAAATATTTAATAACTTTATCACGGACACTGTTCTATTAATATAAGTTTTAATTGTATATGTCTTCAGAATACACTCAAAAACTACCGGAAAAAGACCAATAATGTTTTTCCTCACCTTGGCGGGAGTTCTGGCCTCAACTCCTTAACTTTTCGTTCTTTCGGTTTTGGTCTTGGATATATTTCCAATACATCAAATTTCTCTGCAAAAACAATGAATGATGGAATGAGTTTTTTGAATTTTAAAAAACTTAATATTGGAATCACACGATTACATTCATGAAAACCAAAAAAATGCGATCATTTTATACCTTCTACTTCAGCAGGTTGGGTATTTTCGCAAAATCCTCTTGATAAATTAAAACAATAAGTTTTACTAACGTCGTAAATTCGAGCATTGTGCCTAATTTGTACAATTCTTCTCATTCCCAGAGCCATTTTTACGGCTTTAACGTGTCACTAGAAAATGGCGGCAAATCTCCGTCCCCGACATTTTACAGTTTTTCATTTCTAATTTAAATTTCTTTTTACATTTTCAATATTACTTTAAATGATTCTGTTTAACTTTTGTAAGAAGAATTATTGCGTATTTGGATTCTTTTGTAAATTGCACTGGAGATGAAATTTTATATTTGCGGTCTGAGTTTCTAATATTACTGCAATGAAATCTTAACGGTTTTTCAAGTTGTAAAATTTAAAATGAAATTCTATTTTGCGTTCTGGTGGGAAATCATGAGAGAGCGTATGTTTAAAAAAACTTTTGAGCAGTGCTTTTACAAGCAGCCAGCTCCATTCTTAACTAACTACAGCTTAGTCAAAGTAATAAAAGCATAAAACTAACTTAGTATTATCTATTGATTAATATTTAATGTTATAAATACTCCATTACGTCTAATTTTATTGCTTAAAAGGTCTCTTCTTATTAATACCCATATTTATGTGCCTTTGTGACATCACAGCGAAATCCAATGAAAACAAATTCTGTTCGATAGTCTCAAAGGCGAAATAAATGGCCAATCATCAAAAACTTCGATACACGTGCATAAATTCATTCTTTCTCTTCTCATAAATTCATAATTTTAGACGTTTCCTACTACGTAATGATTACTTTCTAAAGAGCTCATTCCAACGCAAAGAAAAATCAAAAGTCTTTGACACTTTCACGCATCTGAGTTCGGTTTTAATTCCAAAAAAAGGGATCGGCCATTTGGCCTCTTTCCAGTGACTCAAAGCCAAAAGAAATGATCACAAAGTGAGCCCATAATTCATTTTCCTGGCTTTTGTGATGAGTCTTTAAAACAATTCCTTCTGAAAAAAGCTCTGACTATTCACTTCCGGTCCTTTATGAAAAGACCTCTGTCGTATACAGACATACAATTCGACTTCATCCCACAGCAGAGCTTTCAAGCTTTCTCACTGCACCCAACACATTTGTAAGTCATTGTAAATGTAATTTCAATCAGTCTGGTTTCGACTGCACAAGTTCAAAACCATCTCTCGAAAACGAAATCATTCGCGTCGAAGCATCAGTTGAATATTTATGAGGGTTCTTTTTATGATTCTTATACAGCGATTCATGTTGGTAGGATCGACACGAGCCAATAAATGGTTAGGCCATTATATATATACAATGGAAGACAGTCAGGTTGTCTTAGACAGTTCGGGGTCTTCAGACAAATCGGGGTTACGGCGACATGAACATTTCCGTAAGTGTTTTTCTCAGTTTTTGGGTGTTGGCATTTCGTCTAAAAGTATTACTGACATTTTTTCGACTAAGGTAGCGAAAGTCAACAAGGGGGAAAGGTTACTACTATCTCAGTCAGATATTATTAGGATAAAAAGGTTGCAAAAACGCCAGATATTACAACATGAAGAATTACAACCTGTCAGTCTCAGTACCGATCTCAATATTAATGAGTTTATAAATTAAATATCATGCGAAGTAATTATAACAGTCAACTGAAGTCAATTACAGTAGCGCTCAAAAGTATTTTATTTCCACAATACAAAATTTAATAATATTCTTAGTTAATTATTTTACCATACGATTTACCGTTGTATTATTTAGTTGTCAATACTATTAGTAGTATTAATTGGTTCCCCTTCGGCATTAAAATAACAAAATATACAAAACATAACATTAATTATTGCTTAGTTATACTCTCGATTCTATTATTTCTTTTGTATAATTATAGTACAACTCTAAAGGTAAACTCTTTGTTTCGTCTTTTAATTAATTAATATTATATTTATAAACGTATGGACTGTTCTAAAGCATTTTAATGAAAGCCAATGAAATTTCACTTTTTATTGTAGATTGTTTAAGGGTAACTCTTGAAAATTTTGTATTGTCAAAACATTTTTGAGCGCTGCTGTACCATCCAAAAGGGCCCCAATAAGATCCTGATCGTGTTTATGTTCCCCCCAAATGGATAAACTTAATAAAATTGCCGGCGAATTCGTGTAAAGGCAGTCCTAATGTTTGTATTTTATTTTTTAAGGCAACCGTATTTGTTATTCTGATATCGACTTGCATAGTCAACGCTTCCGTATTGGACCCGGTGATTGAAAAGTGAGTTTTTGTTTTTCGATTTCTTCCGACTTTTACTTTGTTCAAATGGTCTACGTGACATAGAGAGAAATTCCTGGCGGGAATTCATTTTCGGTTTTAAAGGCTTTCGCGTCAAAGAATCAAAGCGTTGCCCAGAGCTTCTCAACCTGTGGGAAAATCGAAATACCAAAAAATAAAAAATTATTGTTAACTATTAACCCTTTGCGGTCGTATGTCTACTCTCAGCCACCACAGCAAGGAACTATACGAATATATACGAATCTTATACTGTATGCATTCCTGTATCAGTTTAAACTTTTCCTCACTTTCTATTAAACCTTTTCATCAACTAATTCTATGCTCCATTGATTGGAGATAACGAAGAGGTGTCGTCTTTTGACAAAACATTCGCAGATACAAAGAATATTTTATAAATTGTATTTAGGAGTAATTAGAGATTCTCTCTTGTTAAAATATGACTAAATATTACTGAATATTATGTATATGTATCCCTTCTCTTTCCAAAGAAATTAATTCCGACCAATAGATACCCATCCCCAAATTTTATTTGACCGAAAAGGGTTAATACAATCAATGAACTACTATTGTATGGGCAAGAAAATTATTTTTGAAAGTTAAATGATTGAGAAGCATTGGGTTCCCCGAAAATTTTTTTTTTGTATTTGTTTCCCCACTAAAAATACAACTGTAGAAAAAACTCAAAATCATGAATTGACTAAATTAAACGTGAAACTTAGTTGAGGGATGTGATCGTTGTTAGCCTAAACCTATTTCATGTTTATTTAGGAAATTTCATTGCTTAAAGAAAACTCATTAGGTCTAATTTGATCTAAAACCTCAGAGGATATGCTATTTAAATCATTAATCGTTTGAGTCTTAAAAGATAATAATAAAACACTGTCGAAGAATCCCAAACAACACTTTCTAAATCAGTTTTCCACAATGTTGGAAATATAATCCACTGTTTTATAAACTCAGTAACTAATACAAAACTTATTTGTGTAGTGTCGTACACCTGAAAGCTTCCAAACCGCCCAGTGGAGTCGGTGGCATGTGGAAGAAAAAAACAGTATGGAAACCTCGCTGGGTCAAAGAGTGGAAATCCGCCAAAGTGATGAAACCCGTCTGGAAAAAAGTATGGAGCCCCGTGCATATAAAAGAATGGGTCCCCATACCGAAACCACCACCCGGTTGGGACTCCCTCTCGACACCCCTGTCTTCCCTCCTTCACAACCCTCACAAGACACCCATCAAAGACTCCACAGAGCATAAGTCGGTCGCGGTGCAGCCTTCTGCCAAAATACCCCTCTGGGACCCGATACCTTACCCCGAATCTCAGCAACCACCGCCCCCACCGCCCATACACGAGGCATATCCTCCCAACGATAACGCACACGCTGCAACGTTTAATCACCAACAGATATCAGAAATAATAAGTCCGCAGTATGGCGGGGCAGATTATTATCAAAACAGTGAATATTCAGAAACGGTGAATCACATGACAAGACTCCCGCCAGAAGGAAACAGTTGGAGACCGCCATTTCCACAACCGGATAACCGCTTCGGGAGTTTTCCATTAGTGCCGGAGTTTTTGGTGCCTCCGATGTTTCGACCATTATCGGAAAATTTTCGCTCGCAGCCTAGCCTCAATCAGCAACCGTTTTTCAGCAACCCGCCTGCATTTGAACCGCAGAATAATCTCAGGCATTGGCCGCTTTTCCCTCCCGAAATGAATACAAAAGGGCATTTGGTGACGAAACCGCCGGACCAACCGTTCAGGTTCCAATTTCCGGAAATGGAGAGGCACACCAAAGGCAGAACGGAAGCAACCCGTGGAGAATCCAAGGAAAAAGTACAGACTGACCGTCCTGATTTTCGTCTTCAGGCAGACGGTGATGTCGTACAGGAAGCGCATTTGGTGGGTGAATATCACTACAGCGATTTCGATCTGCCGAAGTTAAACCACGAATCGAACAAACCTCAACCGAGTGTGGAAGAAAAGGATCAAATCAAGATCAAACCACAACCAAAACCGACAGAAGTGCCGAAACACAAAACAAATCATCATCCACCGGTGGAAAACAAACAGACAAACAACCGAACTGAAATTCATCACCCTCAGAAGAAACACATAACCCATTCCAACCCATCAAACGTTAACCAAATTCCTCATCAGCAAAAACCATTTCTAAAAGAGATTTTTCCAAATAACTCTCCTCAGATAAGAAACGAGACAATAATTTCACAAAATCTCAGGTTCGCATCGATGAGTGACCACGAGCACAAAAACCATCTCCCCTCGACGTTATTATTAGCAGTAGAACCGGAACCCAGGTTCAATTCCACGAATGTCAGCAATCCACATCAAAGAGAACGTCATCCGGAATACGAAACTCTGCAAATACAAACGAAAATCCCACCAAATCACAGATTTTCTCAGCCATTGAATCCCACATCGAAATTCGGTAATTCAGGGCCGAATTCACAACGACAAAATCACTACCCCGTGTACGAATTCCCACGAAATCCAAACAACCACAGGTTTTCGCCTCCGACAACATACAATTTCACAAATACAACCAATTTTAATCATAAAGAAAATTACCCCGTGTATGAAATTCCAAAAATTTCAACTCCCGAACATAAACTTTTAATAAACGCTCAAGACGACCGTTACACTGTGAAATCACCGCCAGTTGGTGCCAACAAAACAGAAAAAACTGTAAAACCGTTACATGAAAGAAACGGCAGCTTGCAACTGGTGTTTCCCACCACCGACGAAATCCCATCGGAGGCGACAGCCAAAGCAAACGATCAAAAACTAACAACCACGGAGCCATATTCGGTAATATTTCCAAGTTCCTTGTTCCCAAAAACAGAAACAGCGACGAAAAGTCCTGTGGTGATCGTGACTCCGATCAACAAATCATAATTATTTTATTTATATATGATAATTTTTATACGAATCGTAAAAGAAATAAATTAATTATTGTTTTTAACGCTTGGTGTATTTTTTTGTAAATAACATTTACACAGTTCCCTTTTTTTACACTAATTTAACCCATTTCTTTTTTTTCTTCTGTTTTTGTTTCTTGTTGTTCGCTTCTGAGTCATTCGGTCCCTGATCAAAAAAATAGGGATGTAAGATGTTTCTCCAAAGCACTACTGAGCCCCAGGCAGGCACCTGAGAAAAAGAAAACCCATTATTTACTCACAAATTCTGCAAATCATACAGAGATAGAGATTAAATAAAAAGCTTTGTCTACATATTGAAAAAAAAAATCTGTTGGCAAAACAACCATTTTATACAAAATAAAATAATTTATTTATCTGATAAAGGAAATTATTTGTGACTCAACCTAATATTAAATAATTCACTATCTCTATCACTGTTCTATATTCTTAATCTGTGTTTAGGTACATAAATTCAACATAATCAATGATACTTAAACTGTCCTCCATCTTGAATTACGCTCAACTAATACTCATAAGGTCTGATTAATTTGCTCTTTATTTGTAAATCTTCTGCAAGAACTTCTCAATCTGTACTTATTTTTTAAAAATATATGAACCATTTCTACTTTAGTAATAAGAAACTAAAATTAGAGAGTGCAGATAAGAAATTCATAAAAAAAAGTATCATCAAATTATTGACAACAGAAAGAAAATAAAGGAATATTATGCAAAAAAAAACAAAATAAATCAAACTGAACCAAACAATACCACTAAAAAACCTAATCACAATAATACTTACAAGCAGCCACAACAACCAAAAATAATTTGAATATAAAGAAAAAATTTGACAACTTGATGTAAGAATTATTACATCTTTCACACTCCTGTAATGAAAAAAAAACAAAAATGAATATATCTTCTCCCATTCAAAAACAAAAACTCATTGCATTTAAGACACTCACTCAGCCACCCCTCCCTGCATGTTGAGATCAACACCCCCATCCACCAACTGTCCAGAACTGGAATACTTTGCTCTGGACATATATTCCATGAATTTATAACATCCTGCATGTGAAATCACTGAGAATATTATAAAAAAAATGTCAGATTTTGTGAATGAAGAAAACACCATCATTCCAATTAAGTAAACAGCACTAGCACCCAACATCATGTCCCTGTAAAAAACTATTGTCCCTTGATTTTCTGTTGCTATTTGTTTTTGTCCTTTTGTACCTTCCTTTACTTTTTTTGTCTGAAAAAACAAAAAAACTCAATTACTTTATACTGTAAGAAAAAAGTTAATTTAAACCAGTTTTTCTATCCTTCCAATATTTAAAGTTTTTATACATTTGATAAAGAATAAATGCAGTGGGAATTATTAAATATAATATTAATATTATTTCTAACATTGTTTAGTTTTAGTAAAAGTATAAAACAATTCAGAAACATGAAGAGGTAAAAAACAAGACATAAATCAACAAACTTCTGCTACACTGTACTGAAATTCAGTATACTGTATACTTCACTATATTGAAAATAATTTTGCAGTATATTAATATTTTAGTATAATTAACTGGATTTTAAGTTCAAGGGAAGGTCAAGAAAATGAGAGACTGAATTACAAACTCAAAGTATTTAAGGAAAAACTGACTTTCAACCGATTATTTAAAAGTAAAAAAGAGGAATTTTCTTTCTCATTATAAAACTTTTTATAAACCGGTTTTCTAACGGCTTTTAATTATAAAGCCTAACCTTTTCAGGTATATTTAATTATCTGAAAAAAGCGGTCTCTGAATAATAATAAATCTAAGAAAAGAATGTAAATGTTATGCAAACACGACCTTTCATTTATCAGAAATTAAATTTTCATTAATAATCATTTAATAATATAATAAATTAGAGCAATTTTTAAAACGACGAATATAAAAATATGTTGGGTTTTATTTAAGGTAAAAAAGAAAAAAATTACTGAAAATTTATATTACCGTTTTCTGCATTTTTGAACTATACTATAAAAATTTAATTAAATAATAAACCAATTAAAAAAAGAATTAAAAAAACTTTTTAACCAAAATTTGCATCTGCCATGTCACACAACTATGATATTCACCGCCTTCTTTGACACGTCGTTCTGTTACATAACCTCATCATTTATTTATAGATTTTCCGCCTAAAATTAAAAACAATAGGTTGTTTTTCATTTTATACATGACGAATGGCGCGTTTAGAGAAGTTTTAAAATTCATATTTAAATCTAAAATGGCGGAATAAAGCAAAATGAGCCGCTGTAAGAGTTCCAAGAAAAATGGTCAGTTTTGCAAGTATGGCCAACTTAAGTCAGAAGTTACAAAATGATTTTATGAGAAAACAAAAACGAAAAACCGAACAAAATGTCAGGATTAATTTATATATATTTAAGCGCTTTAGTGTAGACATTTTAGGGGACCTGTCTTTAAAAGACTGAAAAAGATGGATTATGAATATTCTATTTATCGCAGAGAAAAAGATTTGCACAATCGATGTTGCGGTGGTCTGTTTTGGTGTATCAAAGTAAGATTTTTTCGCAAAATTAAATACCAATGTTATCTGCATGCGTTTATTTAAAAATTTATGTCAGAGTTGAAACCTCTGTCACAATTAAAATAAGTCACCGAGTAATTGCCAGTAATTGGTTTTGAAATTATCATTCCAGGATATCTGTGGAATAATATGTGCAATATTGACATGGCTTTTAATATTATATGCAGAATTCGTAGTAATGGGCGTGATGTTATTGCCTACTTTTTATACAATATACAGTATGGTTAATTCAGTTCTGTTTCAAGTATTTGCATTCATGGCATGTGCTTCACATTTGAGGACTATGCTCACAGATCCAGTAAGATTTTGTCTTTTTTATTTTATGCATTGAAAAGTGAAAACTGTGAGAATAATTAAGTTTGAGTTTGTTTGATTTGTAGAAAATTTCATATCCTGTTTATTTGATTCTTTTCTAATTGTTCCACAATTACAGGGTGCTGTTCCAAAGGGCAATGCAACAAAAGAGATGATTCAGCAAATGGGTTTAAGAGAAGGGCAAGTCATATTCAAATGTCCCAAATGCTGCAGTATAAAACCTGAAAGAGCTCATCATTGTTCTGTTTGCCAAAGGTAATAACAACTCATAAACCCTAAAGTTGAAATAAAATTATGAAAAATAAAAATGTAATATGTTTTTCAGATGTGTAAGAAAAATGGACCATCACTGCCCATGGGTGAACAATTGTGTGGGTGAAAACAATCAAAAATACTTTGTTTTATTCACTGTATGTACTTCATTACAGATCAAATTGAAATGTGAATGGTATTTGAAAAAAAAATGTTTCCTTTCAGTTTTACATCGCAATGATCTCCATACATTCCCTCTTCCTGTCAGTGAATCAGTTCATTGCATGTGTGAAAGCAGAATGGAAGCAGTGTTCAACATTTTCACCACCAGCAACTGTGATTTTAATTTTATTTCTTGTGTTTGAGGCATTGCTCTTTGCCATATTCACAGCAATCATGTTAGGGACTCAGGTTCAGGCAATCTGGAATGATGAAACAGTAAGACTTATTTCTCATATCTTTTAAGTCAGTCCAAGATGTCATTCATTATTTACATGATTGATTACTTTTTCAGGGGATAGAACAGCTGAAAAAGGAGGAAGCAAGATGGGTGAAAAAATCAAGGTGGAAAAGCATACAAGCTGTCTTTGGGAGATTTTCCATCGCTTGGTTCTCCCCATTCACGAGACCACCGCTCAAATCGAAAATCGAAAGTTATCTATACTCAGTTTGAAGCTTTTCAATACTTTAGTGTTCCCCCCCCTCAAAATATGTCTGTGTAATTATTTCGTTTTTTTCCTAAGCAGCAGAAGAATTAAGTGTTGCTTTGTGCTTAAAGCCTTGGCTGTTTTATAGCAAACAGGTGCCTTGTACTTAACCTGTGTTAATTTGCGTGTTGCTGGCAAATTAAAATATTCGTACAAAAGACTGCCTTGCAGTGTGGCATCTTTACCGGAAGCATATTATGTTTATTTTCTAGGCAGGACAAAACGATGAAAAGCGCAACTATTAGAATTAATAATAAAACGAATTAAATAGTCTTTGAAGGAACGGTTTTAACCCTTTTCATCAGTGAAAGGGACCTATTCGAAGACATATCGTGAAATCTTTCGTACCAATTTATTTTTGGTACCGAATTATTATAATTATTTTGCCATTTGTTATGTATTAGTATTTTTCATATTTAGTTGAAAAGTGTCATAAAATAATAAAACAACATTAAAGTATTATTTTCGGTATTTTCATCATTGTTTTTAAATCGTATTGGAAATCCTATTTAATTTTCCGAAATGTAATTATAATCCGCTTCATTTGTTACTCTCATAAAATTAATAATTTACTTTTTATAATTTTTAGTAATGCTTTAGTGTAAAGATTTACAAAAGAAATAATCAAGATCATAGCTATGAAATAAGTATTTTGATTTGAGGAAAGTAATTTCACAATAATTCACAATTTCACAGTTTCACAATAATTCCTATAAAATAATCAATGATAAGATTAAATCACTGATTTTGCAACCTTTCTTGATTTATTATTCTTCCGATAATTTACGACTTTTGGGAGAAATGAAATATTCAAATATTTTTTGTTTAAGGTATTCTTGTTGCGGGTTTTAAATTAAGTAATGTCAGGATTGATTTTCAGTTTTACTGTTTAGACTATCAAAATCAAATCTCCCAGTCTTTGATTACATAAGTCGTTGAAAAAATTTTACAAAATTTACGAGAAAATAAAAACTTAATCGAAATTTTCCCGCTCTTAAATTCAAATTTAATCCTTTTGTCTAATGACACGTTCACCCTTGATAAATGAGAGGGAAAGTGAAAGGTTTCCACTAAATTAATTTTTTCAAGTAATTCTTGATCAATTCAATGATTTTGAATGTAAGTATATAAATAATTACAATATTTTAATCAGCGTTTTTCGCTGAAATAATTAATCAGTTGGAAAACGTGGCAGGATTTTATTTTTATCTGACTCTCGAAACACTGCCATCTGTCACAAATATTTACCAGAAGACGGACCGAGTACCTGTTAAATGTTTTCCTAAAGGATTTAATTGCTAAGTATTATTTTTCCTGAACAATGGCTTTAAGAGTATTAAGTAAATTTCAAATAACTCCCGTTATATCACCCCTATGGGGGACCGTTACGCAGAGACATATTGCTGCCTACGAAAGCGCTTATGATTTGCAACATAGAAATCCTTACGCCAAAAAGGTGGATGCCATACCTAAGGCTCAGTACGGAGGTCGTCATGCAGTTACTCTGCTGCCTGGAGGTGGGATAGGACCCGAATTGATGGAATACGTCAAGCAGGTTTTCAGTGCTGCGGGAGTTCCCGTCGATTTCGAAGAAGTAACCGTCGACCCGTTCAGCGATTCAAACGAGGAATTGGAATACGCCATCATGTCCATACGAAGAAATGGGGTGGCTTTGAAGGGGAACATCGAAACGAAATCGATGGTGACTGGGGTTTCCTCGAGAAACGTCGCACTTCGGAATGAACTGGATCTCTTTGTAAATACGGTTCATTGCAGATCTTACAAAGGAGTCCCGTCGAGGCATAAAAATGTCGATATTATAATCATAAGGCAAAACACGGAAGGAGAGTACGCAATGCTGGAACACGAAAGCGTGCCAGGGGTGGTGGAAAGCATGAAAATTGTAACGTTAGAAAACGCAGAGAGAGTGGCGAGATTCGCCTTTGAATATGCAAAAAAAAATGGAAGGAAAAAGGTGACGACTGTGCATAAAGCCAACATAATGAAAATGTCTGACGGTTTGTTCCTGGAAACCTCTAGAAGAATCGCAAAGGACTATCCTGAAATTCAGCACAATGACATGATCATTGATAACTGCTGCATGCAGTTGGTGTCCAACCCTCACCAGTTTGAGGTGATGAATATGACCAATCTGTATGGAACCATTGTATCAAATGTTGTCTGTGGCCTTGTCGGAGGGCCTGGTTTGATCTCGGGTATCAATTTTGGAGATCACTATGCAGTATTTGAGACTGGGACAAGGAACACTGGGACTGCAATTGCAGGGAAAGACATTGCCAATCCAGTGGCCATGTTGAATGCTTCTATTGACATGCTGGAACACCTGGGGCATCACTATCATGCCAAGAAAATAAAAAGAGCCATTGAGAAAACAATAACCACTGATCAGATTCACACCCCTGATTTGAAGGGGAGTGCAAAGACAAGTGAAGTTGTGGCCAGGGTGATACAGAATCTGGATGACTCTGTTTATGATGATAAATGAGTGAAAGCTTCAACATCTGATAAAGGTATGTTATTTCCTGTTTTGGAAGGGATTTATTAAAGCAGACCCTAAAAGGTTACAACTCTTGTTGTATCAGCATATATTCATGTGTTGTATTGTATTGTATTGTTCTTATCGTTAAGTGTGTTACAGTATTGTATAATTTCCTCATGAATTATTATGTATGTGGCTTATGTAGTGTATTTTTTCAGTATTTATTTATTTATAATGTCTGATTCATTGGTTTTTATCATCTTTATGATTTTTTTGTAGTTTGTATAGTTTTTTGGGTAATTTTGTAGTTTATTTTATACTGTTGATGAATTCTTTTTGATTCTTTTATGAGTTTTTTTGTGTATTTGTATTGCAGGTTATTTTAGTTTTTTTAGTGTTTGATTTGTTTAAAATTGTTTTGTGTATAATTTTTTTGGGGTGAGCCTTTAGATATTGTTGTCATTTTTAATGAGTTTTTCTGCATTATATCCCCTTAGTTCTTCTTTCTTCTCATTAAAGTAGTTTCTATTATATCTATTAGTTCTGTGATGGCCAACCTTTCATAATGTGTGGGCCAAAGTTGCGTTTGGTCTAATTTCAAGGGCCGCTACATATAAGAAAATTCCTCCTGGATTTCTAAGCTTAGATTTACTCTCTTCTCATTTTCTCCCCTTTTTCTTTTTCTCTGTCTTCTCATTTTCTCATTTTCCCCTTTTCTCTTTTCCTCTTTCTTCTCCTTTTCTCCTCTTTTCTTTTTCTAATTTCCTCATTTTCCCCTTTCCTCCTTTTCTCTTTCTTCCCATTTTCTCTTTTTCTCTAGATTCCTGCTCTCACGGCCATTGCCTTTGCCTCTTTTTTCCGGCTTTACCCTTTTTACTACTTTTTATACAAGCATTTGACCTTTGCCTTTTGCACTTATACGACCGAATGGATTCGAAAGCGTTCGCGTAAATTTAAAATTTTGCCGAAAGGTAATAAAGAATTTCAAATTGAAGTTATTCTCCCATTGAAAGTTACTCTAATCTTAGAATAACCCCTTATTTAAAAAAATTAAAACACCTTCACGGGCCGGATATGGCCCAAGGACCGCACGTTGGGCATCACTGTATTATAATATTAAGAAATTCTTAGATCTTTCTTCTATTTTTCTTCCTTCTTAGTTCTTCTTATATTAGTCCTTCTACTTATTTCTTTATATGAAAAGTATACCGAAAGCCCTTTAAAAGTTGAAGTGATCACCGACTATTGTAACTAAAAAAATATTAATGGTTATTTTAAACACTTTCTTAATACAAATAATTATATTTTAAACATATATATTTTCATAATGAAAACGATTGTGATTGACTTTCTGCCATTAGAGGGTCTTCTGTGTGGATTATTAAATAGGGAAAACTGGTCACTGTTTGATTTCAGATGTTGAGTAACAGAATTAACAAAGCAATCTTCTGGGCAGTTGTGCTAATTCTTCTTCTGGAGGTGAATCAAATGCACTGTTATAACGATACCGATGTTGGAGAGTCAAAAGCCCCGCCGTCAAATGGATCATTTGAGGCATTTTATTCCAAAGATGCATTTGGAGTCAGGAGTGGAACATCAAGGGCTTCTCATGGTCATGGCTCATTCTACAAACACAGGAATCCTGCTTTGGTTGATGTGAAAAATCCGGCTGCTTATGGATACAGATTTGATGGTTACAGAAGATTCAATTTTGACTGAGACAGTTGAATTTTTTAATGAAGTGGTGTAGAAGTGAAATTGATTATTTCAGTGAAAACACAAATGTTGTTGCATTCATATTGAGAATTTAGGAAATCCATTGTTATTACATTGTTCAATTGATGAGTATTTTGTTGCATCATTAGGGTCCATCCAAGTTTCTAATTTTATAAAATAGGTCATTACTTAGTTAAATTAAAGTATTTTAAATTATAAATTCAAAATAAAATATGAAAACAGTACATATTAAAAAACTAAATGAAATTAAAGTCAATCATGCAGGAGAATTTTTATCTTTTCTTTTGTAATCTGTTGCATAGTTTTTTTTGATTGCTCTTCATTCAAAAATGGCTGCTGTAGAATATATTGCCTTTGAGTTTCCTCTTTACAATCTTTTGATTCAAAGGCGGTCAAATTCTGCCAGGCTTTTTCTCAAAATCAGGTATAATACCTTACGGAGCATTAATACATATTATGAGTTTCGCTCTTCAAGTGTTCTTTTAGGATAACGTACAAATAATACAGGTTGCATTTTTATAAAACTTGGTCGGCCATTTTGGCACGTAGAAAAGAGAGCGTTTATTCGGAGAATGGGTTTACTGTGATTTTTCGAATTTGTTATTTTACTGCCCAGGCTTTGAGTTTTGTATTCTGTTACTTTTTTTATTCAGTCGTTTTATTTGTGAATTATTAATTGAAGAGTAAGATCATGTGGCATGAAGTTCCTTGGCACCCAAATGAGTTGCCGTAGTCACTTGTAAAGATTATGTGAGTGTTTTTACAAGAAAATGAGATTTGATCTTTTAACAAATTATGACCAAACCAATTCTTCCTCGAAGAATTACATTGTAAAAAATAAGAATAGGAAGGAGAATTTCTGTTCGATGTCATTAAAACCGGCTTTTTTTAATTTGTTAAGGTTTTGTTACCAGACGTCGCAGATTAATGAGTATTGCCACTTGTTTTTTTTAGGAATTTTATTTTTGTTTGTGTTTTAAAGAAATTAATATATATTTTTGTCGTGATTGGAAATTATTTTTTTAAAATTATTGAATATTTTCAGTCCCATTCTGTTTGAGATTTTCTTTTGTGGAGAAATCGAAAACATCGTTGAAAGTGCGCGCTTCGACTTTCAGTTAAACTATCGTGTCAATAGAAAACTTTACTTCAGTTCAAGGGGATTTAACAACTAAACTTACAATTCCAGAATTGAAAAGTATTTAAATGCTTTTAAGAACTCTTCAAAATTAGTTACTTTCTAAAGATCAATGGCATTAACTTATCTCATTTTTCATTGGACTTGCCTCTCAGAGTAGAGTTACTCTGTGTTCAAATTCAGCGGTAAAAAATCAAACCACAGAGTAGAAGCGTACTCGATGTTTTACTCTATGCTCGCAGTAATCCACTGCGGTGGTAAACAAATCTTTTGAAAGTTTTTAACATGTCAACCAAGTTTTAGTTTGAATGAGAGTGTTAAATCTTTTGACACTCTACTGAAGCTTTTAATCGGATGAATTTAAATTAGTAGAAAATACGCAAAATGACCGGTGGAACCGTTGTATTAGATAATGGAGCGTGCTATGCTAAGATAGGGCTAAGCACTCAGAATGAGCCAAAGTGAGTAATTTATGAACTGTAGTTTTACAGTAGTACAAACTGAAATAACTTGTGATTTGATTTTTAGAGTTATTCCAAACTGCATAATGAAGGCTAAGAGCGAGAGAAGGCGTCCGTTTGTTGGGGACCAAATAGAAGACTGCAGAGATGCATCTGGACTGTTTTACATATTGCCTTTTCAAAAGGTTGGTTTTTATTTTCGGTTAAATCAGTTGCAACTCCTAATTTTTTAACTGTGTCATTATTTTGTATCCTATTTTGTCAAATATTCCTTCTGAGTAAACAAATTACAGTGCAGTTTATGCTTTCTTTTCAGGGTTATTTAATAAATTGGGATGTTCAAAAAAATGTTTGGGATTACATGTTCAGTAAAGAATGCTGTGATTATAATATGTCTGAAATGAATCTGATTGTTACTGAACCTTATTTTAATTTTCCTTCAATACAAGAAGCAATGACAGAGATTTTCTTTGAAGAATTTGCAGTTTCATCACTTTTAAGAATCAACAGTGGGTGCTTTCTTCATTTTTCTTTAATGTCTTCATTTATTGTTGTTTGATTGAAATTAAAAATAACTCTGCAGGTGGGAGTTTGAGCTGCTTTCACTACAGTAAAACATTCCCACAGAGTCTGTGCTGTTTGGTTGTTGATTCAGGCTACAGCTTCACACACATAGCTCCTTATGTGAAAAACAAAAAGGTTGCAAGGGCAATAAGGAGGATAGACATTGGAGGAAAACTGTTAACCAATCATTTAAAAGACATCATATCTTATAGGTTGGTTAATTGCAGACTTTTCTTTTAAAGAGTCAGTCTGTGTTAAATTTGAAAAAATTAATTCTTTCAGGCAGTTACATGTCATGGATGAAACATATGTGATTAACCAGGTGAAAGAAGACTCCTGTTTTGTGTCCCAGAATTTCATGAAGGATGTGGAGATAGCCAGGAAAAAAGGAGCTCAGAACACCATATTAAGGGAGTATGTTTTGCCAGACTTCACTGCCATCAGAAGAGGATATCTCTGTAATCCTGGAGAGAGTGGTGAAGATCATGTGAGTGTCATCCCTACATGTCCTTTATTTTTATTAGTTAACCTAAAACATCATTTTCCGACTTCAGCAATGCTTGAGGCTAAACAATGAGAGGTTTTCCGTACCTGAAACTTTATTTCATCCGAGTGACATCGGAATAAATCAAATGGGAATACAGGAAGCCATAATGCACAGCATATCTGCATGTCCACCTGAAACTCACCCACATTTATTCTCCAATATAATTCTCACTGGTGGATCAACCTTGTTCCCTGGCTTCAGAGAAAGACTGGAAAATGAGATCAGGAGTTTAGCACCTGAGCATTTTGACGTGTGTGTCACCCTTCCTGAAAAGTAAGGAAATCACTTATTATCTGATATCATTCATGCATTGATTAAACAACATTAATATGGTTGTATTTCAGTCCAATTCAGTATGCTTGGAAGGGAGGTGCACTTTTAGCCAATTCTGAATTGTATTCCACATTGAAAGTGAGTCGGAAAGAGTACGAAGAAAAAGGATATTCTTTAATTGAAGAGAAATTCGATGTGTGAATCATTTGTGGAAAAATTTGGTGTGATAAATGTGCCAGAAGACATTTAGATTGGAATTTTACACAATCAGCAATATGGAAACACTCAGACAGCAACTCATAATGATGGTTACAAAACATTGGTAGTGATTATTCTCAAATGTGGAGACTTTGTGCATCTTCTTGGATTCAGTTTCTTACAAAGATTTTAACAAATTTGTTATTATTGAGACGCCGTTGTGACCACAGTGAAATTCCGATTGTTTAAAATCATATAAAAATCATAGAAAACAATTAAATTATAAATGTTCATTTGGGGGGGGTCGTTATAAATGTTCGTCATAACAATACAATGAAAATGTGCTGTTTATAATTTTATTACAATGTATTTTTCGAACTTGTATTTTCCTTTTTTTTAATATTGCAATAAATTAAGTATTAGGTCGAGTCATTGGTTATCCGTTGTTTAGAAGACATTTTCTCTTTATTTATTTACTTAGTTTTTAGCATTCGACTTTTTTTGGTTTGTAAATAGATCAACGTCTTTTGAAATAGTATCTGTAGATCAACTTCATCCAATCCTCAGCTGATCGACTTTTTTAGCCGTTATTGGTTACGCATTTCACGGCCATTATAGAATATTTTAGAATTCAAAAAACGTTTAACTTAAAGTGTACCACTCAAAACCGTTGACAAAATATTAAAAAATGCAGTGGTCATTGTTACTAAAAGCAATTTCAAACAAACTCTCCATTTTGACTGCATTTTTTATATTTAACTCATCACAAAAGATTAACGGTCTCCTCCATATTGCGAAAACAACTCGTTGTCATGGCAACCCGCAACGGTTAGATACAAACGGAATCAACTCAGCTTCTGAAGGAATTTAACAAATGACTCGACCTAATATTTTTTGCGGTATTTATTTCCAACACCTTAAAAAAACTGAACAAAAACCAACGAAACGTTACGGAGGAATTGGCCTCATGGAAACCAAATTATACAGAAAACGGGAAGAAATTAATTCCGCTCTTAGCAAAACTAAACATAACCGAAAAGGAATTCATTTTCTTCAATATCAACACGAAGACGGGACCGTTGGCACTGAAGACGATAAAACGAAGACGAGACTAACAATATATTTGTCTGCTTTTTATCTCTTAACTACCCTTTAATCTAAAACTAATGATTTACCTGGAAATAAAAGTGAAAAAAATACGGGAAAGAACCAAAATGAGTTAAATCTTCGGATTTTGGTTTTTGTCGAACGCGTTAATGGATTCCAACAACAGAAAATCTTCGATTGTTTTTAACTTTAGTTTATTTGAAATTGTCCTTTTCAGGACTTGCAGAATCATTTAATTTCACATAGAAAGCACATAACAAGGTGAGTAATATTCTGTTAAGTCGAGTCATAAGTAACTTCCTCGATCAGAAGCAGAAATTCTGTTGTTTGTATGTAACCGTTACGGGTTGCCATGACAACGAGTTGTTTTCACTATAAAACTTTGTCAACGGTTTTCTATGATTAAATGTTACGTTAAACCGTTTTTTATTAACTCTGAAACGGTTAAATGACTTTTTAAAGCGTTTTAATAAATTCTGTTGTTTGTATCTGTTGCTTTAATCGGTTTTTAATGGTTTCTTGCAATAAAAAACGAAAGTCAGTTATGTGTTTTTTGGAAAAAGACCGTTTTACTCTTCCGAGTTTCGCTTGGTAAATACAACAATTTGAAATTAAACCCAAAACCGAAGTTTACGTTTGGTTTTTTTAGAGTTAAATCAAATTCCGAGTTCGGTTTAAACAACACAGGTTTCACAATGTCGAAAATGAAACGCTTTATTCTGTTTTGTTTATTTCTCATTAACGATTGCAAATCCGATGATAGGGAGCCTAAGTTTTTCTTCGGGCCGAAGATGCAAACGGTGGTTTCTTACAAGAGGATTCCAGAATTCATAACAGAATTCGTGCCTTCCTCCTGCGTCGTCATCGACCCGACATTGCTTCCCTGCAGACACGTACGGAACCTCGAAATTTATCCGTCCGTGCCGACCAGGTAGGTAGGAAAATAGTGGAAACAATCAGACACATAATCACAAGGTGATTTTGCAGAATCACGAGGACCCAATCGCCCCAAATCGACAATGGACAACCGGTGGAGGAGCAAAAATGGAAACCGCAGTCGAGCGAAACGAATCATTACCGCCCAACGCCGCCATTGCGTCAGGTAAAGCACCCAGCATCGCACTGGAACTGGAACTTATTCAACATATTTCGGGTGGAGAACATCACCTACACCACCACGAAGACTGAGTACGTGACCACGAGAGTGGAGGATCCCAACACGGTGGTGTCATTCTACATCAGAGGATGTCGTCCCAGCAGACTGCCCTTCCACATCCCGGAGTGTCCGAGACCACAGCATCACCCACCACTTCACCCACCACATCAACCACCGCAGGCGGTCAAACAGGACGAAAATATTGTTGTGATGGCACCGTTGAAATTCGTCTCGGGCGATACTCTGATAATTCCATCTAAACCGGAGAATGTCACTGAAATAAATACTGAAGAGGAAAAGAAGTTGGAAGAAAAGGAAGTGGAAGAGAATAAACCGACTGAGAGTGATGGATGAAACCATTGTAAAAAATTATGATTTGAAGTAAAAAATATACAAAATGATTTGCAGGGAGAAAGGGAAGAAATTGTAAAAAAAATTACTGTAAGTTGTTTTTTTTTCATGGACCAGTAGAGGTCAAGTAAAACAACCTTGTAAACAAAAAGATAGAGCAAAACTTCATAAAGAGTTTTAAAATAAATAAACTACATTCATTAAAAAATTTTATAATTAACGTATAACGCTATTTTTAGATTTTTTATTATAAAATTATTGTAAAAAATATAAAAAATAATGAGTGTACTCTATGGTATGATGAGGTCGATACGTTTCAGTTGGAAATCTGCGTTTTTAAAATTATTCTATTGACACGACTAAACGCAGAATGAGTTCGAATTACTGAAGTTTTATATAAATTTTGAGGCATTTCTTCAGACTTTGGGTGAGCAACTCGCGATCACTTACATTTATATTACAACCGTGTATTTATATTGTTAGATATTCTCCCCCAACTGTGTTAACCCTTTTAGTACCGAACGAAAATAAATACCTAAACGAGAATTTAACGGTTTTTTGTAAAATACTCATAAACACCGATACAGAATATTTAAATGATTTATAAAATGAGGTCTAGTCTATTAAAAACGAAATAGAGAACAAATATTTTTTCATATTTAGTAAAATTTTTTACATTAATTATTAGTTGTAATTAATAGGCCTAAATTTTTATTTATTATTAATTTATTTTATATTTATAATTGACCTCAGACACTAAAACTCGTTAAGTTCTGCCAATTTCATGCTTTTATTTTTTCCTTATTTTTTGTACGTTATCTGTTTTTCCTCCATTTTGTTTTTTTTATAGTCTAACGTTTATTCTATGAATACTACAATAATTGAGATTTTAAAACTCTAACGGTGTTTCGGGGAGTGAAATTACTACCCATTTTTTATTTTTTTAAATTAGTGAGTGAAACATTATTTGATTAAGACTGAACTTAAAATTTATTTTTTTTATTGGAGATTTCGAATCTGTGGAAAAATGGCGGTTATTTCAGAGGTTTCACTTGTAATTTTTTTAATTTTTAATTCTTTCTTGTATGACTAACCCACTCGGTGTTATGAGCAATAAATTTTGCTTACGTTGCGTTTTAATGGCGTAGTTTAAATAAATACGGAGATTTGTTTATTGATTTAAAGAAATAAAACCGATACATTAAAAATTTATTTTTAATCCGCTTTAAATTTTTAATTAAATTATGTTTAATTTTGATCTTAAATATTAAATTTTCCTATAAAGAAATTATAATAGTTTGCAAAATAAGAAGTACGAATATTTAAATTAAGGAAATCTCATGTTTAGCTTATCTGAATGATAATTATTTGAATACTGTTACGGGGTTAGCTCGTCAAATAATTAGTACAGTTCTACTGATAAAAGGGTTGGTCACCCCTGGTTTAGATCAAGATTTCGCAAAGATTTGGCAAAATAAGAAGTTCGAGTATTTAAATTTTAGTAAATCCCATGTTGAGCTTATTTGAAGGACATTTATTTGGAGTACTGTTACAGGGTTAGCTCGCCAAAAAATTAGTTCAGTTCCCACTGATGAAAAGGTTGCTCACTCCTGCTTTAGACCTAGATTTTAGACCTCTCTCTCCTGCTCACCTTTGAAATTTCTCCCAAACGTAAATAACGAATTTATTTAAAAAAGAATTGAAATGACATTCGCGTAACAGCTTAAAGCTTTTTAAGGGAATTCAGAGAAAGCCTCGCATTAATCTTCGCCTAAGAGAGTTTCCTCGCCGTTCACTTCTTCTACTTCAGAAAAATGGTCACCAGCTGTGTTATTCCCTACCGATTCCACCTTGGGAATTCCCGATTCCACCTTCTCGGAACCAGACAAGGTCGGAGCAGCCTGCAAGTCGACATACTCGTCAGAACGACGGTCGGGGCTTTCCCTGATCGGACTCGGGTAGCTCTGACACAGAGGAATACTGCGGTCCACAGGAAGACAGTTCACCGCCAACAGCGTCGCCGTCACCCTCCTGTCGGTATACTTCTCCAGCTTCGTGATGAGGACAGTCTTCGTGTGGTACTCTGTGTTCTGCTGCTGCTGCGGGATGCGGTTCACACTGGGGAAGAACTCCGATCCCTCTATCCTCGAGGCTGTCTCGGGGGGCTCCTCTCTCCTCAGCTTCACTTCGAGGTACCGCCCTGTTCTCACTGTTTCCTCATTCGGCTGCACTGTAGGCGTTGCCCGGATGACACTCCTCGCTTCGTTCAGATTGAAGCTGTCCTGGGCGTGATGAACGGCTTCGGAGTCGAAGTTGTCGTCGTCGTCTCCTTGCAGGTCCAGAGCGTATGGCAAGCAAGGGGATTTGGCCTCGTAGGCGGTGTAGCACACGGGGTGGACAGTCTGTCGGCGGGTGACCTGAAGCCAAGCCAAGGTTCCATGAAAAGGAATTGGTTAATTAATCCAATTAAGGGCACTCACCTCGACGTATTCTGTTTTGGTCGCCCTGACGCGCTCGGCGGAGGACACGCGATTGGGCGAGGAGAGAGCGTGTAGATAAGGGAAGTTGAAGCCGGGGAGGGAGAAGGAGGGGAGGGTGAGGAGGGGGAAGGTCGGTCGGGGGGGTGGGACTTGTTCTTTTACACCGTTGGCTTTCCAACTCCCCCCTGGCTCTGCCCCCGCGGAGGGTAGCTGTCTGCAGTGGAGTGTAATTAAGACTCCGGCGTAGAATATTAGACGTGCGGTTGTCTTCATTTCGCTCTGAAACCGAAATAAGTTTTTTCCTTTTTAAGTGAGTCCGACTCGAGTAAATTCCCTCATGTAAATCAGCACGGGTGAATTTCCTTTTCTCTAAAAGGACGGAAACGTTTCACTTTTTCAAAAAGTTTCGCAAACGAAATTCCAAAACGATGGTTAAATTTCCCTTCAACTGTGTCATTGCCATTCTGAGTTTATTTACTCTAGGGAGGGGTCAAAATGACTGCTATATTTTTACTTAACTTCCATTTATTATTAATTTTCATATTTTAAATACGACACTTTATTAATGTAATTTTATTTTTTATTGCATTAATTATTATTATTTTTTATTACACTGTTATTTTTATTATTTTTATTAATAATCTAATGTTAATATTAGTAAATATTATAATGTAGTAATTAATAAAAATTGTGGTAATTCCATTTTTCATGTTTTTCGTTTTCCCTCTTTTTCTCTTTTTTTCACATCTTCACTTTTTCCTTATTTTCCTTTTTTTAATTTTTTCTCTTTCTTACATTTTCCTCTTTTTGCTTTTTTTCACTTTTTATCTGTATTTTTATTTTTACAACTTTCCGTTTTTTTCCATTTTTTTCACCCTTCGATTTTTCCTTTTTCTCTTGACTTCTTAAAAATGTCTAATTTTTCTTCTCTTCCTCCTCACTTTTCCCTTTTTTTTTCATTTTTTCTCCTTTTACCTTTCCAACTCAAAGTTATATCATTAGCTATTTTAGTAGTGAACAATAATTAGAATGTTTTACCAATTGTCTAAAATTTAATTGTCACGTAAACTTTCGCTTTAACTCTTTAAAATAAACAACACAATAAACTGAGAAACCGAATTCGAACAGAAAACGACAAAATCAATTTCCCAAATGAGAATTTCCTCGAATTTCGAATTCTCTTTGGAGAAATATAAAAACAAATTTTATAATTGTGCGGGAAACGCAGTTTACCTGTTAAGAGTCCTTCCCGGAAGGGTCGATCGCATCCGAAATCACTCACAATCAGCCACTCAATGAGGGTTGTTGCGGTTATTTATTCGCGAGAATTTACCCCATTTAGAAAGCCATTAGGGTTATTTTCGATGGGCGAGACCCGTAAATGCCGCTTTTGTGTTGCTTCGAGAACCGCCACAACAGCAGAAGAAGCCTTGAAAGTGACAGCTCTTGAAGAAAACCTCTGTTTGCATTCCATTTCCGAGAGTTTACTCATTTTTCACGGAAAGATACTCTGAAACAAAACATTTCCAACTGTTCTCTCCGTTGAGACGATTGAGACACCAGCGAAAATGCAAGAGTTGCCTTTTCCTAACCTTTTGATGACAAAAGGAACGTACCTAACTGTACCTCTGAGGGGTAAATGACACTGCAAAAGAATCCCTTTCTATTTATGAACTTCAGTCATTGGACGAATCTGCAAAATTGCCGAATAAATCTGTATATAAAAGTCAACTGGGAGATTCTATATTAAAGAAATAAAAGACAAAATAGAGTAGATAAAGAAAAGAGTATATGTATATAAATTCTTTATTTGACATATATTACATAAGATCAATCATAGTTTCAGTATTTAGACAAAATTATCATCTTTATATAAATAAAAGTCAATTGGACATTTCCACAGTATTTCACAGAGGAAAATATAGAGTGAAAAGATACTTCCAAAAAGTATTAGAGAAAGAAGAGGAAACACCCCAGAAGAAACTTATAAAAGAGGTCAAAAAAACGCAGAAGAAGAACATTATGTCACCAATATAGAAACACTAATAGAAGAACTGGGATTAAATAAAGAAGATTTGAAAAGCAAAGGGAAGATAAAAGAGGCAATAAAGAACCAAAAGGAAGAAGAAAGAGAAGGAAGAAAGAGAAGGAAGAAAGAGAAGGAAGAAAGAGAAGGAAGAAAGAGAAGGATGAAAGAGAAGGAAGAAAGAGAAGGATGAAAGAGAAGGAAGAAGAGAAGAAACTCTACTCGTACAACAGCTCAAATGTAAATAAAATAACCGGGAAATTAGGACAAAAGTTGCCGAAAGTCAAAGAAAGAATATACCAAATGGACGAGCCGTGTTCTTTCATAATTAATCATAATTACTCAAAGCAAACAGGTGAGCAAAAAATATTATCGTCGGTTGATTAACACCAACCCGATTGCGGCGGTTGCGTCCTGCAAGAAGCGTTAATTTGCCAGCTAAGGACCGTCACGACAGAGAGTGGTCAGCAGGAGGACGCTGGATAAGCATTCAGACCGTCTTTCCTTTCCTTTGACGGATAATGGTGACGCAGGTCGCCTGACCTTGACCAAAGAACAGATTCTTGTCCACTTAGGTTTCCCACCCACCGGTCTAAAACTCGTTATGTTTTTATTGGTCGGTTGCTGCCTACTCGAAACATGCTGGTTTTTATCCTAATTTCCTCAATGGCTGCCCATTCATTCGAATTACCGCAGTTTTCGTTATGAAATTACAATACAAGGATTTTTCTTACAATATATGTCCCGGAAGGATTAAAACCGACTATCCAGAAATAGTCTTACAGTACAATGTCATGTTTCAGCCACTGTCTATAATGATAGTGACATAACAGAAATAAAAAAAAGTTTACAGGTATATAAATTATCCGATTAAATTAAAGATATGTAAATTAACAGATAAAAATGGAGATCGGCTTTTAAACTCAGATTGTAATATTAGAAAAATAATATATTTATAGTTTTTCCGCATTATAAAATAATAAAATATACAAAATATAACATAAGAGTCCAATTATTCCTGATTATTTCTTCTTCTGAATTATTTAAGATTATATATTTTTGTTAAAATGTATTTAAGATAAATTATTTAATATAATTTATTTTTTTAAGACAATTATATTTATTTAAAATAATGTATTTAGGTAATTGTAAATTTGTAAATATACTGAAGTAAAATTAACTGATGTATTTAATGTAAATATTTTTATATATAATTATCTTTATAATTAAATTTCTGGCATTTTTCTAAGCATTACATTATTTAATTTTATTTTAATTTCTTCTCGTACTTTACAGCTGTCTTTCCATTTTCTATTTTTAGTAGATTTCTTTCCGTCTCTTCTTGCACATAAATCAGTGTATGACATTAAAATGTTGTGCTGAATCAAAGAGAAAAGAGAAGAAATGCGGAACACAACTGAAAAGAGATTTAAATATAAAAACCACCTCTTACATTTCATAACTTATAAATTACCTCCTACAGTTCATAAAATTAAAATCACCCTCCGAAAAATCACAATAAAAAAATTACCTCCTGAAGTTCATAGTATAAAAAACCACCTCCGTAATTTATAACACCGAAAAGACCTCCTACACTTCATAATATAAATACTCATTAATAAAATGAATAAAAAGAGAGTTTTTTAATATAACGCAAAGCCTGTCATTTTTTACAGAGGCGGAAACCTGTATATTTATACTTGTAAATATACGCCTTCTCTTATTGGAGCAGTCGGGAGTGAAAATAACCGACATATTATGAGGGAATTCAATAAATTAATAATTAATGAAGCGAAAGGTTTGGCCGCGGTGTTGGCGGCGTTAACTTATCTCCTTTCCGAACTGATCGACCACCTGGCAGAAGTTAATCCCGACGTATCGGAGCGTCCCATGAATTCTTGATGTACCTCATCAATAAGGCACATCGGGAATTCTCAACCAGAGGAGCATAAAGTCGGAAAGTTTTCCACCGGGAGGGGGGATTATTAAGGGAAGGGGTGAAAGAGAGGGTTGTCAGTCTTTGCCGAAAGACAGAGACAACAGCTGACGCGATATGCAAATGCAGGGTTGTCGAAGGAGAAGAAGTTCCCGATAATCGGAGCGATATTTCTGCGTGTGGGGGTGACAAAGGGGGCGAGAAAATCATCCTTTTGAGTCGAAACGGTTTCCTTTTTATCTCTTCCAAAGCGAGTTTTCTTGACTCAGGTTAATCTAAGTGATAACAAGGTTAGATGAAACGAATAACAATTATTTATTTGCTTGGTTAGAGGTTATGTAATCAATTAACTCCGTCAAATGCGCCGCTCTCACGCTCAGCCCTGACTCCAAACCGCTCACGCTTTCCCCTCCCCCGCAGAAGCCACCCCTTCACTGCACCCCATCGGGCCCCAACGCCCACTCCCACCCATTCCGAAGCGACCCGCGACATTCGTCAGACGTCTCGAGGATTCCCATAAATTAAAAACAAGGTTGAAAGCATTGCATATGTTCACATGAGTGGCAAATGAAAGACGAGGTGACGGGGGGGGGGCCGAGAAGGGGGCCCCCCGCGGGGGGAGGCCGTCGGCTCGCGGGTGCGCGCCACTCGTGCGCTTCGAGTAGTCCTTCGTAGCATGTCGGTAGCATCGCTACGTGTGCAAACATCACAGGATCGCGTTGCGATATCGGCGAATGTAAACAGTTGGGATTACTGTTGCGCGACGGTGACCGCCATTAGTGCTGCGATGGTAATGCGGAGTGCGGTGATACCGAAAAGGGACAATCCGGGCTCACTTTTCTGTCTTTTTTTCAGGAAAGCGAACTGAGACTTAATTAGAGATCTCAAGGCCTTCCACGAAAACATTAGCGGGCGTTCAAATCGAGAGAACTGTTGTTGAAAAATGACTGCGCCGGTGGTTGACTCGCGTTGTTGAAAATAATAGGGTTGCATCGCCTGGAAATGGGGTTGGCGTGGTGCAGAGAGAGGCTGGAACAAGCCCAGAACTCAAAATCTCCGGTGGACAGGATTTTGGTGTGTTGTTCGAACGCGGTAAGTGTGAATGGAGCCCCCGTTTGGAGATAATTAATTAACGGGGGTGAGATATCCGGGTTGTTATATAGTTGGCGTAACACTTTAGTTCAAAGTGTGCGGAGTTAATTAAAAAAACGGGAAAGCGTCTTTTGGGGAATGAGAATGGCGGTTACACGGCGAACAGATGTTCAATGATATATAATGATGGTCATCTGCGAAATGGCACGAGAATGTGTGTGTGTGTGTGTGGGGCGATATGAGAACTATTTTTCGATTGGCGGTCAATTGCTTCCGCTTTGAAAATTGATCAATTTTAAAAATTCCGCTCAATTGTTTGAACAGTTTCGAAATTGGCACATTCACATAAGTCGAAATTTAAATACATTATTGACTTTACTTTTTTTATTTTGAATTTATTAGTATCAGTTTTTTCTCTCGTTTTCATTTTTTTTTTAAATACTTTTGTAATTTAGTTTCAGTTCGAAATTTGATAGCCAAAATTTGGAATTCGATTTATTATAAAAAAGAATTATTTTGTTTTATATTTTTGATTTAACTTTTTATAATA
>JAQIBA010000275.1:38921-68078 GCA_028293925.1 Brueelia nebulosa
AGCTTTTCGATTCCGATCCTCGATTTTGTTTCTTAATTCTTCATTCCGACAGACATAATTCCGCTACGGATGATTACTAACAAGAGCTTTTTTCAAAAGACTCCACGACTAATTATTTCCGCAGCCTTTAATGAGGATGGCTGACTACTTTTTATTTTACGCCCCCTCCCCTTCCTAGAGTTTTATTAACTTGTCATTTCCCCGAATTAAATTCCACCGAATCCTGTTGTCAGGTTGGAGTCACTCTTCTGTGGCGTTGGAGGGAAAAAGAGACGCTTTTCCTTTTATTTCGATACACAAACGAAAGCTTTAATTAGTATTAATGGCGTTTCCACTGTGGATGTGCACGCGATAGTGGGAATTGTCAAAATGCTGTTGCTCAGGAATTTTCTCAAGTGGCGACAGCATCTGAATGAATATATCACAAATCACTGATATTTTCTTTTCTTCTTTGACTTTTTTAATAATGCGGATATAAGTTTTTAATGTAATTATTCTTTCTTTATACTTTCACTTTTTCCTTGCTTTTATATCAGCTTTTCCTTTTTTCCTTTGTTCCCTAATTTACCGTTTTCCCCCCGTTTCCCATGTTTTTCTTTTTTCCAGTTTTCCTGTTTTTCCTTTTCTTAACGATTTTATGTTTGTTTCCTCAGTTTTCATCCTTTCTTCTTTGTATTTTTCCTCTTATTTTCCTTGTATTTTTCCTTTTTTTCCTTTTTCCTTTTGTGTTTTTCCTCTTTTATTCTTTGTATTTTTCCTCTTTTATTCTTTGTATTTTCTTTTTTTCATTGTATTTTTCCTCTTTTATTCTTTATATTTTTCCTCTTTTATCCTTTGTATTTTTCTTTTTTTCATTGTATATTTTTCCTTTTTCCTTTGTGTTTTTCCTCTTTTATTCTTTATATTTTTCTTCTTTTTTATTGAATTTTTCATCTTTTTTCTTTGTATTTTTCTCCTTTTTATCATTGTATTTTTCCACTTTTTTCATTGTATTTTCCCTCTTTTTTTCTTTGTATTTTTCTTCTTTTTTCCTATTCTTATCTGCTTTTTCCAACTTCATTCTTATTTTCCTCTCCAATTCTTTTTTTTCTTGTTTATTTTTTGGTTGTTATTTTTGTTCTTTGATTTTCTTTAATTCCCTGCTTTTCCCTTCATCTCACCCTGTTTTCATTCCCTCTTCTTGTTTGGTTTCCATCTTTGTTCTCCTTTTCATTTGGGAAGACAGATTGTATCCTCATTTCTGAAAAAGTAGAAATACAACTATTTCCTCTCCTCTTTTTTTTCTTCTTTCTCTCTCGCCTTTTTCATGAACGTCTTTGCTACTGTTTTTCATATTCTCCTCCACTTTTCCTTTTACCTTTCGATCTCCTTCAGATCACGAGGATAAGACATAAAAGGGAAACTGCAGTGTCTCAAAATTAGTTAAAAAAACTACCCTTAAAAAACAAACTCCCAACTGTTGAATTTTTAATGACATCGTTCATTATTTTCATTTATAGGTGAAAAAAGCAATTTTAAAATTTCCATCGCAAAAATAAGGAATGAATTGGGGGGTAAGAAAAGAGGGGGAATTTATTCGGGGGAAAAATTAACAATTTAACGCAGACTAAGGTAAGAGATTTTCGGCATTGATACTGAATTATTTTACGATCGTCGAAAAGCTGAATGAGAATATTTCGAGAGTGGAAAAAAGGACGAGGGAGATAAGCGGGGAGATAAAGCGAACAGGTTAAGGGGAGGAACTTACGGAAGATTGGATCAAAGGGAAAAACTTATGGAAGAAAGATGGAAAAATCTGGAATAAATTGATGTTATGACAATTTGCATGCATAATGTCAACGTGAAACTTTTTTCCTTTCCTTCCGCCCTCGGTCTTTGTCTTATTTTCCATCCCTTCTGGCTCGTTCCTCTTAATTGAAATTCCGCAATGCCTTCTTCATTTATCTTATCCGCGTTTAAAATTAAACGGGGAGAGTTCGGTTTCCCGCCCCCTCGTTTCCTTTGATAGTTTTTATGACGAAACCAAAATGGCAGACCAAACTCACAATTTAGACCGCTTCGGGAATTTCCATTTAGATCCGACACAGAGATAGATAAAATTAAACCCTTATTAGCCGCATCAAATATTTAAATAAAACCCGAGTGGAGAAACCGATTTTTAAAATAATTTCGCGGATAAATAATAAATGTTTTACCTCCCCTTTTGCCCTTCCCGGTGAGTTCACTCCGCTTTATGCCACACTAAGGAAATTGCTTTCTTACTCTTCGGCTCTCCATCCTTTTCCTTCCCTTTTAATCAAAACCCAAATCAAATCCACTCCCGGCGAATACAAATAAAACCGTTAATGGACGCCATGGAACGGCCGTGGTTCCCCTGGCCGCCGCGAGGGCCGCGCGCTCATCGCTTTTCTAACATGGCGTTGCGTGAGCGTTCGTCTTCGTCGTTTGTTTTTCAAATTTATCTTTATTCTCTTTCGCGGAAAGCAATTGCGGATTGTTTACCCGCGTGAGAATAATTGTCCTCTGATTTTAAATTTAAAAACTTCTCCCGTTTGAACAGTAATCAGTTTAAAAAGTTATGTTTCAAAAGTAAAGTCGGAATTAAAGTAAAAACGAGCGAAACGGAATAATAACAAAAAAAAGGAGAAGAACGAGTGCAGGATCTTTTGAGAGTCGACAGGGTTGGGAATCCTGTAGATAATCCCACCCCTCGACTTGCTTCTTTCACATAATAATTTAAATCAAGATGAAAATTATGCAAACGACTTACCGCTTATACAGTTTTTTTCTTCTTCCTTATTTTTCTACTCCCAATTATGATAATGCCATCGAATATGGTCGAAAACAAGAGGAAACTTAATCACGAATAAGGCGGTGAAAAGTCGTCGGGTTTTCCTCTGGCAGTTTTCCTTTCGGAAATTCCCTCCATTTTATGAGCCCTTATCCGCTTCCCGGAAAATACTCAGATGTCTTTCTTTCAAAAGGCGAACGTGTCTTCTGCTTTTTTTTTAAAAAAAACTTACCCGAAAATGCTGTCGTTTCGTCAAAATCACCGCTTTCTAATTTCGAAAAAAAAACGCCGTCTTTTTCTAAATGTTTAATCGAAAGTACGAAACGAACTTTGGAGAATCGCCGCAGTAAAATATTTTCAAATTGTTTTTCCTCCCGCGGGAAAGCTTTCTTTTAATAATCAACACGGAAAGTTTTTAAGTCGCACTATAAAAACTCAAAAGGAAATAAAAGAAGGCGGTTCAAAGCAGAAAAGAGAAAAGCGGCTTCTCCCACGTGGCTTTCAAATTTCCGTTTCCGTCTTTGGAAAACTCCGAACTGTTCGCCTTGTTTACTTCCCGTTTCCGAAACCCCGTCAAACACTCCCGACGAAAACTGTTTACCTTCCCGCGTTCCTCCCTTGTGCACCGATAAAAGAGCCACCCTCCATGGGGAAACCCCTCGCCGCCCTCTCCGCACACGTCGAGGACGTCCTCAGCGAGACGCAACTCGGCGACTGCGGATTTGTACCACAGCATCCATGAGCTGGAAAGCTACACCGTCTTCTGCGTCTGCCTCAGACCCCACCCTATTCCAGATAAATCTTCTTCCTATTGTCGTCTCTCTCTGATTTCCTTCGGTTTTTCTTTCTCCCGTTCTTCTTCTCCCGTTCTCGCACTTGTTCATTGTTCTCCTTTCGAGTGATACTTTCCTTTTTCCCTCTTTCATTTTCTACCGGGGAAATATTTTAACTTTAAATCCCCTCCGAAATAAATTACCGAAATAAAGTCGCCAACTTGTCGCTTCTGTTGTAAACACTCATGTATAAAAATATACAGTACAAGTTTTTTTTTTTTTTTTAGATCCCTTAAAGTTTAAATCATTGTGAAAAATTGTATTTAAATGTACCGATGTAAAAAAAATGTTGGATGATTTTAATTTTAATCCCTCGTTGCTTAACTTTGACTTAGAAAAACTTTAATCCATTTCGAAAACTTTTTTATTCGAGTGAATAATAAAATAATTAAAGTATGAAATAATACCGATGATAAAAGTACTCGAATAAAACTTCAACTTTTTTCTTCATATGAAAAATAAAAAAACTCAATCATTTTATTTCCGTTATTTTATGATGAGAAAATTTCAAAACAAAAAATTCAATACAGATTCCCAAAGTTAAGTTTCTAAAAATTGATTTCTAAAAATAAATGTTTAAAAATAGACTTTCATAAAAAATTTCTTTAAATAAACTTCCAGAATTTAAATAAATTGAATTTCTAAAATTGAATTTTCATAAATATTATACACTTCAAAAAATGATTTTCAAAAATAAATTTCTTTAACTAAATAAATTATTAAAAACAGATTTCTATACTTAAATGTCTAAAAACAAACCTTTTAAATAAATTTCTATACTAAAATGTCTAAAAATAAATTTATAAAAATCAATATCTATAATTAAACGTCTAAAAATAAATATCTAAAACAGATTTATATACATAAATGTCTAAAAATAAATCCTTTAAATAGATTTATATACTTCAATATCTAAAAATAAATCTCTAATAACAGATTTTCATAAAAAATTTCTTAAATATAAATTTCCAAACTTACATTTCTAAAAACACATTTTCATAAATAAATTTCTAAAAAAAATTACTGATAATAAATCTCAAAAAATAAGTTTTCGTCAATAAATTTGTAATTATTCAGTATTTATATAATTATTTAGTACAATTTTCAGTTAACATAAATAAAAATATATCACAAAAAAGTAGTCGATCCAAAAAAATAATAAAATACAAAATTGTATAAAGCGTGAAATCAAAATAGGAAATCAAATAAAATTGTTTACACATTATCTGTATTATTTTTATATTATTTCCTTATGAGCCTTCTATTATGATGTTATATTTATATTCCTTAGAATTAACTCTGAGTAGGGGATTCTCATTAAAGAATTATGTTGAGTGTAATATAATAATATATTAATGTATATTTCTATTTTTCGCCGGCAGATTTAAAAACATATGTCGAGTGTAATATTTTGAAAAATTAGTTGTATGTATTTTGACAAATTTCGATGATTTTTCAATGGCGACATTGTCGTCCGACTTAAAATATAAAAGAGGAACGAACCAAAAATAGGAGACAGCTGATTCAGCAAATCGGGCGATAACTGAGGAGCGGTCACTCTCAGTCGCGACTATAAACAACCCCTTCTCGAGGATCTCCCTTCGCCCTCGGCGGTATAACCTTTTCCAAGAGAACGTGACCGTTAAAGTAAATATTCATGCGAACGCCATTATTTTTTATGGCCGCGAGAAAAGTCGAGAATGAAGTAGTTCCACCCCTCCGGAATATACATAGGCCGTCACTGCTCGGAAAACTTTTACGACTTTCTAACTTCTCGGCCCTTATAAAATTTTTAAAATAATGAGAAATGTCGCTCCCTGGGGGCGAAACTTTTCTTAATTCCATAATGATGTCTCTCTCCTTTCTTCGGGCGATGCCTTTAAAAGTCCGCTGGCTGTTTTCCACCCGGTGCACCCCCTCCGGGGCGGCGCCCCCGGGGGCAGTTTGCGCCAAACAGCCCCGATGTCGATGTGACAGCTCAGGAGATATTGATTGGCCTGGAAGGAAACGTTAATAGGCTTTCCAACGTCGGAATAAGGGTTGAAATTTTTTCTCGGGGGAGGAAAGCAGTGTTTTTCGCACGGGGATTTAAAAAATTTTCTAAGAGGTTTTCGGGGGGGCGCGGGGGGGGCGACGGGGGGGTAATAAAGTAAATCGATATGAAAGGAGGGATGTTCCAAAACGTCGGCGAGTTCCAAAGCCGGGGCGGGATCATTTTTCATCCCTAAGGGGGATTTGTCTCGGAGGATCCAAATGCAATCGATTTCGAGTGAGGGGGTGTTCGCCATTTCCCACAGCCAATTTGATGATTTTATTAGCATTCTGGTTTATTTGAAATATTAATCCGATCCCTCCCTCTGCTAATTTACATGTGCTTAGAACTCTTAATGAACGAGGAATGGGGTGATTGCGCCAAACGAGCGGAAAACCAAAGACTGGAAAACGGGGTTGAAAACACACCCCCGATATTACGTTGCATTCGAAATTAACATAACATTCATACAATCTAACATTTATCTAAATTTATCACAATACAACACCACCGAAATGAACGAACACAAATTAACAATAAAAATATTTACAATAAAACTATAAAAAATAAATAACAATATTTTTTTTTCCAATACATTTAAGTTATTTAAGGGCGAAAGATTCTTTCATTTCCTTTTTTCCATTTTCCTCAGAAAACTTTTAAGTACAATAAATAAAAAATAATACTAAATACTTTTATGAATACTATCCGTTTGAAAATTAATAAAAAAAGCGTATGAATTTTTATATATTTATCGGGCCATTAACGATGGGATCCGCAAAAATGGAAAATGGTCTTCCACCCCATTGGGAGGGGAGGAATTTTCCCTCGAATGGGGCTCAAAGCATGGGAACTTCACACTCGAGCACATCTTTTCTTCGCCGGTAAATTACCTCGAAAGGAAACATCGGATGTGAGCCATTGTCACTCGACGTCTTCTGTCATCGTCAATTTTTATATAAATAATATTATAATTCTCATCGGAGAAAAATGTCCCCCTCCGTCCCTTAGAAATTCCAACGACCGTTACACATCCGCGGCCATTCAAAAGGTCATCAATCATGTCAAATCCTCGTCAAGACGCATTTAAGTGATGAACCTCACCGCGGAGGAGGGATTTCCACCCCCGATCGCGGGGTTGTTTTCGTTTTGAAACATCGGTGCCGCAGAGGGGGTGGCTTTTCTCGCAGTGCGCCGAGAAAAAGAATGAGTCTGTGAAGTTGTCGGTGGGGGGCGGGAGGGAAACTTTCACCCCTTTCCATCGACTTTTTTCCTGTTTCGCTTTGACGACAAACAAAACAAACACTTTCGATTCAAATGTTAATTTATTGGGCTGCGGAAATGACGAGGGTGTGATATATTTGCTTGGAAAGGGTGGAGGGGAGGCGGGAGGGGAGGGAGTGGAGGTAAAGACTCTTTTAAGGTGGAAGGAATACAATTTTAAAAGGTGTGACATTTAATAACACTTATGACATAACCTAAATTAATAAACCCGTATTCATAAGCCCAAATAGAAGCTGTAATAATAAACAGGCAATTTATACATTTATACAGGAAATCATACACATCACACACAGCGAAATAAAAGCAAATACACAACCCCACATATTATTTTCAGAATCAAAATTCCCGTTATTTTTATTCCCAATTCAAAAATCAAATACATACAACTATTTTCCTGAATTAAAGTTTTAATCATTGACATTAACATATAAAATCCTCATAATTGTAATACTCACCAGAAAAAAAATACTATAAAATCAAAAAAATACAAAGCAAAACGATACTATCAAAAACCACTGAATTATACAATTCAAAATATTTAACAATTAAACAACCAATAAAATTAAAACCTTAAAACAATAAATAAAATTAAAGCAATAATTAATATATATTAAAACATGTTCGAACATTTAAAAAAAAAATAAATAGAACGCTCAAAATTAATAATAAATAAATACTACATGTAAATATTAAATACTTAAAAATTCCATTTTATATTTATAATCATAAAAAGAAGAAAAAACATAAAACTCATTAGTAAACAATAGATTACTGAAAGTAGGCCTTTAACATACGAATGAAACAGCCGTTAATTAATTGTAAAAAAATAGAATAAAAACACCCATAAATAGAATAATTAAAATAAAGGTTAAAACACACGAGTGAAAAAACAGCAGTTAATAAATGAACATTTCAGATTAAATTAATAGTACGTCTTTTCAAAAAATAACAGTAAAATAACACATATTGTTTTGTATTTAACAATATAAAATGAATTATTGAAACGTTTTTTACGATATTTAAATTTATTCATTACGATAATTACCATTCCATTTAGAAATTTTAAATAGAAATGCAGTACTTGTGTCGTTGCAGTCTCCGCCATTTTGGATTTCGTTGCTCGAGAAGGCGGTGGATGTCTGCGCGAATGTTTATCTTTTTAAACGGTCTTAATTTTTTACTCTGTGTTTAATCTTCTCAACGCTTTTACTTTTCTCTGTGTTATCTCTTCTTTTAACTTTTTTGTCTTTTTCTCTGTGTTTCTGATTTTCTTTTTTCCCCATTTTTTTTGCTTCTTCCTTTCCTTCCTGTTTTTATTTTATTCTTTACTTTTATCTTCTTTACTTATTTTCTTTGTATTTTTCCTCTGCTTTTCCTCTTCTTATCTGCTTTCTCCTACTTCTTTCTTATTTTCCTCTCCATGTCTTTTTTTTCTTGTTTATTTTTTGGCTGTTATTTTATTACAGGTTGTGCGACTTGTACAATTTTTATACTGTATAAAGCCCCACGGTTTTATGGGCAAACAAATTGGTCCTTTTCTTTGTCATCCATGTATTTATTTATACTCTTGCGTCTTAACTCTTGAAATAAAACCGTTTAACTTTAAAAAATTTTTTTAAAGTGCAACGGTTGTATTTCAAGTTCAACGGTTTTACTTTACAAAATTTTTTTAATTTTTATGGTTTGATGCATTCGTTCTGTTGCGGTTTTCCGTTACAGCGATAACATGCCGGTTTAGCTTCCGCATCGAATTTGTTATAAGTCATTAACGGATACGGAATTGGGGGCACGAAAAGGCGGGCCATACTTGCGAAGTGAAAACCGCCCCCGGACGAGGCCGAGGGCGGGCGAGGAAGAAATAAGGCAATTACGGCAAAATAATTTCACAGAGAGCTCGAGCAGAGCTGCGTCGCTTTGTCTTCAAAGAGCCGAGCGCGAATTCCCACCAGACACCCCTCTTCATTATGCCCGGGCGGGCCCAGGAAATGAACCGCCGCGTTGCCCCTCGGGCCGTCCTCCACAAAGGGTGCTGCCTCTGACGACAGCGTTGGCAGCCCTGCAGCGTCGCCGTTAAAAGGTTGCCACATGTCGGGGATGAGCGCAATGGCGCGCGGGAAGGTGAGGCTGTCGGTTTATTGGAGGGGGCGAGGATTTTCCGGTCGGGGGCGGAAAGGCTTTGAAAATTGTGGGGTGTAATTTTGATCCGCGGAGGGATCAAAGAAAAAGGAAACGGAAAAGGTTGCCGTTTGAAAACGTTCGAGCCAGAGGCCAACGCTGAGCCGAATGTCTTCCTCTCGCAACATATTTACATTTGTGAATAAAGATGAGATCGAAAGTTGATGTGAAAAGATGTCGGAATTAGGGGTAACAAAGGCAAAGACAAGCAAAAAAGAAAATGTGCCTACTAAGTGAAAGTGGCGGAAGCGAATTCCCGCCACTAAGTGAATCCCCTCCCGGTGGTGCAGTTTATGTTTTACAATGGCGGACTTTCTTTTTCGCTTTTCCTCCCTGTCCTTTGACTCGATGCTTCATTTCACGCTCAGGACGACTAAATTCTCGCCCCCGCTTTTCCCGCTTTTCCCGCTTTTCCCGTGTTTGTTTAAGTGGAATTTTTATTTGCGCGGAGCTTTCGTTTCTTCGGTGGCGCAAATCGATATTTTTGCACTTATTCAGAGCATTAATCTCCACGAGTGGGTCCTTTACTAATGGCGGAGAAGAGAAGAGGAGAACAAAGATGAAATCATTTTTAAAGGCAGTTTGGGGAAGAAATTTGAATTGAACTTTAAAAAAAAATCACTTATAAACACCCAATAATTAACACTTATAAACACATAATTAACGGTCAAATCGTCACTTTATGTGTGTCTAACGAAAAATACTTTTTTGCTTTTTGTGAAGTCTTTTGAAGTTTAAAAAAATATTTGGTTTGTTTCTTTTTATGTGCAAAATACTTTTATGTATTTGCATGAAGATTTTTATGTCTATTTAATAAATATTTAAAGGAAATTTGCTTTTTTGAGAGGGAAATATTTTTTTATACATTTAAAAAGTGCAGTTCTTTGTGAAGTCTATGTTTTAGGAAATATTTTGTTGTATTATACTTTTCCCTTTTAAGGAAATTACTTCTATGTATTTTTGTAAAACTTTTTAAAGGGAAAATATAGCACTTTTATGTATAATATTGTGCGACTTTGAATAGGGAATTATTTTTATGCATTTCTAAGAAGCATACTTTTATGTATTACATTGTGAGACTTTGAACTGGAAATATTTTAATTTATTAATAATTTAATTTAAAAGTATACTTTTATGTATCTTTGTGAGACTTTTTATGTTTTAGGAAATATTTTGTTGTATTATACTTTTCCCTTCTAAGGAAATTACTTTTATGTATTCCTGTAAACCTTTTAGAGGAAAATAAAGCACTTTTATGTATAATATTGTGAGACTTTGAATGGGGAAATATTTTTATGCATTCAAAAGAAGTATACTTTTGTGTATCTTTGTGAGACTTTTTATGTTTTAGGAAACATTTTTATTTGTACTTTATGAAGATCTACTGTTGGGTGATTTCATGAAGAGTGTTTTTCAAGTATGTTTTATGTACTTTACACCCATCTAAATTTCCTTTCAAAGGAAAATATTTGGGAAACAAAAGTCATTCGAAAGTATTAATGTAACCGGTGAACATTTTTTCTAAAATGTTGTCTTGGCTAAAATCACAGTCTCCGCCCGGAAATTTCGATCAGTAGTAGAAAAAACATACCAGATTGCCTGAAATAAGCACTTCTGGAACTGTAAAAACTGAAAAAGTGTTCCAGGTTGTGTTGTAAGGAAAACCTCACTGTGAAGAGAAGAGTGGAGGAAAGAAAGTCAAAGAAACAGTGAGCTTTTTTTAAGACCTGGAAGGGAAACGCATTTAGGTCAGTTCCGTATCTCAAACGGTAATTATGTTTTTTAATTAAATTGAAAATGTCCGCTGTAATTGACTATGGAGGAGACGTGCTTTGGGTTCGAGTTCGCCAAGAGACACCATCTCGAATTCAGCGCACTCCCCACTGTTGTAGGAGCAATTGAACGTTTGCTCTCAATGCAACGACAAACGGAAACGGATACACTTTTTATATATTTATATAATATTCATTAGTACATTCGGACTCTCATTTGACTAGAGAATAAGGAACCGGAGTATTAGTTTCTTCTGTTTCGCTGACAAGGACGGGAGGAGGGTTGACTGGGAGGGGAGGCGCTGTTGGGGGGCACTGTTCTTCCTCTTGCTCCTTCTTTTCCTGTTCGTCCTGCTTCTCCGGTGCCTCCGCCGAAACAGACTTTTCATCCTCCGGTTTCTTCTCGTCCTGAAAACCCAGAAAGTCCTTGAGGGATTCCCTCAGGGAGGGCTTTCTCTTACAGACGAAAGCTTCGAATGCGTCTTCCGGGAGGCTTTCGCATAAGCTTTCTCTCCGCAGATTCACCAAAAGCTCGTTCGGTCTCAACAGTATCTCTTTTTCGATCTCCTCTTCGTTGGTCTTCAGCTGGTGGATGAGATTAGCAGAGCTTTCGTAACCGATCGATGGGGATCTGAACCTCTGAGTGCTCTCTTGCAGAAGTTTCAGCTGATCCCCCGCGATGCTGCTGGAACGATTCTTAACCGGAGCCGGAAGGAAAGGGTTGAGCGTTTCCGCTATGGGGATCCTCACGTCCACCTCTTCGAAGCTCAGCGAAGACTCCATATCGCTCGCTACTTCCGTCACCTCCACCGCCACTTCCGGTCCGCTCCTCTCATCGGCCTTGTACTGCCTCAAGATGTTCAGCAGAGAGGAATGATCTTCTGCTTCCCCCTGATTTTCGTTCTCCGGCGATGGGGGCGGAGTCTCCATGACCTTCGGGGGTGGAGGCATAATCGCCGGCGCTCGAAGAGAGGGGTCGAGGAACCACTCGATGGGGACACCCTCTATGATAGACTGTGACCTGTGAATCATCGGGGAGCTTTCCACCCTCGGGCGCGTCGCCCCCTCGGTCTCACCCTTGGGTTCCTCCCCCTTCTGCTCGTTCTTGGACGGAACGCTCTGCTCTTTTTCCACCCTGGCCGGGAGGGTGGACTTCGGGGTGAGGATTTGTTCCGAACCGCAGTACTCGATGACCCCGAGGTCCCAGTCGTCGAGTCCGCACCAACTGTCCGAGCTCTCCGAGGAGGATCTGTGGGTTTTGTTGAATTCCTCGAGCTTTTCCAAAAGCTGCTGCGGTTTGAGGGCCCCGAAGCTCCGACATCTTTTCATGTAAGCCTCGAGGCGGGCGATGGTCGCCTCCGAGAGGGAGCTGAGTATGGAATTGGAGCCTTCCCCGGGGAGCGATATCGTTGACGACTCACGGCGGGGGTGTTTTAACCCCGCTGATTGATTTCCAGTTTTATCATTGCTATTCTCCACGTCAGTTGAGACGTTTCGACTCGGTTTTATGAGCTCGTTGTAATTCGGTAAAGATACCGTGGAAACATGTTTGATTTTTTGCTCGGATCGCTTCTCGTTATCATTTTTTACTCTCTTTTCCTTCACGTCGTTCGGATGAGATTCCCTTTTTATTTTCCTCCCTCGGCTTATCGACAATTTCCCCAAACGATCGCACCCGCCTGCTCTCTCCTTCTGGAACGACTTCTCCAGGGGGCGGAGGACGTCCGTCTCCCCCACCTCCCCCGACTCCTCGCTCCCCTTGTTCAGCAGACTGTTCGACTGCAGCACGTAGCTGGGGGAGTGCAGCTGAAACCAAAGTCAGTCGTGAGACCATCGCCTCCCCCGCAGCAGACGACATGCTCACCTCTGGCAGCTCACTGTTGAGCACCTCTATGGAGTTGAGTGTCCGCTTCCTCTTCTTCCTCGGGGGCGGAACGGGCGGTTTGGAGGCGTCCAGGGAGTCAGGTACGGATAGTGAGCACTGGTGCCAGTCGGAGGTCTTTTGAGTTCTGTTGCGAGTTCTCGGAGGCACTGCGTGGATCGGGACGGGATGGGAAATTCCCAGATCCTTGCTTCTGTTTGTGAATAAAAAAAATTAGAAAATGGCCGCTGTTCTTATCACCCCTAAACTGTCCTGGGGTTTTTAACAGTTTCACCCCCGCAGAAACCATCTGCATTTGGACAAAAGCAAAGAATTTAATCGGATAAATTCCATCAGTGACCAGCTCTCGGTGAGTCATTAAGTAACTTCCGATTTGATTATGGGTTATAATCGCTACAAATTTTTGTGTATATACAGACGAGGCTTCCTGCGAACGCTGAACGGGATTGACATAAATATTTGAACAGAAATTAACCCATCAAAAGCACAAGTTACTTTTGTTTCAGTCATTAAAAAAAAAGAAGTTACTTTTGACTCGGCCTAAAAATGAGGAAGTAACTTAATTAAGAAATAAAGACTCGACTTAATATATAAATAAGCAGAAAATGACTCATGGAAAGCGGAAGAGTTACTCTTTCTAAAAGATCAAGTTACTTTAACTTTATCTAAAAATTAAAAAGTTACTTTTGTACTCGGTCTAAAAAAGGGAAGTTATTTTAGACTCAATCTTAAAATTAGAAAAAATACTTTGACTCGGTCTAAAAATGAAACAGTTAGTCTTCCTAAAAGAAAATGATCTGAAAGATAAAGTTACTTTTTCTTTATCTAAAAATTAAAAAGTAACTTTTGACTTGGTTAAAAAATGGAAGAGTTACTTTATCTAAAATATAATTATAAAAGTCTAGAAGATAAAGTTACTTTATATTTATCGAAAAATTAAAAGTTACTCTTAATTTGGTCGAAAAATGAAAGAGTTACTTTTTATAAAAGTTAAAGATAAAAATCTAAAAGATAAAGTTACTGTAACTTTATCAAGTAAATTAAAAAGTTACTTTTGTCTCGGTCTAAAAAAAGGGAAGTTATTTTAGACTCAATCTTAAAATTGGAAAAAATACTTTGACTCGATCTAAAAATGAAACAGTTAGTCTTCCTAAAAGAAAATGATCTAAAAGATAAAGTTAATTTATCTAAAAATTAAAAAGTAACTTTTGACTTGGTTAAAAAATGGAAGAGTTACTTTATCTAAAATATAATTATAAAAGTCTAGAAGATAAAGTTACTTTATATTTATCGAAAAATTAAAAGTTACTCTTAATTTGGTCGAAAAATGAAAGAGTTACTTTTTATAAAACTTAAAGATAAAATCTAAAAGATAAAGTTACTTTATCTTTATCTAAAAATTAAAGTAAGTAAGTAACTTTTGAATCGATTCAAAAATAGAAGAGTTACTCTATCTAAAGGATAAAGATAAAAATCTAAATGATAAAGTTAGTGTAACTTCGTCTAAAAACTTCATTAAAAATAAAATTTACTTTTGACTCGACTAAACGAGTAAACAAATCAAAATAAAACCTAAAAATCGAAAGCTACTTCTGACACTTGTTGTGGGGTTGTTTTCGCCGAAGACGAGGGGATGCATCCACCCCTAAACACCCCGAGGGAAAGAAACCGCCGTCGAAACGAACACTCACCTCATTCCCTTGTAGACGAAATCATTCGCGACTTTTCCTTGGGAATGAGAATAAGAGGATTTCGCTCTAATCTGAAACAATATGAAATTATACGCCATTAATAAAATTAAGCCTTTCGTCTCAAAAACCGAGTAAGTGTTGCTCATCGCGGAAGTGTTCATTTTCATTTTCCCCCAATAAACTAAACTTTAATTAATAAATCAAGTGATAATAAAATTTTAATTAATAAACGCATTATCGATATGAATCGATTGAAACATTGTGAAACTCCAAAATGGCGGAAAATAATTTCCCGCCAAAAAGAAATGCCCCAATCCGATGACCACTTTCGAAGGTGTTAATTTTTTTTAATTTTTGACGGTTTTTAATTTATTCTGCTAAACATTCCAGTTAACACTTCGTCTACGTGAGGTCAAATTGAATAATTCTAAACTTTTATGCAAATATAATGATTGAGTAATTGTTTAAAACAATTTTGTGTAATTTTAAAAATTCCAGGTTCGTTGTTAATAATTTACACGAGTTACGAGTGCAAAGGTTAATTAATTTCCATTCAGAATACACAACTAATTAATAAGAACAGTTCGCTTTTGGCACTCAAACTCTCTCTCTTCTTTAAAAACTTTTTTTTTTTTTTTGAAAAGGAGTCGGGGCAAAACAGGAAATAACAAAAACAAGAATTTCAACAACGGATTGGATACAAGCTCTTAAAAAGGGAGTTTTCCTGAAATGTTCTCGAAATCAATTTCGAAATAACAGAATTTTGAAAAACGATCCGAGTAACTTCCCCAACTTTTTTCTCCTCCACCCCCTTCCCCCCTCCCCCTCCCCCTCCCCCTCCCCCTCCTTTTAATCTGGTTCTTCCATCAAAGTTACCATTGAACCGACCAAAGTTTTCTTGTTGTTTCTCAAAATTTATTTTCTCTATGGGGCTTAATTGCCCGATAAAACTATTCCGCGTTTGTCGAAAGCCGTCAGATGTGAGGTGGTTTTTTGCGCCCTTTAACTTCGTCCGGGGGGGGGTTGACGGGACGACACCCCCATCGATTCCAAGGCCATCTCCTCCGCAGTCGTCACGACATCTATTAACTCGAAATTAATGAAACCATTTCGTAATTAGCATAATCACAATGCGGAACGCCCACCTTCGATCGAATCCCTCCCTCGAAATGTGGGCTCGTCTTCGGAATGTCTTCGGGGGGATTTATTCGGTGTCCGTATTTGGCGGGCATCGTTCCGGGAAAGCAGTCTTTTGTTCCAGTCCCGGACGGACGGACGAGGCGAATTACGCGGGCCGTGGGCCGTGACGGCCACTCCTTGGGAAGGGCGAAAAGAATTCACCCAAGATTAAAAAGCCTTCGAATTTCACGCATCTTTGAGTTTTCGTTCTTTCCGACTTCCCCAAATCGGTTCAAATGCCTGTCACCACATTTACACCCCCTATCCAACCCTCCACCCCCCGAGGGGAGAGGGAAATCGAAAGGAGACCCGACATTAAAAAATGCACCAGGGTAATGGCCGGTTTTAACCCGTTAAGCGGCTATGACGTATATTTGCGTCAAATGATTTTTCTTTGTATATTTAATAAGTATATATACTGGTATTAAGAGGGAGGGTAGGAGCATTGCAAGATTCAACTTGTTTACATAAAGATACGTAAAGTGTCGTTCATTTTTTCTCTACTCTTCAATGTGTATATATTGCCTTTGTACTTTTATTTCAATATTTTATAAGTTGTAATAAACATAACCTAAAATAATATAAACCAGTGGTGGCCAACCTTTCATAATGTGCAGGCCAAAGTTGACTTTGGTGTAATTTCGCAGGCCACAACGTATGCAAAAATTAAGTGTGGATTTTTTACTCTTTCTTCTCATTTTCCCTTTTTCTCTTTTTCTCATTTCCTCCTTTTCTCTTTCTCTTTCGTCTCATTTTCTTCTTTTCTCATTTTCTTCTTTTCTTTTCTCATTTTCTCATTTCCTCCGTTTCTCTTTTTCTCATTTCCTCCGTTTCTCTTTTTCTCATTTCCTCCTTTTCTCTTTCTTCTTATTTTCGTCTTCTCTCTACTTTCCTGCTCTCACGGCTATTGCCTTTGCCTCCTTTTTACAACATTGTAAGCAAGCAGTCCTTTTGACTTCTACGATAGAATCTAAAAAAAGAAGGGAAACCCAAAGTGTTTAATGGAATTCGTATGGATTCGAAAGCGTAACCTTAAATTGAAAATTTTGCCGAAAGGTAAGAAAGAATTTCAAATTGAAGTTATTCTCCCATTCAATAGTTAGTCGTACTAGTCGAATAACACTTTTATTTAAAAATGAAAATGGACTAAAATCACCAAATACGTATGTGAATAATAGAGCGGGCCACATGCAACAGGCCTTCACGGGCCGTAGGTTGGCCATCACTGATATAAACATAACAAATTATTGACGTATATATAGGCCAACTACAAAAATACGTGGCCACTACAGTAGCCACTACTCGCGTTAACGGGTTAAGGTTTCCGAAGTCGGAAATGGAAAATTAAGCGAAGTTTGAAAAAAGCAGTAAAATATTATTTATTTCCAAACTGCGAAAGAATTATTTGCTTTTCAACGAAGGCTGATGGAATGCGCAATCAAACGCTGATATCATCTTTAATTTATTTAACCGAAATAAACTCATTACTGAAGGTCAAAATACGTTAAAACCTGAGCTTTATCATTTCCTTCGACCTTATTATACTGAATTGATGTTATTGTATTTATGTAACACAGTATTTCTCGACATAACCCAACTTTTAATTATAATTTTTTTATCTCCACCCGAAAACGAACCTTCGCATTCATTCTACCATTCAATACTAATTTTGTAAATGTATTAATATTTAAAAATAATTTTTTATTTATGGGTCATTCCATACGAACTGTGACGAATTTAAAGAAAGTTCCAGCTCAACCATCTTTGATTTTCTTCAAATTTTACACAAATATTCTTTAGCATCTTTTATGAACAGAACTCAATTTTTTCTGCGAAATTCCATTCGGTTCGTCAGTTATGGGCATTTGAAGAAAAATCACCGGCTCGCATTTTTTGGCATTTCATGAGAAACGGTCAACTTCATCCCTCGATTGCGAGGTAAGTATGTGACCCACAGCATCGTACTTTTGCACCCTAATAGTGCTTTTCCTGTTCTTTAAGATGGTGCATCACTCATTCTTATACGTCTTTCCAATTCCGAGCTATGAGCCTTTGAAAATTCACAAAAATTTAGCGCGTCACAGAAAAACCCCATCTTCATGTTCCCATAACTTTTTTACACAAAGTCCGATAACATCCGGAGTTTGCATGCCGACAGTGCATCGAATGCACTTTAATTCGGTTATGGTTGGACTGTCCCAGCGCCCATATTTCGGAAGATATGGGACTCCAAAGATGGCAGGGACTCAATATTTGGTGATTTTTGCCTATTTTCAGGGCCAATTTTCTCTTAATGTACATCCTCCGATTTTATTCTAATAAGTATTTTATGAAAGAGCATATCTTGAGCTTTCAAACGCATTTGGTTTAATTTTAGAGAAACCACTCTGAGGGGGTGAAATCGACCCCCAAAGTTGTCGTGTCAACAACGGCCACCGACTGCACCGGCCACCTCATGGACACCTCAAACGCTTCTGATTTCGTTCAAATTGTACCTGAACAATGTATGGAGCAATCATTAACGACGTACCAAATTTCAATTGAAAATCTCTTTTCGTTCGTGCGCTATTCCTAAAGTAAGTTCTTGCATCCACTCGCCCGCCCAAAAGGTGACATATTTTCTTTCCGGCCAAATATCTCAAAAGTACATTCCCGGATTTTCTTCTAATTTAATACGTGAATAGAGCACACTTCAAGCTTTCAATAGAATGTAGTTTCATTCTAGAGAAACTACTCTAAGGGGGTCAAATTGGCCCCTGAATGTAGTGCAGGGGTTTGTGCCCATAGGTCCTCATCGCGTTTCCGCACTTGTATCTCAAAAGTACAATCTAGGATTTGATTCTAATTTCGTCCACTGATAGAGCAAAAACTAAGCTTTCGAAATAATCAGGTTTTAACTTAGAGAAACGTTTCTAAATGTGCGGAATTTGCCGTAGAAGGTAGTGGGAGTAGGGGCTACCCGGGGCTTCATATTTCTTTGCAGTCGAATATCTCAGGAGTACATCTCGGGATCTCTTTCTAATTTAGTTCATGAATAGAACAGACTTTAAGCTTTCAATAGAATGTAATTTCATTTTAGAGAAACTACTCTAAGGGGGTCAAATTGGCACCTGAATGGGGTGCAGGGTTCTGGACCCGTGAGCCCCCATAGGATTCCCACCCATATATATCAGAAGTACCATCTGGGATTTGCTTCTAATTTCGTATAATGATAGTGTAAACATTAAGCTTTCAGAATCATCAGGTTTTATCTTAGAGAAACGTTTCTTAGTGCGTCAAAAATGTCCCAAACAATGTTTCGTTGAAACTGAAATATCTTGTAGTCATGGTTGCATAACCAAATACTTAGGCGCACAAAAAGGCTTTTTAAAATGAAAATTTTAGGGATAATTTGATAAGAATGGAGGCACAAATCATTAGACATTTATGCAAAAGAAGGTGCACAACGAGTGCAACGCAATAGTGCGGCTGTAACTAAATTTTAGGGGGCGTTTAGGGCTGCCACAACATTAGCTCCTCTGAATTAAAATGGTTTTTTTCATTTTTGGCTTATTTAAAAACGTTTCTCTAAAATAAAACCTGGTGATTTCGAAAGCTTGGTATTTGATCTATCATTAGACAAAATTAGAATAAAATCCCTTGTGGTACTTCTGAGATACAAGGGTGAAAACGACATTGGGACTCTGGGCACATACAACTGCACCACATTCAGGTGCCAATTTGACCCCCTTAGAGTGGTTTCTCTAAAATGAAATTACATTCTATTGAAAGCTTAAAGTCTGTTCTATTCAATGAACTAAATTACAAAGAGATCCCGAGATGTACTCCTGAGATATTCGACTGCAAAGAAATATGAAGCCCGGGTAACCCCTACTCCCACTACCTTCTAGGGCAAACTCCGCACATTTAGAAACGTTTCTCTAAGTTAAAACCTGATTATTTCGAAAGCTTAGTATTTGCTCTATCAGTGTACGAAATTAGAATCAAATCCTAGATTGTACTTTTGAGATACAAGGGCAGAAACGAGATGAGGGCTCGTGGGCACAAACTCCTGCACCACATTCAGGGGCCAATTTGACCCCCTTAGAGTGGTTTCTCTAGAATGAAATTACATTCTTTTGAAAGCTTGAAATGTGCTCTATTCACGTATTAAATTAGAAGAAAATCCGGGAATGTACTTTTCAGATATTTGGCCGGAAAGAAAATATGTCACCTTTTGGGCGGGCGCGTGGATGCAAAAACTTACTTTAGGAATAGCGGACGAACGGAACGAGATAATCAATTGAAATTTGGTACGTCGTTAATGATTGCTTCAAACATTGTTTAGGTACAATTTGAACGAAATCGGAAGCATTCGAGGTGTCCATGAGGGGGCCAGTGCAGTCGGTGGCCGCTGTTGACACGGCAACTTTGGGGGCCGATTTCACCCCCTCAGAGTGGTTTCTCTAAAATTAAACCAAATGCGTTAGAAAGCTTAAGATACGCTCTTTCATAAAATACATATTAGAATAAAATCGGAGGATGTACATTAAGAGAAAATTGGCCCTGAATATAGGCAAAAATCACTAAAATTTGGTTCCCTGCCATCTTTGGAGTCCCATATCTTCCGAAATATGGGGGCTGGGACAGTCCAACTATAACCCAATTAAAGCGCATTTGATGCACTGTCGACATGCAAAATCCGGATGTTATTCGACGTTGTGCAAAAAAGTTATGGGGACATGAAAATGGGGTTTTTCTGTGACGCGCCAAATTTTTGTGTGTTTTCAAAGGCTCACAGGTCGGAATCGGAAAGACATAGAAGAATGAGTGATGCACCATCTTAAAGAGCAGGAAAAGCACTATTAGGGTGCAAAAGCACGTTGCTGTGGGTCACATACTTACCCCGCAATCGAGGGCTGAAGTTGACCGTTTTTCATGAAATGCCAAAAAATGCGAGCTGGTGATTATTCTTCAAATGCCCATAACTGACGAACCGGACGGAATTTCGCAGAAAAAATTGAGTTCTGTTCATAAAAGATGCTAAAGAATATTTGTGTAAAATTTGAAGAAAATCGGAGATGGTCGAGCTGGAACTTTCTTTAAATTCGTCACAGTTCGTATGGAATGACCCATATACATTCATTTAGGATTGGTGACAAAATCGATGCGATGCTACATCAACACTGTACAGGAATTTACAGCAGCCATTGGCCTTTTTTAATGGAAAACGCCTGGGATGAAAGAAAGGGAAAGCCTTCCAATGTCAGTGACGTAATGAAGTGAATAATTGGCAAATGTATTGGGGATCAGACGGGGGAGTATGCCCCGCCGAAAGGACCAGGAACGAGGCATATACCTGTTCCTTTGACGGGAGTTCGTGACCCCGGGCCGCCAGGAAGTTCCGCTCATGATCGGATTGTCTAATTATGAGGAGGACCCGCAGTCGGACGCTAATTTGTATTGGCTCGGGAACCCTCGAGGATGAGAAATTTACGAGGAGCAGAAACGATTTGGACGAGTGTCAAGTTCTGCTCATGTTATGCACCTCTTTTCAAAGGCTGGTACCTGTTTTACGATTCTTGATGACAACTTTTGAACGGTGGGAGGCGATATCGTACACCTCACAACCGCCCGATGGCTGCCGGTCCTCTTCTAATTAAGAGTGACAACCGTGATCGAAACTTGCACAATAATGGTAACTTCTCAAAACTGAAGAAAGAACTCTGAACACTCTTCCCGAACTGCGTTTGTGCGACAATGGCTGTAAAACGGACCGATACAGAAAAAAGGTGTGACAAAGCGATAGTCCTTGAACTCCACATGCCAGACACATTCTTCGGAATAAAAACCGGCGAGAAGAGAGAGAGAGAGAGAGAGAGGGGAATATTTTAAGTGTGTCTAAAACCTCAAGTAGGAAATATTTCTCTCGCCGTTAATCCATCAACGCGTGCAAAAGCCTGGCGAACCCACATTTATGCATTCTGGAGGAGCAGAGGCACAACTCGCCCGTAATTTGAGTCATTTCATGGCAGACCGCGAAAGGCGATTCCTCGGAAGTAATCGACACCGGGCATGTCGCTTCGTGGGAACCTCCCACGCCAGCAGAAGACAGGTTCTACTGACCGCCTGCCCGCTGCGGCCATCGCTCATTTAAAGAGTCAACAAAGAGACATGGCTGCGGTGCAATGGCGCCCGGGGGCATTCGACCGGTCCTGCCAGCGAATCGGGATGTAATTCATTGCCCAGTCAATAAGTTGACGTTCGTTTCCTTTGTCGGGGATCGGGAGGGTGTAATGCGATACCTGAAATTCCTCGGGTCAAAGAAAACTGGATCGGTCAGGGGATGAAACGATGACGGAGCATCCCCTAAAAAGTGATACAGCGTAATACAATGAATTATTAAAATAGATTGTTTCATGATTTCTTCTACCCTTAAGGGCGCGATAAAGATCGAACAGCGAAGTTTCCTGTTAAGGGTCGTGACATTTAACGAACGTCACAAAATTTATTCTCAACGCATTTTTTACAAGTTCTTTTCTCCCCCCTTGAAGTTAAGGGTTGAGAGAAACTCCAGAAGTTTTCCAGAATTCACTCCATTCATTCCGTAAGAAAACCGGACACTACACTCCCTTACACCTGGATCAGATAATCCAAAGTGGTTTTCATTTAAAATCATAAACGTTCTCACCTCAAGAGAGCATCATCATCCCCCAATCCTCCCCATTTTTCTCATTAAACCCACCAACTCATTAAGACTAAACCCACCAAGATTTTTATCTCTTCTCACCCCGGCGAAAAAAGAGATGAAAGGTAAACGAATCGATTTTCTGTGTTAAAAGAAAGCTTTTTCATCCTTCGAAAACCACTTTCAACCCCCTTTGCAACCCCGTAATTACGAATATTATTATTAAAAAAGAAGGCGGGCATCCCTTTCTTCTTTTTTTTCATCCACCACCACCACCCCGTATTTGGCCTGTTTCCAAAATGTAATAAAAGTCGTTAAGCCTTGTTTTGAGATACAAAGTAGACCTGAAAGGGATGAAATCTCCCCGAGAAAATTTTTTTTTTCTTGGGGAGGGATTTGAATTCGGTATGAAAACACCGACGAGAGATTCAACTGCAACACGCTTTGAGCATTAAAATATTAACCGGATTCCGGTGAAACATCACGTGAAGTATCAGGAGAAACTCACCCCCCACAACCCCTTGGCTTCCCCATCTGCCTCACTCAGCAACTCCTCCCACGGGGAGTCTTTTTCGCTTTTCTTCCCGCAAATTTTCCCTCGAATCCTCTTAAATGACGCACACGCGGGCCTTGATAACTGGGGAAAATGGAAAACCGATTTGTATGAATGCCACCCTTAGAAAAGTGACGGGGGGGAGAACACGCATTAAGAAATGGGTGTGAGTCGGATGCAATAAAAAAAAAAGGTGATGAGATAGACTCGGAATTGTAGGACTGCGCCCCTTTTGCACCCCATCAAAGCAATAAATACCCCTAAAGGTGTTATACGCCAACACACGCCCAGAAATTTTTAATCGTTCAACACCATTCTCTCAATTATAAAAGCACGCAGCGGTCGCTTTCTCAGCTTCCACACCCCCTTGGGGTGCTGACATAATAAAACATACCGGTATGAAATTCGTCCGTTCCGGGGCGATTAACAATAATTAAACATCAAAGATTATTAACGACAAGGAGAGAATCTGAGCCAGTAATTATTAGCCTTTATGCTCCGCCCACTAAGAGGATTAATAATGAATTGCTTTTAAACGAGACGTTATTTAGAGACTTTCTCCAGAGGATTATTCTGTTGCTGCTGTGTCCGACAGCAATTTTTCATGATTACAATGGTCACTTACGGGAAACAAAAAAAGTAGTGCAGTTAAATTGGCTCAAAAATAATTCCTAAGGTGAAATTGTTCAGAGTATACATTTAAGTCCTCAAAAATTAGTTTTTTGCCATTTTCAGCAAAACCGTAAGTTTCATCGGTAAAATAGCTCAGACAAAAGTTATAGAGAATAAAATTATCTACAAAAAATGTATCTATACTTTTTTTTCTAAGAGTCACCGTTTCTGAGATAAAACGATTCAAAAAGTTGGGTTATAATGTGTATTTCACATTATGTGCATTTGTTCATTATTAAAATGGCAATTTTTGCAGGCCAATTTTATCCACTCAGAATGGTTTCTTTAAAATCCAACCAAATGCGTTCGAAAGCTTAAGATGGGCCATTTATAATGAGCAAATTTAGAAAAAAATCCAAAGTGACACTATTTTGATATTTGACTTCAAAAACAGACAAAAATGGCTAAAATTGCGTTTTCTCTAGCAACTTTGAGCTCCCATAGCCTCGAAAGTTTTGGCGCTAGAAATATCAAACATGGCTCATTTTAAAACCCTAATGTTACTCTTTAATGGTACATAGTTTGGACCAAATTGGTCTTTTTGAAAAAAAAGTTATGCGGACTTGAATTTCGAATCCTTTTTTGATGAGTAATTTTTACAACTCATCCAACTTTCTGAATCGTTATATCTCAGAAACGGTGACTCTTACCAAGAAAAGCATTAACACATTTTTTGTAGATAATTTTATTCTCTACAATTTTTGTCTGAGCTATTTTAACGATAAAACTTACCGTTTAGCTGAAAATTGCGAAAATTTGATTTTATTCATCTTTTACCCCCGCTATTTATTAAGGATTTTTGAAGATTTTTGACATTTTATTTATAATCATACTCTGAACAATTTCATCAAGTTTCAGCTTCTCAGGAATTTATATAACCTTGATTGTCCAATTTGACTGAACTAAAGCTTAAAAATTTAATTTTTTGGAATGGAAAAGTCAATTGGAAAGCTTCATATAAGAAGCAACACACCCCGTTGGGGTAATTTTTTTTTCAAAGCATCCGAGAGAGGAAATAAATAACGCTCGGACGCCACCCCCTTATTGTCAGGTGTAAATAAATCCGATTTAACTGGATTCAACCCTTTTAATTAACCAGTTTTTGAATTAAAAATAAAAAAATATACTGAAGATGCGATCCGCATTTTATTTCCATTTACCCCGGGAAAAACTCATTGATACGTCCGGGGGAAAAAAGAGTAAAATAACAAATCACCGAAACGGGCGGGGGCGGGGAGGGGGGGAGGGACGACAGGAGCGTCGGCGGCAGAACCAACAGAAAGCTCATAATCGCAGTAACAAATGAACGACTGCGAAGTCCACGAACTACCCGACTAATTGTATGAATTATTCATAACTGCAGGGACATATTTTAGTAGCGGGAGTGTTGGGAGCTTTGAAAAAGAGTGAAGGAAAGGGGAGGGAGGGTCGTTGTAATTGAATTTGGCTTTCTCTGGGTTCATTATTTTCCCCTTTCCTTTGAAAATGCTTTTCCGGGAAGTCCTTGGAGTGTCTGAATTTTCCGCCTGGAAAATTGTCGTTTTTTTTGTTGCCCCGAGGCTACAGCGCCCCAAAGTGGAACCCCGAAAAAGAATCACCGGAAAAAGGCAACAGTCGAAAGCTTCTCTTTCTCCGAGTAAATCCCGGTGAAAGCTGGCGCGAAAGCGGAAACAAAAATCCCTTATTTCTGATAATTCCGATGCTTTAACTCGACTTTTCCTCTCTCTCCCTCTCCACCCCCTCCCCCCCCCCACCGTCAAATAAATATCAAAATTGAAGGGACGGTTATGAGCTTTTCATTGGAATCTGAGCTTTCGAATCGATGTCATTCTTGTCACGCCTTCTCGCAAGGAAAGAAAAAATTGGTTTTCCCCTTTGAAAGCGGAGCTTTCACGTAGTCGCAACGTGAGCTTTCGCGTGGATCAAATCACGCATTCGAAACGTCGTTTTTATTAACTCGTTTTTTGAAAATATTACTTTTCGCCGTAGTTTTTCCTCTCATGGTCGCCGTCGACTATAAAATTTCAGTATAATTATCATTATATCCGCGCTCGTTATTGTTTCAAAAAAAAAAAAACGCTTCCAAAGGGGGTGGAAACGGGACAATAAATAAAAAATAGGAATAAAATTGGAACGATTTTGCCCCCCCCCCCCCAGTATCTTCAGAAGGCCTCCCCCTTTTTTTTTTAAGGGTTGAAAACTTCTTTAAACAGCTCTTCAATTAAACTTTGATTCAATCAAAATCGTCGAGGATATTTAAACAAGTTGCGTTTTTATGTTTTCTTTTGGAAAAAAGGGGTGGAAGCCCAGGGGGTTCAACGGAGAGTGCATTAAAGAGTACATAACCGTGTGCGTTTCTGGAAATAATAATAAAAAAAATGTCAGACAGGGGTTGAAAGTGCATATTTAGCAATTGGGTCAGTTGGGATTTAGGGGAAGAAATAAAGGGTGAAAGGCTCGTTTTGTGCCCTTTCAAGGATACTTTAATTAGCAACGAAAATAGATAAGAGGGGGTGATTTGCGGAGCCGATAAGGGTTGATGATTCTTCGGGATTTTTCCTTCCACCGAAACGATCTGCATAACGGTCATTGTTCCCGAAATAACCTGCAGCCATGTGGTCAGTGTTAACTGCGACGGGACTCCGTCTTCTCCTCTTCTTTCCCTCGGGACAATCCTTAAGCTCCCGACCGTAAACAAGGCCTAATATGCATGTAAAAGAGGATTATTCTCAGGGAAAAGCTCAAAAGCAAACCGGCTTTTCTTCTTCCGCTGTTTTCGAAATGAATTCATATTCAGCCGTTTTTGCTCTTTTCATCGCACACCCCTAAGAGCATAATACCTCCCTTAACCTTTCGCTTTCGACCTGGGTTTATCCGTCGTCTGCCGGGGAATTCCCGATCGAATTCCCGTTAAAGGGAAGTTACAGTGAGGGGCGAACAAAAGAAGATTATAAGACGAACTCGTCCTCGGAGTAATAAAAGGAATTTGATCGAATTGAGAAACTTTGACTCTCCTCCCTCCCCTTGGGGTAATTTCCCATTAAATCGATACGCCAGGTGAGTCGACGTGGGGGTGGAATGATGAAGCAGACAAAACGTGATCCCCCCTCCGGCGGGGGAGGAAACTCACTTAACGAAGGAAATAGGAAATAGTCTTCGCTCACACGTAAAGCTCACATACGGGGGTGAGAGCGCCCCGCGCCCCCGCAAAAAGGGGAGGAAAAACAACAGACTAACATATTTCTAATGTTTTGGACGTTTTCCAAATTTTCTTTTATCTCTTGTCAACTCCCATTTTTGTTTTTTTTTTTCTTTCGAGGCGAGACCGTTAATTATTTATAAAACTCAGGTATTTGACGCAAAAAAGGGGTTGTTTTCGTACTCGAAGATTTAATGAGCACCCGAAAGCTAAAGTCATCTCTTTCAGGTAAATGTTCAGAATTAAGGGATGAAAAATTCCACGCGTTTCATACTCATTTATCAATCACAGTTACAATAATTAATTTTTTTTTTGGGGGGTTGGCAAGAATTGTATTTTACTGACCACTCCATCTTCGGCGGACAGAGGTTTAGATTTCATTTTTTTTTTTCAACCCCAAAGACCTGTTTTTTCATTGCTTTCCACTGCATTTAGTTTTGATTGCGTCCTCCGTTAGTTGCACTCCCACATAGTTACACAAAGTCACGTTTTCAAACCACTTAAATCTCTCCGCACCCTTAAATTTTAACCTTCGCACAAATTTCCCTTTGCATTCACCCCCTCCCCTCCACCGCGAGAAATAGAATATCAATTATTCATCGGAACGGGGGGTTTTTTTAAACGATTTTAAAGTGAAAATACTTCAAGAGGAGAAAGTTTTCTCCAAAAACCGATTATCGATATATCGATCTCCTCTCGAAGAAGACGAAGAGTACAAAAAATTTTCCACCGCGGGAACCACAGTCTCATCATTAATCATGACCCGTGGTTTTATTAATGATTGAAAAAAAAAATAGTTTGTGAAGTTTTTGAATTTTTCAAAGGGGAAGCAGAAGATTACGGAGTTTCAGATTTTCGAGTTTTATGCCGGTTCATCCCTTTCAGTTCTTTCGGGGTTAAATGTCATTTGGCAGTGCTTTGTTGCATTTATGGAGTAGAATTTTTCATGTCGGTGTGGTTTTTTATATTTTTTCAAATCGTTTGTGGTGAAATTGAAAATGTTAAAAAACGCAAAAGGAAATTAAAGTTTGAAAGCGATCGGAAAATTACCCGCGTTTTTCCAGAAGTGTTTCCGGCGCCTCAAAATTACATAAAAATGGCGCCGATATTTTCGTGATGTAATTATTCTTTCAAATGCCACAATTTCCCCGCGGGAATTTATATATATTTTTTTAAAGTCTCTCACATTTTTGTATACTTTTTCGACCTTTCTTCAACCTACCTTTCGTCAATTTAGTGAGAAGACTCAAAGTGTATCCTAGAAAAAACCTTTTCCGCCAGTTCGGCACACAAACTTTCTCACTCCCGAATTCTCCAGGACACCAACACACACCGTTATGTATTCAACAGGAATTTAAATTCCATAAAAACACCCACAGCAATGTATCACTCCCAAGAAAAGAAACTTTCGTCGTGGATTTCGTCTGCGTGAAAAACTCGCGCGCACTTCTCACATTGCCGCCTTTACGTCGAAACGCGATGGCACCGACTGAACGTTGTGGAACACCGTGGCGCGCCCGAGGAAGAAAGCGGCCATCGTCGGAGTTAGGAACCTTCCCTCCTTTCTCTCCCCTCTTTGGCTCACCCTATGCATGCGAGAGCTCTCCTTTTTATTTCTCTCTCTCCTGTTGGATACGGAATGTCGGCCGCATTTTTCCGTTGTCACGCGAAGGAATGGAGAGTTCGTTGACTGTCGAATCCGCACACATGGCATTGCCGTTCGCATGCGGCGAAACTATGGGCAGAAATATCGACATGAAAAATTAATTAAATATAAGCCAGGGAAGAGAGATAACGCCACCCAGCAGATTAAATTCAATAAAACGAAACGAACGTTACGTTCGGGTCAGTCAAGAGTTTTTACCTGTTGGGGATTTTTGCTGAAATGCGAAAACATACAATGGGCGAATTCTTGTGGTCGTATGCATTAATTATCTGTTTCTTTTTTAGGCCTTCTGATATTTAATATATGATAATGCTTCCATTAATGACACCTAAAGACCTCACGAATGTTTATACTTTTATCTCTGTGACTGAGAAATCGGTTATCTTTTGCTCAGGTTGTGGCAAGTCAATAGAAAGGAACATTTTTGGATTTTTCGCTCGCTTTCTTTTGTTTGGGTCTTCCTGGACTCGATTTGCTATCGATTTCTGCTAAGAATTTGAAAGTAATAACATAAATTCAAAGGGTTCTGAGAACTCATAAAACGTCAGCAATAATCGGACAGAGAAGAAAAATACAAAAGTAACTGCTTTTGGTTAAATTTACTGAACAATTTGCAGGATATTATTATATTACTTTGTCTCCTTCCGGGGGCTTATATTTTTTCATCAAACACCAAATAAATACATTTACTAAGTAAATATATAAATATAGGATAAATAAACAATTCATACACTCTCACCACATCCAGACATACAAATAAC
>JAQIBA010000275.1:68178-84930 GCA_028293925.1 Brueelia nebulosa
GGAGGGAACATTAAACTTTGGAAATCGCTTTCCTCCGGGATTCGATCCGACAATAATTCATTACCGGCCGGGGGTGGAGGGCATTCAAAGTGTTTGCATTAGGGGTGAGTCCGCTCTACAAATTCGACCACATGTTCGCCTTCGGGCGGAAACCCTTCCTCAAGTGGGGCCGAGTGCTCCCGGCGTCCCCGCGGCAGACGACCGAAACAGAAATTACGAGTAGCAAACAACATAAAAATTCTTTTCACCTTCATTCACTCATAAAAATTCGCAAATATTGACACGATACGGAATGGAATGGCACGCCGCATGCGCATGCGGAGTCATGGGACTAATTGGGGTGATTAATTTCTACATTTGGTCATACATTTGCCGACTCTTTTCCCTCCCTTACTCCCCTCCTCTCACTCCAAAAGACACTGGGATTATGTCATTCCACTAAAAAAACACCACTATTGGAATTGTTGTGGAATTTTCACCCCTTTTACAATTGTTTTTGTCTAAAAATGTCTTCCTTTTTTCCTCTTAAGGTTGAGAATGTCTTAATTCCGCCTATTTTTACCTTATGTATATTGTATATAACCTAAATTTAGTCGCATTCTTTTTCCAATTGCACCCTCATTTGCCCAATTTTAATTTCAGGTTTAAACTTACCCTAAAAGAATAACTTTAACTGGCATTTATGCATCCAACCATTTAACAGCCCATCTCTCGCATAATTTATTACCTCAACCTGTAATTCATTCAGGCACACCGGAAACCACGACAGGATGTTGCCTTTATGTAACAATGTTTCGCAATTATGAGGTTCATTTGCGTCTCATAAAAGTCGGAGATTTAATAACGTACACATTTTCGGGGGAACTTCGTAACAATTCTGTCAGGCGATCGACAAACATTCAAATGATCGATCAACGCGGGAATAATTCTAATCGATTAGGGGATTTTCGATCCGCATTTAAAATGGAACAATGCGAGAACACAAAAGCCATGGCCCAGGTGTCTCATTACAAGAATTACCCCCCCGAAAACGCAGCTTAAGCTCGTAAATACACCAGAAGAGGGTGGTCGGAATCTCCACCGACGGGGGTGAGCGACGGGGGTGAATCTGCAACGTATTGCACTGACTCGTGAGTGAGTCATCTCCTCGGGGAAAACACTCTCACGAATTCCTGTCTTTTTATGGTGCGAATATGCCCCTCTCCCCCCCTTTCCACGGGGGTTGTTCTCTCCCTTTGATTAATAAGAGAGGAATCTCATTTGTAATGGATATTGGATACTGGCTAAAGTTTATTCGGCTCGATTTACTCGAGGAAAATTCTAGACGGTCGACGTGTCGGAATTTAAGGTTTTGATTTGATTAGCAAAACTGTTGTGTTAGTCAATATTGTGTGTCCGGTTTTGAAGTTTTGAAAAGGAGCTAATGAGAGGGTTGTTAGCCACCCCTCCGTGAAAAAACACTCCCCTTCGGAAATCCAGGTACCCGAGAATCATTCGATACGAATCAACAATGAAAGTCGAGATTAACTAAAGCTCCTCCTTAAACCCTGAAGGGGTGAGATTGGAAGGGGGTGCGTTAAAGAAAGGAAAACTCAAAAGCTTTCCTAACCTTCACCATCCATAAATATTTAGAAAGGGAATTACAAAATTTGACATTAAGTCCCAAAGTACAAAAAGAAAAATATAAAAACCGTAAGGGATGAAAACAATCCCTTTTTCATTACCCTTATCCGTCTTAATTCTCTTTTATCACATGTGTTTACTGCGCTGTCCTCCGCCCACCCCGGGGGGATGAAAATAGCCCCGTATTGCTCCGGTTGCATGATTGATTAGCTCCACGAGAGATCTTATAATCATTTCGGAGCGAAAGGGATGAAAAGGGTGGAGTTGTTATTATTATTCTTTTCCTCCCCCTATTGAGCCTTTCTCGAATCTTCCCCCGTGAATTGGCGACCTGAAACATAAGGGGAGATTAATCACGCCGGGGGCTCCGCAGAAAGCTTGTCCTTGGGACACCGTCAAAACCACCCCGATTGGAAATTATGATAAAAGATGAAAGGAAAGGCATTGAACCACCCTGTAGTCGGCTAAGGGCTCTCCTGTCACTTACACATGGACTCCTTATCTGCAACCCCCCAACCCCTTTGAAAAAAATTCTTCCTTCTGAATTTCCATCTTTCTTGTTGTTTTCTCCGACTCATTCATCATCTTTTTCCTCATTCTTCATCCCCTATTCTGACTACCCTCATATTGAATAGGCCTTTTTTTTTATACTTTTCAGGGATTTTATGAATGATTAAAAGTATGCAGATCGGAGAGGAATTTCAGGGGTTGTCTGGAGAAGATATATTTTTATTGAGATTGAGTCAAGTGTGTGTGCTGGGGTTGGTTTTATATGGATTTTAAGGGATGTTTTGAACCTCTGGGTTATACTGTTAAGGTTTTTTTTAATCTAAATTCCGTTTTGATGGTTTTGACTGAAGGGGTGGGAGGTTTTCATTCCATTTGTGCAGATTTTGACGATGGTATAGTGTTTTGGTGTCTGCAATTCCCGAATTTCTTTACCCTTAAAATTCATTCACATTCACATTCATCACCATTTAAAACTCTTCTGTGGTTTTAATGGTTCTCCTGATTTGTTCTAAGTTACATTCAGGGTTTGTTTCACCCCAATAACCTTCTTATCTCACCCCGAAGGCGGGACACACTTCTACAAGTTTCCCAATTCTCAGTGTTGCCTTTGTACTATTTTGTTTTTCTTTTTCACCCACAATCCTCTTCCCGTCCTCCATATTGACGCCCACTGTCATTCCTTATTGCTTCACTCTTTCTTAAGAGCTGACACTCTTCTGAATCATCTTTCGGATGATAATTCATAAAATCGTCCAATTAAATGTCCCCGAGACGAATAACAACCGACGCCATACATCACACCCGTCGGTGCGGTCTTTCAAAACCAAAACAGGTTCTTTTCTAAGAACTCGTTAGAAAAATTAATTAAAATATCTTTTTTATAATTATAATAACAGTGTTAGAGAGAAAATAAAAACAAATGTTCCCACAGAACCCGGGGAGAGTTGCAAATAAAAAAGGAGGGCCTTCCCCGAACTCGTGCACTCGCTTTATAAACGCCTCCTCGAGGCCCTCGGGGCCTTAATAATGCGCTCAAACGTCCGAAGGTCCATGTCCCGTGTTAATTTCACGTTTGGGCTCTCGTCTGTCTGACCTTTCGGGGCAAAGGCTGCCGGTTCCCTCAGCTCGGACATTAATAAAGGCGCGGGCCCGGAGTTCGCCTACTCGTTGTAAATTTTAATTTGGTCACGATTTCCCTGTTGAACCGGTCGATGTCAACTGCACTAAACAGTTGGGATGTCGCCCACTGATATTAGGGAAGAGATGTTTTAATTTATCTGCCTCTTTAGAAATAGTTCCACGCAAATTAGACATTACCAGGTTACATAAATTCTTAAGAAACTGAATTGTTCAGAGTATAATTATACATAAAATGTCAGAAGTCCTCAAAAAATGATCAAAAAAATTAGTTTTACTCCATTTTCAGAAAAATGGTAACTTTTATCGTAAAAATAGCTCAGACAAAAATTGTAGAGAATAAAATTATCTACAAAAAATGTATGAATACTTTTCTTCCTAAAAGTAACCGTTTCTGAAATATAACGATTCAAAAAAGTTAGATGATACATTTGATGTGTTTGGTGGCCATTATTAAAACTTTGGTGGGCCAATTTTATCCACTCAGAATGAATTCTATAAAATCCAATCAATTGCGTTGGAAAGCTTAAGATGTGCTCTTTCTAACGAGCATGGTTAGAAAGAAATCCCAGGTGACACTATTTTGATATTTGACCTCAAAGACAGGCAGAAATGGTTAAAATTGCATTTTCTCTACAACAACTTTGAGCTCCCATAACTTCGGAAGTTTTGTTGATACAAACGTCAAACTTGGCTCATTTTAAAGCCCTAATGTTGCTCTTTGATGGTACATAGTTTAGACCAAATTGGTTGTTTTTAAAAAAATTTATGAAGGCTTCAAATTCGAATACTTTTTTAGAATGTTGAGAGGAAGTTGAATGAGTTGTAAAAATTGTACATAAAAAGTGTTTAATTTTCAAGGCTCCATAATTTTTTTCAAACCGACCAATTTCGTCCAAACTATGTACCATCAAAGAGCAACATTAGGGCTTTAAAATGAGCCATGTTTGACGTTTCTATCATCAAAACTTCGGAAGTTATGGGAGATGAAAGTTGCTAAAGAAAACGCCATTTCGGACTAAAGTATTATACATTTATATTATACAATTATATTACAAATACAGTATTATATTATACAATATTAATACATTTTTGGTAGGTAATTTTAACCTCTAAAATTTTTTTCTGAGTTATTTTTATGATAAACTTTGACCTTTGACTCTTCGCCATTTTTTTCTTGACATTGGATTTTTGTAACTTCATTTTTGAGTTATTTTGGAGTAAAATCATTCTTTGGGATTCTCTTAAAACGACAAAATTACAATTACATAAATTCTTCCACCCTCATCACGGAAGGAACAATACAACCGGGAGCAGATGAAACAATACAAAGCGGGTCGTGAAGAACACCTGCAAACCTCCGCAGGAGCACCGCCATGACGACACCCGCATTCGTGACCCCTGACCCGGTTGTAAATCAACAAGAACTGCTTCCACGAGCACCTTTCTCCGTAAGAGGAAACAGAGTTTTTCGGGGAGACTCGTGAGAAAAATTTAATCCCTCTCATAAACAACGTTAACGACCACGTGACAACCGCTCCAAACACGTAAAAACATTTACAAACATTCGAAATTATGTCGTTAAACAAACCGAAAGTCAACTCGCGATCACAGACAAAATGGCCGACTTTTCAAGTCCGGGATGGTTCCCTCCAGGTTCTTTCTCCTTCTCACCCCCGAATGGGAGAGAATCCACGCCAACTTTCCCCCGGCCGGGCACGCGTTCTTGCATCGTTGCACCCTCTGCCACCTTCCTCTGCTCTGCCTCCGGTCTATCGCTTTCAACAAAAACCGGAACGACCCCTCCTCCCTCAGACAGATGGATCATCTAAGATTCAGTTTTTAATAGAATCGTCGAACCGAATAGCAGTTGTGGGGGTGAAATATTTATAAGGGTTGCTTCAGTGGCATCAAATAAAAGGAACGATTCTCCCTCTTCGTCTCTCCGTCCTTTCCAGCCTCTCTCTCCCGAAAGCCCATCAAATTTTATCAATCAAAACTCTTTAATTCCGTCGTCTTTTCACGCTTTTTCATTTTGAAAATGCGAAAATTTATCGAAAGCTTTTTGCCGCCCCCTTTTCGTTCTTTTTCTCGTTTCCCGCCCGGAAGTTTTCTTTCTGAGGAAAGTTTCCACCCGAAAATTTCCCTTTTTTGTTCTCTTTATCTTATTATTTTTGATTTTCGGAAGATTTTTATGCCGTCAATGAAATACTTTCAACTTTCTAAAACAGTTAAACTTTCGAAGATTATACTGTATAGAAATTTCGGGGGGCTTCCGCGACTTATACATTAATTAAAAGACGACTTTTTCGAATGTTTGGGCTTAAAACAGTGTCTTCAATTGATGCAGTCGAAAGTTTAATTCGAAACACTATTTTCGTTCAATACTACCGTTGTATTTCTCGAAAGATAAAGGCTTTTATTAGAAACTGTAGAACTTTGGAGTGTTTCACTTTTGGAAGTTGCAGAAAGTGTGCTAATTTTATTGCTGATTCGATTCCGATGTCAGTTTTGTAATTACAATTATAATATTGACGGAATACCATTTTGAGAACTACAAATTCTCATTTCGAAAATGAGTTCCCATAAGTTGGGAAAACCTCATTAAAAAACACAAATCGACTTATTCGGCCCATTTAAAGAAGTCGATTCCCGATGTATTTAGATTTACGATTAAGCCGACTCATGTGGCCAATCCATCACTTCCCTATGACAGACGCACACGCCACCCCACCCTCGAAACCATGCTTAGCTTACGTGTGGAAACCGTAGCACATGCCGCCATTTTTTGTTGCGCATTCATACACTCTAGTTTTCGAAATTAAACACTTTTTTTTTATGTAACGAAACGAGAGCACAAAAAGGGATACGAAAAAATTTTCAAAAAGATCCAAATCTATTTCCTAATATTTTTTACTCGACAGTACCGTAATCAGGTATTACTGGCGCTCTGTATTCTTATACTGTATGTTACAGCAATGTAATTTCAAAGTGTTGTTTTTTATTGTAGTGAATGCTAAACCGGAAATGGGCAAAACAGTAAATTCTTTTCTTGGTAAATCCTTTAAGTTTTGTAAGGTTTCTCGAACATGTGCGAGTGAAGATTACACCCCTAAAAGAGGGTGAAGTACGAATACAGTAAGACCATATCGACTCACATTTGTAAGAGTTCTTTTGCAATTATTGTGTGTTCCCAATCCGATTAGGTTTTTCCATTGTGCTTTTGTTACGGTCCTGCGGCCACCTTTTTTGCATCGCAATCAATTACTTTTTTATGGCTGAGAAGCATTTAAGACACGCTAAGGGTAGTTAAGGTGAATGGAGATAAGAATGGAGATAAAAACCATTTCTCAAGTGGTCTCTTTGTTTTGGCTTATCGAGTGGAATAAATTTACCGGTCATTTCTGTCGCCTTTTTGTGTTACACTTTGAACGCTGTTGAAAACAACAAACAAACGTTGTTGGAAGTTTTGCAAATATGATTTGATTCAACATCAAAACACGTATTGAGGCGAAAAACTGTCAAATGAAAGACGTTTCAAAAGCGGTTTTTGAGAGAAAAAAGAGAAAGTTAAAAATCCCAACACCTGATCGCCCCTTTCCACCCTCTCCCGTTTCTGCATGAGAAATGTGATTTATTTTGTTGTTGTTCTTTGCAGACAAAATTGTCACAGTTTGATGGAAAGACTCCCTCACGGGGAAAAGCAGAAACAAGTCAGCAAGAAATTGTAAGTACACAGCTGAGGAAGAAAAAAATTGTTTTCGTTTTTCAAAAGAGGGGTTGTAACTCAATCAAAAACTTGAGCCACCCCTTCTTCTAAAGCTGACACAGACCTTAATAAAAACACAAAAGCAATATTCCTTCACGTGGGCTTAAAAAGTGAATCATACGGACGGGGGGGGGGGGATGCGGAGAGGGTTTAAAGAAAACCACCCCTAATAACACGGCTCATTTTCGTTCCGAGGCAGACTCCCGCGGATTTTGATTTTCGTTTTTACTGCCCTTAATAACCGCTTTAGACGGAATCAAATCCACGGGGGTGTTAACACTATGCGAACCCTCACTGGGTGGGAGTCAAGCTTTCTGGGGTGGATTTTTATCAGGTACATGTCTTCAGCTTTTTACTCTCTCGAACCGACTTTCTCATGTCTTTCCACTGTTCGGACCATTTTCGGTCATCTACCGTCCCTAATTGCTCTTTCATCCATGCATGGAGGTAAACAAACAACGGACCGCGGCTAAATAAATAAATGTTACCCACCGCCCCTTCACCCTCTCTCCCCGTTCCTCGTCAATAACCATGACAACAGTATTCGCAAAGGTCGCTTTCCTTATCGAAAATGGGATCTCGTTTTTTCTCAAAACGGATATTGAATTTGTGCACGGCGGAAACGTAAACGGTTTGAACGGAGAGTTTCCAACCGTGGCTTTGACCCCTTCCGACATTACTGCATTTTGCCTCATAAACTGACAAGAGAGAGAGAGAGAGAGAGAGTCTCTGAAGCTTATCCGTCATCGTTCGGTTTAATGCTGTCTAGGTTAATTGATTGAAGCCTTCGTGCTGCTGGAACGACGGGGAGACGATGACGGGTTTGTGTTTATTATCCCACGGGCAGTAGTCACAGCGTGAAAGCTTTTTCTGGGAGGGAATACAGCGTTCGAACCCGGTCTAACGTTCTTTCTATTGTCCTCTGTTGGGTTTTCCTCATGTGGGGTCAGTAATTGGTCACGTGGTCTTTTTTTCGGCAGCTGAAAATGATTGTTTGATGAGTAATTAAATGTAGCAGTCGAAAGGGTGCTTTCGAGAAGTGGAAACTAAAAGGAAGAATGAAAACCTGTTGGAGTAAACTGCAGACATAAAACAGGAAACACAAAAAGTACAAGAGAAACGAAACAAAAGGAAAACAACAGCACGGCGGGATTATATCGCTCAGAGAAGTTAAATGAAGGTTATCTTCTTACAGTTATACAAGAAAATATAATAGAAAAGATAACATATACTGTATATGTGACGAGTGACTTCCGGAATGTTGACAAGGAAAGAGAAAAAGAAAAAAGAAGAAAGTTTAGGTTGGAAAATTCTTTGTGTTAAATATTTTCTCTAAATTATTATTAAATTATTATTAATGAGAAAATATTAGATATAAATAGAAACATAATAAAAAAGATAATACAGAAATAAAACAGGAAACCTAAAAACCAAAGAGAAAGACGAAACAAAAGGAAAACAGAAAAGATACAGGTTAACAATAACATACAATTGAAATAAAGGTTACCTTCTAACAGTAACACAAGAAAATAGAGAATATAATAGAAAAGACAAAACAATATGTATATGCAGTAGGGCTCAAAAGTATTTTTACAATACAAAATTTAATAGTTTCTTAGTTAATAATTTTACTGTCAGATTTTATTAGATAATTTTGTATTGTAAATACTGTATAGTACATTATTATTAGTATTGTAATACACTGTATGTGGTATTGTATTGTAAGTACTGCGTAGTATATTATTACATACAATAAATATTAATGAGTAGTATTTTATTATGGTTGTATTATTTAGTTTTCATTAATATTTTTTTATTATTTATTTTATATTTTTGGGTATTAAAATAACAAAATATACAAAACAGAAGATTCTTCTTAGTCTTCTACTTTTTCTTTTACACTCTCACTTAGTTCTATTATTAGTAAATATAATTACAGTATAATTCTAAAGATAACCTCTGTGTATCTTCTGTTATTTAATTAATATTACATTTATAAATGTTGTAAAGCATTTTAATGAAATTATACTGTATAAGTAACTCTTACGGGTGGAAAACAATAATTTTGTATTGTCATAATCCTTTTGAGCGCTACTATATAGAAAATAATAGATATAAATAGAAATATAATGGAAAAGATAATACAGTATAAAGCATAAGAGAAAGACGAAAGAAAAGGAAAACAGGAAAAGTCACAGGTTAACAACAACACTGAAGTTAAATGAAGCTAACAATAAAACAACGAAAGCAGTAAGAACATAACTTGTTGATCAAAGTCAGCAATATGAAAAAAATAAACTGAACTTCTCTTATACTTATTTATACAGAAACTCGTCCACTGTAGTATCCAAATAGATTTTCTAAATTTTTGTATGAAACAAATGATAAAAAGTCTCGAAGAAAGGAGTCACCATCTCCCAAAAGAAAGAATAAAACTGAGGAGGGTTAAGGGATGAGGGAGGGGGATGAAACAGACCAGTTAGTGGCGGAATGGCTAATAATTTTCACGTTTTGTGACGTTAAGAGACTCCAATTAGACGAACTCTAACCGGGGATCGTTGTTAAGGGAGAAACCTTCATGTTTACCTTTCCGAAAGGCTGTGTGCGAGGAAAAACCTTTCCGAACTGAACAAGTTATTGGAAGTCGGAGCTTTCAATGCCATTCCACGAGCTTATCAACCCCTTCCCGGGGAAATAATAATAGAAAACGGGAGTTCGGGTAATTTCTTTTTGATTTCTCCTTTAATTTCTCCTCGTGGAATGTCCGATCCGCCACCCTCATTTGTCTTTTCAGTCGCTTACATCCTTCCACCTTTTTGCTAATCCGCTCGGGGATGAACGGTTCCCAAATTCCGGAAAATGAGGGGAAGTTCTCGCTGTCGTGGGAAGCAATCGCTCAATTTCATCGCCTCTGAGTCTCGTTGATTTCCCGGAAAAAAAGGGGAGCTCCGAACGGGAATTGAAAAATTCAGTGATTGATTGCCCTCGTGGAATGCGTTATGCAAACAGGACCGTTTCCACCCCCTGTAACTCACCCTGTCTTCTTCGGCTAGTTTATTACTCTCACGGATGAAATGAGCAATTTCAACCCCGAAACGTCAATCGAACTCGACAACATCTCAGCTCTGTTGATCTTAAGACCACAACACCCCCGTCCATTCATCCCCAACCCCCTTGAACGCTTATCATTCCAACCCCTCTGTACATCACGACGCGGTTTATGACAGTAAAGCGACTGGCGTTGTATGTATGTTTGACAGTGAGTGTTTGTAAGAAAGGGTGGTTTGCGCAACCCTCCGCCATTTTATTCGACTCGTAAGGAACGGAAAGAAAAGTCAGTGAAAAATAGGAAACCCTCAAGGTCATTACAGAAACCTAATTTCGCTTCATTAAGGATTCTCCTCGGGTTTTTTTCCTCCGTTTCTTCTCGTCGTTTTTTTCCAAAATGGCGCGGGGGAGGGGGGTGGATTTCTCTCAGTGGAAATGAGCCGGAATTTGTCAAACATTGATCTTTGATCCGATTCTGTCTCTTCCATTCTCCGATCGGTCATTCAATCTAACGACCTACTTTTTAACTGTCAAGTTCAGGGCGATCGCTCTTCCGAACCCCCTGTATTGTTTTCCGGCTAAAAATCAAGGGGTTGACGCGGGGGGAGAGGGATGCTTATCAGTATCGGGAGTCGCGGCTTCATCATTTTTTTTTTTTATCAAAAACAGATTCGTTGGATATTCCGCGGAAATTAAACCACCCCCGAGTTCGGAAGTTACGACCCTGTGTTTTCACCCCCCCAAAAGCCATTTTTCTTAATTTTTAAATTCAAAACTTATTCATTCTAATTAAAACGATTACAGAGAAAAAATTAATTAGCTTCATTATAATTCTTGTAACAAAAAGATTTCATCCCCCGCTGTTATTCATTCTCTCCCCGGAGCTCCCAAGAAAGAAAATTGGGGTGGCTTTTGGGGGAAACAAAGAAGACCGGAAAAGTCATGCATCAAAAGAGACTGGAGGTCGCGTTGGCTTTGGATTTGGCGCGGGCGGAGCCATATTTGCTTGAAAAGCTCAATATATCAACGCGTAAGAACTCTTGTTTTCTTTCTCTCGGCCCATTCCTGGAATTTTTCCAATTTAAAAGTAAAATTTTCCGGGGAAAGAGAAAAGTTTCAAGAGAACTTTTCAGGCTTCTCCCTATAGTTTTCGACTCTCACTCGATAAAAAGGTTTTCGGTTTTGGTTTTCCCTCTCGTAATGTCACGACGGGGGTGGGTTCTCAAGAATGGGAATCGGTCACGTGGTTTACTACCCTTATCTCACCGAATCGTCTGCGAGTGGAATTATACCTACACCTGTTGGTCCTCCATCGAGGGTTTGTCGACCGACTATAAAATTCTAAAAAGTCAGCGCAGTAAAAGGAAAGAAACTGTTACGTTGCTTAACACTGGGTGTTTATGGTTTTATGAAGTCTGTCCCTTACGCGCATTTGTTCCGAACATGTTTCCGTCGAACCCTAAAACGAGTTCCACGTTCCGAACTGAAGGGAACAATCAAAATAGTAGGAAACATGTTTTGTGGGTTCGAGGCAACATCCCCGGCGGCTTTCCCCCCGAAACAAAGGATACCGCATTCCTCTAAAGAACGAAGGATTCCTCTAACAAGACAAATGGCATTGCCGTGAAGTGTTCTCACCCGCGGGGGGTGTATTATGGGGAAAGAACACGCCGCAAGGACAGGTCATCACTTAGAGTCCGATATTTCATCCCTCGAAGGGTCACCGAGTGAGTCATTGTCGGAGCCTTTTTGCGGGGGGGGGAGTAACACCTGAAAAAAGCCAAGGCACAGGGGAAGGTTATCCAAAACGGGGAAAAATCAATTTGTAGTTTTTCTATTATGAGCAGAGGAAACAATAGACGGGGAGGGGAACTCGGAAATAAATGCCTTTCGATTCCAATAAGCCCTTCACGTATTTTTCAGAAAGCAATTGCCCAGACATAATCATCAGTCACTCGACCCAACAGCAGCAGCAATAACAACGCCTCGACCCTCCGCTTCTCGAGTCCATTTATTCTTCACCTCATTTTCATTGGGAATTCAATATTTAGGCAGCACTCGGATGAGGGAAGCTTTTTCTTGTTAATTTCTCTTTCGACTCTCATGGGGTGAGTTTGAGTCCTTCGGTTGATGTATATGGTGCACTCAAATTAGACATTAAAGGTTCATTCAGCAAATTGTAAAATTAGCTATGAAAAAAATTGTAGAGAATAAAATTATCTACAGAAAATGTATTAATATTGTATAATATAATAATGGATTTGTTATATAGTTGTATAATATTTTAGTCAAAAATGGCGTTTTCTCTATCAAGTTTGAGCTCCCATAACTTCGGAAGTTTTGATGCTACAAACATCAAACACGGCTCATTTTAAAGCCCTAATATTGCTCTTTGATGGTACATAGTTTGGACGAAATTGGTCGCTTTGAAAAAAAGTTATGGGGTCTTGAAAATTAAACACTTTTTATGTACAATTTTTACAACTCATTCAACTTCTCTCAACATTCTAAAAAATTATTTGAATTTGAAGCCTTCATAAATTTTTTTAAAAACTACCAATTTGTTCCAAACTATGTAAGGCGAAAGAGTAACATTAGGGCTTTAAAATGAGCCATGTTTGACGTCTGTAGCATCAAAACTTCCGAAATTATGGGAGCTCAAAGTTGTAGAGAAAATGCAATTTTAGCCATTTTTGTCTGTCTTTGAGGCCAAATATCAAAATAGTATCACCTCGGATTTCTTTATAACTTTGCTCGTTAGAACGAGCACATCTTAAGCTTTCCAAAGCATTTGGTTGGATTTTATAGAAATCATTCTGAGTGGATAAAATTGGCCCGCCAAAGTTGCCATTTTAATAATGGCCACTAAACACATCAAATGTATCTTCCAACTTTTTGAATCGTTATATCTCAGAAACGGTTACTCTTAGGAAGAAAAGTATTGATACATTTTTTGTAGATAATTTTATCCTCTACAATTTTTGTCTGAGCTATTTTTACGATAAAACTTACCGTTTCGCTGAAAATGGCGAAAAACTAATTTTTTTGACCTTTGACATCGGATTTTTGACGACTTTTTGACATTTTATGTATAATTATACTCTGAACAATTTGACCAAGTTTTGGATTCTTAGGAAATAATATAACTTCACCCCTCGATTTTGAGCTAATTTGACTGGACTAGTAGTAAACAATGATTTTTATCCCCCGAGAAGTCTGACTTGAACCTCATACTCAAATTTGGAAGGATTGCTCACCGGAGGCAACGCATGCAAGCACGAAAGACTCAGTATTACTCGACTAATCCAATTGTGAAAGAAGAGAAAACACAAAAAACTGGCATTGAGGCATTTTGAAAAAAAACCTGACAAAGAGCATGAGAACTTGACAAAGTGGATTAAATCGGCCAATTTAACCGCTTTGAATAGAAAAAGCGTTCATTGTGCCATCAATCAGAGCTCAAGACGAGAATTAACCTCAAGCCTCAAGGTCAGATACCTGAAATTAGTAAAATCAGCTCAAGAGGGAGGAGGTTCAACAATCCCGTCAATCAAACGCTCCCCCCCCCCCTCCCCCGATCGCTGTTTCTGGGCCACCACGTCGGGGCGCACAGCCTTCGGGGCGATAAACGCCGGATCATAAATCAAAAGGGCGGAAGGGGGTAGGAACGCAACAGGGTTGAGAACATCATTTCCCAATCAGGAGTTTATTGCGAAAAGTTATTTCGGTCATTGATGAAATGTCGTCGGCCACTTTTTGTAAGCGATGAAAACTTTCCCGATTCATAAAAGCCATCTGGAATTTTCAAAATGGCCTCCCCGGTTTTATTTATTCTTTGTAATTTTTCCCGCCAACAATCATTTGAAACAACACGGGGATGAAAAAAACACTGAAGCGAAAACAATTCACGATCGGTGGGGGAGCGAAGAATAAGAAAACGGGGGGGGGAAATTTTAAGTTATGATTCCCACTTATTCAGGGTTCGTTACCCTTCTTTTGGGGTTACCACCAAGATGGGTGAAATTTATGGGAGTTTTTAAAACAAAGCCTCCCTTCCGGGGATTTATATGAATGCGGGTCTCCCCCGATGCCCGCGAATCACCTGCGTTCTCATTCGGACGAACGTCCGTTCTTTTAATTAAAACCAACTCGGATTTGATTAAGGGCTGCATCAATCCTCTCAGCAGGAGGACGAAGGGGTGGCTTTCCGATAAAAATTAAACAAGCTGCTGACGGAATGAGATTTCGGGGGATGATTCACGAGGACTCGATCATGACCGATCTTTTTCATTAGGTAATTGAAGCCCCCGAGTATAAATCTTAGCTTCGAAAAGAAAGGGCGGACTTTATTTAAAATTTGGAAAAAAATATTGTCGGGGTTTCCTCCCCCTCGCGTAAGCTAAACACGGGCGCGATCTGTCTCAGGTGTTTAAGCGAGGATATTAATAACCTTAGCTTTTCGCTGATAACCTTTTTATTTGGGGAAAACATGGGTCCTACTGAGTCGATATCTTTTTCTGACTTCCCCCCCCCACCCCCCTCACCCCCCGTTCGGTATAAAATGCGAGTCATTTTTTTAATTTGTATGGGATTTTGGAGTTTTTTTTTCTGAAAATGAAAAAAAATTTGGGGGATATTTGGCTGAGAAATGAGAGAGGGATGGTTTAATGCGAGGGTGGCGGACAATTGGGACTCAAAAGAGACTCCCTTTCTTATATCCCCTTATTAGTTTTATTTTTTCATTTGCTTTGTATTATTTTGTAGATTTTCGTGTTGAATGGGGCGATTGTTCTGTTGAAACCGTGAAAGGGAAGTCCGAAAGGGAAAATCCAGACGAAAGTGAGTAAAAAACGGAAGAAATAAAATTTAGGGTGCAAAATATTAGTCCAGTAAAATTAGACTGGACCTTGAAAATTTATGTAACCTTGAGTAAACTGAAACTTGATAAAATCCTTCGCAGTATAAATATTATATGTATAAAATATCAAAAGTACTCAAAAATTCGATCTCGGGGAAAAAATGGCGGGGGAAACGGTGACTCTTAGAAAGAAAAGTATTCTTACATTTATTGTAGATAATTTTATCCTCTATTTCCTGTATATAATTTTATACTGTATTTTTTATAGATAATTTTACTCTTTATTTTTGTATATAATTTAATCCTGTATTTTTTGTTTACAATTTAATCCTCTATTATTTATAGATAATTTTATCGTCTATTTTATATAGATAATTTTACACTGTATATTTTGTAGATAATTTTATCCTGTGTTTTTATAGATAATTTTATCCTGTTCCTGTAGATAATTTTATCGTGTGCTTTTATAAATATTTTATCCTCCATTTTTTATAGATAATTTTACCCTGTATTCTTTGTAGATAATTTTATCCTGTGTTTTTATAGATAATTTTACCCTGTATTTTTTGTAGATAATTTTACCCTCCATTATTTGTAAATTATTATTATTAAAATGGGTATTACTTTTTCATTATCATACATTTTTTATAATAATATTACCATAAATTTCTTATGGATAATTCCCCCCGACATTTTAAAAAAAGATGGGAGAAACTTTGACTCTTAAAAACAAAAGTATTTATACATTTTCTACAGATAATTTTACCCTATACAATTTTAGTCTGAGCCAATTTTACTATGAAACTTACCGTTTTGCTGAAAATGGCGAAAAACTAATTTTTTTGACCTTTGACGGATTTTTGAGGACTTTTGATGTTATATATATTTATACTCTGAACAATTTCATTAAGTTTCAGCTTTTTAGGAATTTATGTGACTTCACCCCTCATTTTTGAGCTAATTTGATTGAACTGTATGTGTTTTCGGAAGACTTTGAAGTCTTTGGAATTTTATAAAACGTCCGGTGTCAATACAGAACCAAAAGTTAGAACTGTAACTATCGTTGCAGCGGAGAAAAGTTCAGCAATTCCGTCAACAACTTTCTAACTTTGGAATTTTTTATGTTCGTCCAACATCAAAAGACCAGCAATCGTCGTCCTCCCGTTCAGCACTCCTTTCCGGCTTTCCCTGCCAAAGCTCACCAGTTATTAATTCTCACTTAAAAAGAACGGACAACAGAAACAAACTGGAGATAAACGTTAAACAGCGACTGCCCACTTTAACGACATTAAAATAATAAACACCGCTAACTGAGGAAAGGAGGCTTTGCCACTTATAAAAGCGGGTTTCCCGCCATCCTTTGACAGACGGGATTCGAAAGCTCCTTCCCTCGTGAGCCCGCACCCAAAAGCTCCCTCTCGTTTGTTTTAACGCCCTTTTGTTTCTTTTCGGAGGAACTTCGGGGAGGTTTTTCACGCTCGACATGTTTCTTTGTTGTTCCATTTTGAATTTACTGTATTTCTGTATTTGTTTTACTTTCACCCCTCGCTCCCAATTATTTTCTGCCTTATTTTTTCTAATGGGACTCTTCTTTTGTCAGCCATTCGTTCGGCGGATTCTGCGGAGTGAAGCTCTCACGGACTTTTTTCAAACTAAACAACGGCCTTTTATGATTGTTCTCTTTTCCCAAAGTTTTTATTTTCCTTTCTTGACAGATGAGTGTTTTGTGTGATTTATGGCTGACTGAAGCCCTTCGGACTGTATGACGGGTAGCGACAGGTAATACATCAAAGCGCCCACTCGTCTT
>JAQIBA010000276.1:0-23792 GCA_028293925.1 Brueelia nebulosa
TATTAATAATAAAATCTTTACGTAAAATAGTTAACAAACAAACTATTAAATTTTGTATTGTCAGAATACTTTCGAACGCTACTGTAACCCCTCCGTAAGCGATAAAATGCTGAACGGCCTCAACCACCGTAACACAGTTGAGGAATTTCCTATCAAATGTCTATTTCGAAAAGCGTTATTTGTTCCATTTAACGGCCTTATTTGTGGTCGATCCAATTTATTATCCGAGTTTATACTTAACGATTTAATCTTTTCAAAGTTTTGTTTTTGCGGTAATCATTCTTTATTTCGAGCACAAGTCGCGCACCCCTTTCGCTCCTTTTCCCAACCCCAAGGCTCGCATCCCCTCGAGAGATACCGCCAACGCACTTTCTAAAACCTTCCCCACGCAAAAAGCGATATTAAATTTCCACATAATGAATAGTTCATGCTTTTTCCTTTTATAAGGGTTTTACGAAAATGTCCAACCTGCCAAAGGTTTCTCAACCCCTGCCCACTCATCAAATTAAGGGATGCTTTTGATAGGGATCACCAAATTAGTCCCCATTGAAATACATTTTAGAATCTTTGAGAAATATTAATTTTCGAGAGAGGGAAGAGCGGAGTGGTCATTTTTCTTTACTCAAAAATTCTTTCTCGAGTATTTAATGACGTTTGTCAATAATAAATAAACTGAAAGACTCGACGACGTTTTTCTTAGCCTGAAAAACTTTTTTCCTTTTCGTGAAATGAAACGACAATTCAGATTTATGGGTTTACTTCGGGGTGAGTTTTACCCCCATCGGTCAATTAAAAATCTACTTCCGGTAATTTAAGTAAACATCCGGTCGATCAACATCATTCGTGGGGAGGACTTCCGGTATAGAAACTGACTCGTCCAATTCCGAACGGTGCAAAACTGGATATACAGTACCGTTTGGACTGAAGCTTTTGGAGACGAAGTGAAATTTGTTGGCCTTGTCAGACGACAACCGAAGAGCATTCATTGATTTTAAGTAGTCAAGAGTAGAAAACAAACATTTCTTCGGAGGAGGTAAAACATGTTCCTGGTTATAAATAAAAACAAACCTAACCTGAAAGTCTGAATCCGTTTAATGAGTTCGATTGAGGGCGGTTGAAGAGCCGCGAAGGGAGGGCGGGTCAGCGCCCGGGAAGGTTGTCAGCACTCGGGGAAACTTTACTAACTCCATTTTCCCTAAAAGAGGGGAAAATTTGCGAGCTCAAATTGGGAAAATGCCGATTTCATACAACGCGTGGGGTTTTAATTATAAACAGAAATTTAAAACTCATAACGAACAAAGAAGAACAAAAGGGCGGAGACATGAAACGAACTGAAAGGGTTTTTTTATCAAGTTGCCATAGAATCTGATAAGTCTGGTGTGATTTCTTTTGTAATAAAACCTTTGAACGAATCCGCGTTATAATTCTCGTATTTCTGAAACGGTCAGTCTCAGTAAGTAACAGTCCGATAGTCGAAGGTCATCTGAAAACGGCATTTCGAGTACCGGGTTACGCTTAACTTACGGCCGCTGAAACGAATTCCAGAAAAGGTGCCTTGACCTCCAGGATTCCCACAAATAAACATAATCCATCACTAATAACAAAGATTATAAAAATAACCCATGAAACCCAGAAGTTTTTTCCCTTATCGATTACCTGAGTTGTAGTTATCTGGCCGGGAACATAATAAAGAAGAAAGGAAGATTGTCTTTTAGTTAGTCCTCATTTTCTTCTCCCCCTTGTCTCTTTCTCCTCTCGAGTTCCTCTCCACTTGTTTTATTCGCTCTTGCAAAACTCTCGCCAGTTCATTTCACACTGACTTCACTTCAATCACAACAACGTTTCATTATTCACTTCACTGAAAATCCCTCTTGGCGACTTTCCACCCTCGAAACCTGTCGAAAAACGAAAAATTGCCTGAGTTAACTTCATTCGGAGATGAGATGGAAGGTGCACTGTATGGAGGACTTTTTGACCAAAAATTGGAAGTGCACTTCGACTACCGAATTTCACTCCGGAAAAGCAACTTTTGCTGCCTCGAAGCTGTATAAGAGGAGTTTCCAAGGACGTTATACGGCGCCAGTTGGGGGATGCCCCCGAGAAAGAGATCAGAATGGCGTAATTCACGCACGAAGGTACAAAAAACTCAGGCTTCCTTTATTCTATTTAAAGACAACTGATTGCACGCACAAGTCCCACTTTAACCCTTTGCAATCGTAACTCTGCTCTCAGCCACCACAGCAGGGAACTATACGAATCTTATACTGTATGCATTCCTTTATCAGTTTACACTTTTCCTAAGGGAACCTCAATGCTTAAAGAACTTATTCAAGAACTAATACGGTGAATTAGTTACTGTATGTCTGAACAGTGAATGTTGTATTGTGATTGTATACATACACGTGACTGTATGAACGAACAATGAATTAGCTGTAGCATGTCTTATACTGTATACATTCCTATATCAGTTTAAACTTTCCCTGAGGGAACCTCAATACCTAAAGAACCTATTCAAGAACTAACACGGTGAATTAGTTACTGTATGCTTACTGTATGTTACTGTACTGCAGTTATATCATATATTTGTTACTGTACTGCATTCCTATATCTGTTTACACTTTTCCTGAGGGAACCTCAATGCCTAAAGAACCTATTCAAGAACTCACACGGTGAATTAGTTACTGTAGAATACTGTATGCCTTATACTGTATGCATTCCTACATCGGTTTACACTTTTCCTGAGGGTACCTCAGTGCCTAAAGAACCTATTCACGAACCAATACGAATTGTTACTGTATGTCTGAGCAGTGAATGTTGTATTGTGATCGTACATGTGACTGTATGAATGAACAATGAATTAGTTACTGTGGAATACTGTATGTCTTATCCTGTGTGCATTCCTATATCGGTTTAAACTTTTCCTAAGGGAACCTCAATGCCTAAAGAACCTATTCACGAACTTAATACGGTGAATTAGTTACTGTATGCTTACTGTATGTCACTGCACTGCAGTTATATTATACATTTGTTACTGCACTGCATTCCTATATCAGTTTACACTTTTCCTAAGAGAATCTCAATGCCTAAAGAACCTATTCACGAACATTAATACGGTGAATTAGTTACTGTATGCTTACTGTATGTTACTGTACTGCAGTTATATTATATATTTGTTATTGTACTGCATTTCTATATCAGTTTACACTTTTCCAAAGAGAATCTCAATACCTAAAGAACCTATTCACGAAATTAATACGGTGAATTAGTTACTGTATGCTTACTGTATGTTAATGTACTGCAGTTATATTATATATTTGTTATTGTACTGCATTTCTATATCAGTTTACACTTTTCCAAAGAGAATCTCAATACCTAAAGAACCTATTCACGAAATTAATACGGTGAATTAGTTACTGTATGCTTACTGTATGTTAATGTACTGCAGTTATATTATATATTTGTTATTGTACTGCATTTCTATATCAGTTTACACTTTTCCTAAGAGAACCTCAATGCCTAAAGAACTAATACGGCGCTCTATCAACAAAATGCAATCTAAACAAAAGTTGTCACCGGGTTTACGTGTTGGGGAGAATTATAAAACATAATTTTTATACAAAAACAAATCGCTAGATGCCTGTATTGAATAGAGAGCTATCTAAAAGATATTCTAAGATCTAAAAATTCGCAAAAGAATTACTAAATCTTTATCGATTTGTGTGTTATGTATACTCTTTCCGTCAAACGAGCAGAGATACATAACATATACAGGGATAAACGTTAGGTTAAAATTAATTCCGACCAATACATACCAAATTTATACGACCGCAAAGGGTTAAGTACTTTATAAATAACTCCAGAAAAACAGAAGCAGAAGACATGAAAATGCCTGAAAGCCTCTCTTTTCGAGCCTTTTTTGCTAACTTTTTGCGAAAAAATAATTCAAATTATAAAACATAATGTTATAAAAGTTTTAATGAGTTAATAAGCTTTTATTACTCCGCCTTTCGGCTTTCATACAAACAGGATTAAGACAATGTCTCGTTATCCAATTAACCGTTATTATAATAATAAAATTAGAGGACCAAATCTCTTAAATTAAAATTTTACCTTTGATAATTGGTTTTAAAGGTAAACGATAAAACGAATTTTATTATCTGTTTTTTCACGTAGCTGAACTTTTCAAAGTTGAGAAAGTAAAAATTTCTTTTTATGAATGATTCGTTCCATTATGTGTCCTCTTTCCCTGCGTTCCCCCCTGTCTTTCTCTTTGGTGCGGACGTAAATACGTATCAATTCGAGGGTAGCGAATCCAAGTTGGCCGCCATTCGATCCCGAACGGGAAAACAAATGACTACCAACTGAGATCAACATAAAAAACCAATCTTCGAGCAACGCCACGATCTTGTTCATTTTTTTCTTTTCATCTGCTTCAACATGTAAAAACTTGTTCGCATTTGAAACCTGTTTCGTGGTGGAGGAAAGAAAAATTTAATAATAGCCAAATATTTTCTTTTCGACGTGCACGAGAGTCGATTGTTTCGCCAGGAAGGGATGTTCTGCCCCCGGAAACAGATTCCCCCGGATATAACACCGGCGGAATTACCAAACCCTGAACCAATTGAATAATCTTCATCGAAAGTAGGTTAAAGAAACATGTTTTTGTTTCGTTCTTCAGCAACATTCGCGAGAGTAACATAAACATAACAGCACTTAACCCTTTATGCAAAACATTCTAATTGAGGAGAGGGGGTTTCTTTTCCCGTCCCGAACCCTTTACCTTCCAATTTCACAGTCGAGAGGGAATCCAAAAGCACTGACCACCGATTCCTTTGTCACGGCACTAATTTCGCGAGTGTTTCGCCATTCGGGATAAACCAACGAACGGAATCCACGGACGGAGTGAAAAAAAAAACAGGAACTTCATCTGGAACAATAACCCGTACCGTCGGTGACAAGGTGAATTCACCCGATACCTTCGAGCTGAATCTCAAGCCTGAACGAGTCACTCCTCTTTGGTAACTCGTCCTAACGGTTCGTTAAAAAACATTTTATATTTTAATGTGAGCTCGGAGGCGAAACACTCCAAGTCGCTTCTCGTTCCAATGGCTGAGTGTGGCCATTTTGAACGACTCGAAATTTCTTTTCTCGCACACGAATTTAACCTTTCTTCTTTCCGGTGAGAAATAAACGGAAACTACGTACCTCTTTGTGATCATTATCCGTAACGCAAACAAAACAAAAGCAGATTGAAAATTACATTAGGAAATTTCGGTTATTTAATATGATTTCCTCTTATGTCTTAATATTTGCTTAAATCGTCTTGATCTCACACACGTTCACAATTTATGTTATTTTCGTTAAAATAAAGCATTCAACTTTAAAAGAAAACTAAACTAAAGCATTCAAGTGTCTTTCATAGAATTTGAAAAACCGTTGTAAAAATGTAAAACGGAAGAATATGATTTTATCTAAGGATTTCTAATAAAAATCGTTACGGAAATTTGATAAATCCACCAATAAACCGTCAACAACAACACAACAAAACTGATAAGATGATTAATTGTGAAATATTCGTGGAAAACCGAACGAAAAGCAGTTAAAAGGTTTTGACAAAACGCCAACGACTTTACCTTTTGAAACGGAGCGCTATCTCGCGAGCAGTTGCATGCGCGCTGCACCTGGCCGTTAATGAAGCCATAGAGGCAAATTACAATTCGCAACTGACGTTGGAAACTGTTGGAAATTGTTTTGCCGGGGAATTGTTAGGTGGCGTTCGCGGCGGCGCGCAAGGCATTTTATAAATAATTCACTCGAACCCCCCCCAACAAGAAGAAAAAAAAAATAAATGCAGTTTTATAACGTTCGGTTATGTTCCTTTAAGGAAAACTTTCATGCATTTTTTACCGTTCCAACCGTAGCGGAATTAAGTCGTCACCGGCCGTTTTTAAACATTTAAAAGCTCACACAGCCTTCTCGAAAAGGCAACTATTTCTTTTTCCCTGCGTTTTCATTACACTTAACCGGATGGACTCGAACTTTCTGTAAATTAGGGTTAATAATATTTTAAATACACTTTTCAATTTTTAATCGGATTTTATTGATGTTACGATTCGGTTTTACAAACTTCATTAAGCTGACTTGATCGATTTTCAGTCAGTTAAAAAAAAAATGGCCTGCTTTCAAAAATAAGCTTCGATTGCATAAAACAATGAAAGACATTTGATCTATTTATGAGTAATTCATTGATGAAATATAAAATTGTTTTAATTTTCACCATTCGATTAATTTTCAAAAAGCTTTGACCATGCCAACCGTATTGTCTACAAAAAAAAAACCTTGAGGAATTCGTCTTTCATATTATTAAATACCTTAAGACCAAACAAGGAAGTTAAGGGTCCTATTTTGTTTTCGATCGAAAGAACACTTTATTTTTTTATATATAACAAATAAATTAAAGCTTTTGTGTTATTACAAAATGACTCGAATATATTTCGCACATATACAGAAACATCCAAAGGGTATTGCACAATTGTGATGGGTGAAATCTGCTTGAAAACTTCAAAGGTCAACCGTTTTTTCAACCCCTTCAGAAACAGTATAACCTGTGCTGTGACAGAAGCCGCCCCGAGGGCTTCTCTTCTCCAAGAAAAAAAGCTCGAGGCTCGGAAGAAGTAGCACTGAATTTTTCATCATTCGATTTTTGTGGAAAAACACAAAAAAGGCACTTCCTTCCGATTTTTAAAACTCTCCTTTTAATGTTTCCCCAGCATTCGGAGAGGGCTGAGCTTAATGTCGTTTACAAGATATTTGGCAGAATTGACAAACTCTCGGCCAATTTTGAACCCTTTCACACGGCCCCTTGCCAATGACCCAATGCATTCAGATCCGCCAATGAAACCCACAAATTTCTCTTAATAAAACGTTTCCCGTGTTTTTGATGACACCACAGACCAAAAGTGTTTACTTTTGGACATTTAATTAAATATGAGAATGCGCGCGTGATTTTACTGCAATATTTTGACATTTAAACGCCCGGTTTCTAATACGATAAAAGTGGATTTTCTTAATAAAGGTAAATTAACTCATATTTTCCATTTTTAAGTCGCCATATTATTACTTCTCGCGAGGTCCATTCGGTGAACACTTTCTATCATTTAATTTACTCACAATTCTCATTTTCCTCAATAGATTTCAAACGATACTTTTTCAGTGGCAATAATCGATTTCCTTAACCCGTTAAGCGGCTCGTATTTTGCAAAGTATTTTTGCGGTTGACGTATATATACGTCATATCCATTGAATAATTTTTTTATATTTCATGCTTTTATTATTTTTTTTTCGTTTGGTCTTATCTATGGACCACTAGCATTTCAACAGCCTTTCTTCTTTTTTCTCTTTCTTCTTCGCCTTCCTCTTTGCCCAATATTCCTTCATTCTTTTACTATGTTCTTCTTTTCGTTCTATGGTCCACTTTTTCCCTGTTTTTCTTTGTTTTTTCTTCGAACTTGTGGTTTTTGATTTTATCTCGTAATACTATTTTTGGTTATGTTTATTAAAGCTTATACAATATCGAAATAAAAGTATACAGTCAATGTATACACAGTGAAGAGTAGAGAAAAAATGAAAGACACTTTATGTATCTTTAATTATCTTATTTTGAATCTTACAATGCTCCTATCCTCCCTCTATTACCAGAAACAATCGAACGTATATTATTAAATAAACCAAGAAAAATCATTTGACGTATATATGCGTCATAATCGCTACAGTGTATAACCGATCAAGCGCATATATGCGTCATAGTCGCTACAGTGTACAACCGATCAAGCGCATATATACGTCATAGCCGCTTAACGGGTTAAAATCTGAGGATGAGCTTTTACAAGCAATTCACTTTCTCCATATCTTTATAATATAACCTAAAATGAAATTTTGGAAACATATGACTGTAGATTTCATTTACAATTTGGTTAAAACTGTTCAAAGTGAGATTTGTACGTATAAAATTGTCATCAGTGAACGTATTTTTCCGAATACTGCGCATTCTCATTGTGATTTTATACTAAAAAGACCCTAAGCTATAAATCATCATAAAAATGGTTCCGTCCAGTATTTAACAGTCGGTCCTCCGTTGATTGTGTTCACATTAATTTTTTCGATGGCGGCCGCGGCTTTCACTCTGCTTCGATGCTTCACGTCTTTGGGTTTGAGACAACTCCTGTGATTGCTGAGCATTCTGCTCGGAGTTAATATTGATTTCTGACTAAGTCCCGTGCTTTCTAAAAAGGTTTCGTACATTTTGTATTCCATCTCCCCCCCGGGGGGGCCTTCCTTCGGGAGCGGCGGGGGCACGATCGTGAGCGTCGCGTAGTAGTTGATCATGTTCCTGTTCTCCGCCCCGTCCCCCTCCAGCCTCCCGCTTTCCTCCCCCTCGATCACGCTGTCCACGTAGCTCTCCTCCAGTTTGAACTCCTCGAAGTTCTTCTGTATGTCGTTTATTTCGTCTTCTGCTCGATCGACCACTTTCCCCAAAACCTCGAACTGTCGCACCAGCTGAGACACGTGCGAATCGTCCAGACTGACCGGTGGTTCTCCGTTGAGTTCGGTCACGATCGTCTCTCTCGACAGACCGGTGATGAGGGAAGACACCGAAGACCCGATTTTAATGGCGCCGCAGTTGGTCACCAATTCTTCTTTCTTCTTCTGCTTGGCGAAAGGTCGGGGAATGTTCTCCGGCTGATCTAAAGCCCCACCCGCGTGACCGTTCATTTGATACTTCTTTGGTTTTGCGTCTGCGGGTTTCGCCCGAGTTTTATCTACTTCCTTCTCCTCCGGTTTCACTTCCGGAACCCGATGACGGCCGTTCGTTGATGTTTGACTAAATGAAGGCGGTGGTTTTGGTGCGATTTGGGGTGGTTTCCCCGGGGCGTTCTGTGGTTGGCGAACGTTTTGATTCTTCTGCTGGAGGATTTGATACGGCTTTAATAATCTCGCGGGTTTCGGCGGCAACGCCGGAGGTTTTTGCAGATTCCGGACGGGTTTGTAATTCTTGTTCACTGGTACAATCTCTTCATAGGAGGCGGTGCTGTTCGCAGGACTGTTCGCGCGCTCGGCGACGTTCGAATCGATCTCCTCCAGATCGACCACCGTCAGGTTTTTCTTGGACATTTCCAGGCATGCCTTTTCCTCCAGGTGTTGCGACTTTATGGGAGATGTCTTCTCCGAGTTGTCTTTCTTCGTCTTCACCTCGGGCACTTCCTTTTCCTCTATGTTTATGCACCAGGCTCCCGAGTCCGTCTGCTCTTCCAGAACGGCGTTGCTGTTCGTTTCGTACCATTCGTTCGAACCGCCTTCGTTTGCGAACATTCCCTTCTCGTTTAAATTAATACTAACCGGTTGAACATTCTTCAGGAGTTCTTCCTCGTCCCGGAGGAGGATCTGGTTCACCGATTCCAACACCGGGTTGTCCCTGAAATTATTCCCTTCCGATTTACTGTTGTATTCGTTTTTTGATTCCACTCCGTTGGGAGTTTCTTCCTTAAACACTGGGCTGTTACTCAATAATCCTTTACATAAATTGTCCAATCTTTCCTCTCCCGTCGTCGACGAGTGTTCTTTCTCTATTAAACTCCATTTGTTCCCTCCCGTTACATTATCCGTCGATTCCGACCATTTCCTGTTCAGTTTCAACGTCTTCAGTTTCAATATTTCCTTTTCTTGCTTTTCTATGAGGGTGTCCTTTTCGTGGAGCTGTTGTCGGATTTGTTTTTGCTCCTTTTTCAGACGGGATTCCAGGATGAGGAGAGCCCGAAGTAAGCGACTCAGCTGCTGATCTTTCAGGTCTTTGCTCGCCCTCAGCTCCAACTCTTTCTCGTGGAGTTTCCTCGTGAAAGCGGCCACCAGCTGACGACAGCGAATGGTCTGCAATCGGAGAGCTGATTTTGTCGCCTCCAATTCTTTCTTCAAACCATTTTCCATCTGAAAAAGAAATGTTTTCGTTATTATAAAAATTTGTAAATAATTTCGAGGTCAACCGAAATTTCCCCCAAAAAGGGTCCTTTATTCCCAATTACAATTCGAAAGAACGCGAAACTGAAATAAAAATTTATTAAGAAAAAGCACTGCGTGCATTTTTTTTAAACAAAACATGTCAGAGTTTTGAACTTTCGAAGGAATACGTGAAAACCGCAAAACAACGTCATTTCCCTGAGTAATGCTTTTCCAAATGAATGGACTTTGTGTGAAATCGCACACTCTTTCGGTGATTGAGATGCAGAAAACAAAACTCAAATGAGTGGCGACCATTTTGAAAGTTCACTTCGCATTGAGAATCCTCCCGAGCAAAGATATGAATCGACGGCCTTCGAACGGGGACTTCGAAAGGTGAAAATTTTTACCATTATAATAACGGCGGATTGTTTGGGAAAAAAACCGCAGCAAGGTTAGGGAGACTCGAGAAACTCAAACAAACAAACGCCCCCATCGAAAGACCTACAATAATACTAAAGGTTGCTCTGGACAATCGTGCATACAACGATTTTGTTTGCTCGACTTGCGAAAGAGAATGAACCGGAGGATATTCGAAACCGGGCGGTTTTCGACCCACTCGTGCGCGGGGATCGCAACAACAACAACGAAAAAGAAAAAAAACAGGTTTGCATATCTGAATAATGTGATCCGAATAATATCTAGACCAAAGTACACAGGTCCCATATTGCAGTGAAACTTTTGTGTGCATCCCAACGAGACCGCATTCCTCACTGTACCTTAATTGAAATACTATTTCCCTTTTTGTAGTGGTTCTCACTTCCCGCAGTGTAATAACTTTGGATGTTTTCACGAAGAGAAACCGATCACTGAGCCGTCGATGAGTGAGCGGCGAAAGCCAAAATTTCACACACAATGAGAGATCCCCACCCCCGCGAATAAATTAACTCTGACGTAAATCAAATAAGAAACAATTTGGTTTGTTGATTTAACTCCTGAAATCACCGATGAATCCCCTCGAGCGCGCCATATTTGCATTACTCACCAATTATAATGCATAGTTAACCGTTTGAGAAAAAAAGATTTTTTCGAATCTCTATCATGACTAAAAATAAGTTAATGTGCACTCCCCGCTGTTCTGCACAACCTGAAACGAGTGGTTGTCAATTGGGCGAAGGCGTCGGAAAGCCGAGGGCGGTTTTGGATTTTCCCGGATTTACCTTTATGAAACAATTTTCCTAAAAAAAGTGGTCGAGAAAACCTTTAAAAAGCGTTTTTTTTTTCAACTTTGTATTTGTGTATACCAGTGATGGCCAACGTTTCATAATATGGGGGTCAAAGTTGAGTTTGGTGTAATTTCGTGGGCCACAACGTATGCAAATATGGATTTTTAAAATTAGTTTTTACTCTTTCTTCTCATTTATTCTTCTTTTCTTTTTCTTATTATCTCATTTCTTCCTTTTTTATTTCTTCCAATTTTCTTTTAATCTCTTTTTCTCTGTCTTCTCATTTATTCCCTTTTTTCTTTTTCTGTTTTTCTCATTTTCTAGTTTTTTCTTTTTCTCTTTCTTCTCATTTTTTCCTCTTCTCTTTTTCTCCTTATCTTATTTCCTCCTTTTTTCTTTCTTCTCATTTTCATTCTTTCTCTTTTTCCCTTTTTCTCTTTTTCTCTTTTTTCTCATTTTTTCTTTTTCTCTTTTCGGTTTTTATCATTTTCTCGCTTTCCCCTTTTCTCTTTTTCTTATTTTTTCTTTCTCATCATTTTTTCCTCTTTTCTTTTTCTCATTATTCAATTCCCCCTTTTTTCTTTCTTCTCCTTTTCTTCTTTTCTCTTTTTCTCTTTCTTCTTTCTCATTTTTTCCCTTTTCTCTTTTTCTGTTTTTCTCATTTTCTCGTTTTCCCCTTTTCTCTTATATCTTTTTCTCATTCTTTCCCTCTTTTCTTTTCTCATTATCTCATTTCCTCCTTTTTTATTTCATCCCATTTTCTTCTATTCTCTTTTTCTCTGTCTTCTCATTTATTCCCTTTCTTCTTTTTCTGTTTTTCTCATTTTCTCATTTTCCCCTTTTCTCTTTCTTCACATTTTTTCCTTTTATCTTTTTCTTATTTTCTCATTTTCTCTTTCTTGTCATTTTCTTCTTTTCTCTACGTTTCTACTCTCACGGCTATTGCCTTTGCCTCATTTTCTGCCTTTACCCTTTTTATAACATTGTATGCAAGCAGTCCTTTTGACTTCTTCTTTAACAAAATCTAAAAAAGAAACGAAACCCAAAGTGTAAGCGTAAGCGTAAATTTAAAATTTTGGCGAAAGTTAAGAAAGAATTTAATATTGAATTTATTCTCATATTAGAATAACCCTTTATTTAAAAATTAAAATTGACTAAAATCACCAAATACGTTTGTGAATATAGGAATGAAAGAGCGAGCCACATGCAACACCGTCACGGGCCGTAGTTTGGCCATCACTTGTCTATACATTCACTCGAAAAAGAGTAAACAAAGACATAATGAGGGAGAAAATTACTGAAGGAGATTCATACCTTTCTCATATCAAAGTCTGCGACCCCAATATTGAAGAGTTTCACCCCCCGCACATAATGACCATGCAGTTGAGTTTTTCATGTTCGTTACCCAACAAATATGTCCAACTCAAAAGTTAATAATAAAAAAAAAATAATGAAAGAATCGATCGTTGCCTTTTTGATTAATGATCGATCGTTGTGTTGTGAAACTGTACTGTCATTTGAGTGTACTCGTAAATGATTGCTGAAGGGCTCGCCGGAGTGAAAAGCCGTTCCCGGATACTTATGGCTCCTTCCATCGTTCAAGGTGACCATTTTGGTCAGTTTAGGCTGTCTTTATTTGGGCGGAAAATTCCACGCGTACCTGACCGCCTCGCTCTTACACGATGTTCTGGAACGCGGCTAATTAAACGCCATTTTTACTTTCTTTACTCTTCGGGACGATTTCTCGCAAGCCTCGCTGACTTCTGCCTAAAACCGGAAGTGACTCCATCCCCAAATACTCGACCACGCTTCGTTTCTCATATGCAAATCAAAATAATACTTCACCGTGTTTTTTCACCGTTTCCGAACCTGAAGTTCAGAGCGGGCTGTGAATTACTCTCCTCCTTAGGAACTCGGGGAAATACATTACGCAATGTGAAATTTATCTGAGAATTTCTCCGTTTTTGTCGGATTGTTTCGCAATCACCCTTGAACATAAATGTTCTAGTTCCCATAACCTCTTCCTGATTTTGCCGTCCGAAACTCTCTTCGTGCAATTCCACGGTGTTACAAAACACTCTTAATTTGTTGGCGACATAAATTTAGAATTATCTCTCGTGCATACACCCGCCAAATAAGGAGTGCGGGTTTACAAACCACTCAAAACGAATGAGATCTGAATTAATAATTATAAAAACCTGCACCGATTTTGCGAAATACCTAAAATGAAAACACCTATGCAAGTGAATATTTATACATATAAATTAAATAAATTTCAAAAAATAAACTTAACGTTTAAAAAGACTTCGCGGCCTTTCTTCGGTTTTTACGTAATCGTGTCCCCAACCGGTGAGCCATAAATTAAATAACAGCAGGCAGAGAAAATGTTTTTACGTTCCTAATTGGAAAGAGGCAGTTCTCCGACTGTTAATTAATAATAAAGCAGTACTAAACAAGTTGGACATATTCAATCACACAGGGTTGAGAGTGTGTATTGCTGAGAAAATCCACATGTGATGTAACGGCCGCAATTTTTCAAAAGTTTCCCGCTGCACTTTTTCTTTTTTTAAATTTAATATCATTGGGTGATCAGCGAAATAACCGGTTTGTTCCCAGAACTAAACACTTTGAAAAAGAGTGAATTCAGTGACTCATGCTGAATTCTTTCATTCCAAAGGAGAAAAAGTTCGAGGTTCTCCTGTTCAACTGGAAAATGGTGTTAGTTTGCTTTGAATATTAGGCTGTGTGTGACGAGATCAGCAGTCTGGTGTTGCTTTACTAACATCCTGAACATTTCTAAACCGCAAAGACAATGACTCCCAACCGAAAAACTGATAACGCGACGACAAAAACCAGACTATGGTTTCCCCGCAATGGAAAACCTCCGTTGCTTATGTTATAAGTCTTTGGAATGCAGGGTCACATTTGTCTAATTTTTGCCCGGCAAACAATTGCCATACTGGGGATTCTTTATTAATGCGAATATTATCGAAGCCTGTGTTTCTTATAATATAGCGACAATGACCTTTCTCGTTAATACAATGGATTTAATGCAATCAGAAAGGATTGCATTTCTAAATCATATCCTCGGGATTTATCCAAAGGAAACATTCCGATTTACATTGTTTGCTGTTGGAAGGTTTTGTGTTTCATTTAAAACCCTGCCAAAAAATCATGAACGAAATAATCGGTTTTTGCCTTTTCTTTTAATTAAGACAGGGGTGGCCAAAGTGGTTTATATAGACCTCTAGGGGTGTACCTGAGCCAAGGAAAGGAAAAACGGTTTTTAATACGCAAATCACACATTTCTAACTAACAAATCACAATTTTTACGTAAGTAAAAATTTAAAATATATAATATAATTAAATAATTAAATGTGTTTCTTTCGAGGGGATTAACGGTTAAAATTGACTAATTTATAAGCCAATATATCGAACCTTGCCAAGAAACGCCAGGGACACTCATTAAGGAGTAAAAAATCTGCAGCTGCTTTGTCTCTCATTTAATCCTTTCCACTCGAGGCCTTTTTCGTTTGCGCGAACCAGCAACTCGAGACCAAATTCGGCCAAAGTACTTGCAAAACATTTATAAGTAAGCAAACGTATATTAATAATAAAATCTCATTAGTTTATACATTTATATGTCGGAAAACAAGAAATTTTAATAAAACCTGTAATTGGTTGTGGTGTGATATTTTGTGAAACAATATCCAAGATGGATCCGGATGTAAGTAGATGAAATACCACATGAAAATACAGGAAACGGAAGGAAAAGAACTGCCTAAAAGATGATTAGAAGAGCTCCAAAGAAACAAAGAGAAATAGAAAGGAAGAGCAGCTACATATAAAGATCATAAAAGATAAAATACAGGACAGAAAAGAAAAAGATAATCAGAAGAATGGGAAGAAGGAAAAATGGAGAAGAATACAGGAAAACACTAAGAACAGAGAAAAGAAAGGAAAAGAACTGCCAAAAAGATGTTCAGAAGAGCTCCAAAGAAGCAAAAATAGTATAATAATGTAATAAGAGAATTATAAAGGAAGAGCAGCTGCATATAAAGGAGGTGAATATAAAGATCATAAAAGATAAAATAAAGGAAAGAGAAGAAAAATATAATCAGAAGAATGGGAAGAAGCAAAAATGGAAAAGAATACACGAAAATACTAAGAACAGAGAAAAGAAAGATAATTGCAAAGGAAACAGATGGAAAAGAACTGCCAAAAAGATGTTTAGAAGAACTCCAAAGAAACAAAAATAGTATAATAATGTAACAAGAGAAACAGAAAGGAAGATAGAGCAGCTGCATATAACAGATATGAATATAAAGAGCATAAAAGATAAAATAAAGGACAAAGAAAAATATAATCAGAAGAATGAGAAGAAGCAAAAATGGAGAATACACGCAAATGACTGAGAATAAAAAGGAGAAAAAACCCTAAAAGCAGTACAGCAGCATAGCTCGAGTCCAAAGGGTTAATATACAGTTTTATTTTAATTACCTGAAAATTCCCTTTGTGGGGGTCTATTAACATTTCCAAAAATTATACACGGGGCGATCATCAAAAAAGTTTGGCGACCACTGAATTAAGACCTTAAGATAGATCTGACCAATAGACACTATTTTTTGAACAAGTATTATCATCAAATAGTTAATACTTTCTGCTTCCTTTTTTCAAACTTCATTTGTTATTATGCTTAGAAATCATCCTTTCCCTCGTAAAAGCATTGCAATAATTTTTTTTTTCGAAGAAGTCCCCGGAGTTAATTTATAGAAAATACAACGTGAAATAAGAAAATTCCAAATATGGTTATCATATCCGAACCTATAAGGGATGGGGATTGAAAATAAATGCATTTTAACTCCCTGTAATGCATTCGGGTGTTCTCAGTGTCACTCATTTCCTCCAAATCCCTTCAATATATACGTAACGTATCCCCCCAACACTGAAAGTCATTGTTAACGTAACATTTATTGTATTCTAATGATGGGAACCCAAACGAGTATTTCACCTGAACGAAAGACCTCAGAAAGGGCCCCGAAATAGCTGAAAAAAAAGAGAGTAAAACCCTCGCCTTATTAGAACGGTCAGAGGTATAAACAAACCCGGGTCATGCGTTCATTTGGCTCAGCAAGCAAGGTCTCTATATTGGTAAAAATCATAAAGAAAGAACCCAGATTACGAGATAGTGAACCGTTTGGAATGCGGTCACCAGGTATACACTTTCGCCGTAATAAAAAAAAAAGGCCTCAGCTCGATTGAGAATTTAATGTTGAACCCGAAGATCTCCGGGCTTGTAATTGCACTTTTGTATTCTCCTTGGGCATTTTATACCTTTATAAAGGCAATTCGGCGAATAATGGCCGAAATGGACCGCTCATTATCTCATTTATTTAGAAAAATTGCCACTCTAAAAGTTATTTAGAGAACATTTTTCGTGAAATCATAAATGCTTACTTTTTCAAATACAACTTTGGAAGAATAATACATACATATGTCTGAAGAATATACAAAAACGAAGAAAAAGGAATGAATGTATTCACGTTACTGCTTTATTCTTGTGCTCTTTTGGGGTTAAAGTCACAGTCGAGAACTGTACCTGAAGTCATGATTATTTTATTAGTGCGCAAACAAAGGCAAATGATAATAAGGGTCACTTTCTCAGGATTTCCCAGTGATTCCAAAATAATTTTAGTTTTCCCTCACTTTGAAAATCCACATCGATTCTCCACTTATGGTAACGAATCCCTTGTCCGCGCAAATTACCATAAATAAACAGTAATACCGACCTTGTCATCAGATCCTTTCATCATGTCATTGGTGTAGATAAACAATGAAGATTTCTTATCGTTGGAGAATTTCATAATGAGTCCGATTCATTGCTGATTAATCCACTTTCGATTTTCTTTTTCCCTCCCTGACGTGTCAACTGACATCCGAAACAGCTGAAAGTTTAAATTTGAATTTCAGTTCTCACAATAATTATGCTAACACGTGAAGCAAAATATTTGGACTGTAGAACTCAGTTTGAACTGCCCTAATTCTGGCCGCCATCTTGCAAGGACAAATCAAAAAATACGATCCCAGGTTAAGTTTTGGGGGACTGCTTTATGAATACAATCAGAATGATTGAACCCTCATATTTAGAAAATTCAGGTCATTAATAAAGAAAAAAATGAAAGTAACAAAATAATGCCACACGTTTTTAGAATTTTCTCTTCCGGACATTTGCTAACAAATTCGTTTCCCCGATTCTGCAATATCTTCGCGAAAATATACCGATTTATATTTTTGTAATTTTTCTCTTTTTCAAATGAAACACATTCGGTAATAAAATACTATTGCAGAATCACATTATCACTCCGACACTTACTTTTTCCAACGATAAACGAAAATCACAAACTCCAGTGTTTTGTTATTAAATAAATTGTACTTTTCTTCCTAATTGTATCCAAGGAAAACTAAATGAAGATCATTGGAATGCGAAGCAAAACATTGGAAACTACGTTTATGTTTAATATTGAAATCATATAAATCCACTTTAAATGAAACATATGTTCGCCATTTGTCCAGTGAAATTTTCTTTTGTTTTTTTTTTTTTTTGGATAATATAATTTCTGGAAGACTTCGACCGTTATGAATTCGGTTTGAATTTTTATAAATTAAGTATTTTCATTGGATACAGATAACACAATTCAGTTTCAGACATTAAAAGTTTTTGCTTTTTAAATAGTAATTTAAAAAACAATGAGGAAAATCTATTTTTTACTATGCAATCTTAGTTTTCTGTACTGCTAGAATTGCAATAAAAAAATGGCAAATAAAATCTGGAAATTCATTAGGTGGAATAAAGTCTAAAAATTAAGTTATTTTAAAATCCACAGGAATGACATTTTAAATGCCATTGACAACTAAACCTCACTGGTCGATGAATTTTAAATTCCAAAATTTTGAATATTTGAATTTCTAATCTTAAACTACAACAAAAATTGAATGTCAGGAAAATCACAAGTGAGTCTATTTTGATGTATAATATCATACCATCAGTTATAAATTATTATTATAAATTATTTAATAAGAAATTATTATTTAAAATATTCAAATTTTTGGTCACTCTTTCCAGATTTAAATACCTTATATTTTCAAACAGTTAAGTGCAGCACTAATTTGCATATTAAAGACTAAAAATTCTGTTTTATCTAAACAAAAATCTTATAGTTTAGATAAAATTGCAGTGGAAATTTTAATCTTTGAAGTACCACTTCTACCAATAACAATTCTAATTGTACTTTTTTTTTTTAATAAATTTGTAAATTTTACAACAGAATTAAACAAATCCAAATATACAAAGATATTGTAATTTCTAATAAAAAATCATACCCAAATTTTAGGTATTGTATTTTATAAACTTTATAAATAAAATATAAAAATTAATAACTGGTTTATGTGAAATAAAATTATTTGCAAGTTTTTAACACAAAGAATGCTATACAAAAATACTTAAAATTTAATTTTATTACACTCATTTGGAGGGTTTTTTTTATTATTCATACTCATGAGATTTACATTATACTAAACTTCAGGAATTTACAAACCTAACTGATTTGGATTAACTTAATAATCATAATTAAAGCTTTTTCGTGAAATAAAGATACTCACAACGCACAAAAACTGAATAATTAGTTGTTAAGAACAAAAACAAACGCACACACCGCCGTTGCAACCTCCCAACTGCCTATCTGAACATAAATCGATTTGCCGTTAAACTCTTAGGCAACGTAATTCTACTTTTTTCATCCAAAGAATTCGTTAAAAAATTTTGCTATTGTTTAGCTTATGAGTAGACACTTCAATGACGTGTTTCCCATTTTGTCCTTAGCCAACTGGTTGCTACCTTTTTAGTGTGACACCTTTAAAAGAACAAATTAGACGTTTAGTACCGATTCAAAAGATATTTCTTTTGAATTACTGGCCAAAATATACTTTAATAAAAGTAGTTTTATCGGTAATAAATTTATAAAACATTCACGGTATAAATTATTATTGGTATTGTTACAAAATTCAGGTCAATCAATTTATATCAGTTATAAATAAAAGTAAAAATCGGATTATTTAAATTCCTTACCCAGAAATAAATATTATTTAAAAATTCTGGCATTTGGATTTTCATCTGTATATCAAGAACTACGAAAATTACAACTGACAAATACAAAGTCGCTACTGATAAACCCACATTAAATGCTCGATTTTTATGCTACTCCATAAAAAATGAGTTGAACAAAATTTGCGGGAATAAGGCGTCGATAAAGGTAATTTCTTATTCCGAATTTGGCAACACTGATTTAAGAGATTGGCGCTAAATAACGTCGAACTTCTAGAGGTTATGTATTTTATGCGCGTTTTATTTACGTATTATTTTTATGATAAATGTTTTAATAAAGCATTTTCGGAAGAATCTTAACGAAATGCCCGCGAGTGAGATTCAGTATTCTGAAAAATATTTTTGCAAAAATTATGAATACAGGTGAGAGATTGTATTATATGAGCCGTTTTTTCTAGAAAAACCGATTTATCAATGCGTTAAAAAAATTGAATGTTTTTGTAAAATAAATTCCTATAATAATTTTAATTGATAAATTTTATGTAGTATGGGAATTATGATTATATTTTTGATGGTTTGTTGTCCTTTACTAACTACATTTTCTAATATCGGTTGATGTAATTTAAGGCATGTGATTCTACCCGCCGATTTAGCCAGGAAGGTTCCTCGTACCCATCTTATGACAGAAACCGAATGGAGAAATTTAGGAGTTCAACAGAGTCCTGGCTGGATTCATTTCATGATACATGATCCAGGCAAGAACAAAATATTAGTTTTTTATAACTAAAAATATGAACTTTTGAAAGAACTGAGAATTTTACTTATAATTCATATTTGTTTGTTTTTTTTTTAGAAACTGACCCAAATTGGTTTCAAAATAAGATATAAGTTTTTAATTACTAATTAATTATTTTCTTTACAGAGCCGCATGTCCTTCTTTTTCGAAGAGTTGACGCAGATTATAAGAACAATGTACAATGGTGAGAAGACTGAGTTTATTGATCTCCAAGAGATTTTCAAATGCATATTCAATCAAAAATGACTTCAATTTATCTATTAACATATCTTTATAATTCCAAAATATAATTTTTTAAAATTAGTATCTGATTATTCTGTATAAATAAACCAAAAGACCCATTCATATTATCAATCAAATTAATTAAGAAAAAACCATTTCTTATTACAATGGTTATTCTAACATGAGAGCATCAGTCACAAGTAAAAATCACCAAAGCAGACTCCAAAAAAAAAAGAAATCCAAATTTATTAAAATTATTATTAGAAAAACACTATATTTATATCAAAGGCACAAAAATACAAGAATTTTATTATATCCAAATGATATAATAATGAAAAATAAATTTCAAATTCATATATATAAACTTAAAACAAAAATTTTTTTCACCAGAAATTTGTCCTTATTAATACTGTCAAAATATTGAAACAAAGCTTTTTCAGACCACTGCACTTAAAACTGAGCCTAAAGAAAAATATATATGTGATTAAACTGTTTTTCTTTAAATTAATAAAAAATATGCAAATTGAAAGAAATTTACCCATTGAAATAAGTCAGCATGGAACCATTCAAGAGTTTCAAACTACTTTTTGGCCCTAATAATCAGTGCAAATGCAGATGAATCCCTTTTCATCCATTTGTCTATGATCTTAATTTTATATTGAAGAGCATATTCTTAAGTTTTGCTATGATGAAATAAAAGGAGTGGATCTCTGTGGTTTCTAAAACAAATTAGTCCTCTTTACCTGTAAAAATGTATGTTGAAATTTTATTTAGGGTTTACTTACATGAGATGAATTAGTTTTTTTTGGATCCCAATCAATGGAATTCTTATCTTGTTTATTCCTTTTGTGAGGTATTCTACTTCTGCTTGATTTTGTAACTTCACTAACATCACCACAACTACTGCCATGCGGTCTCTTCAAGTTATCTTTCTCATCATTGTTAATTCTGTTACATTTATTCTTACAGAGATCAGTTTTAGCAAGACTTGTTTGTTTGACCACATTATCATGTTTGGGAGGCAATTTGACTTCATTTTCAGCTGTGGAAATCCCCACTTTCTGTATATTTCCTAATTCTTCTGTTTGATTTAAGTTTCCTCTTAAGTCTTCTAAACTTCTTATGGGTTTGAGCTCTCCAGTCTTTGCCATGTGTACTTCATCACCCCCTGATGACTCCACATTCAGTAATGGGTCTTCATTATCACAGAGATTTTCAAATATCTCTTCACTCAACCAGTCTTCATCTCTGAATCTTTGGTCACTTGAACTTGATTCTGCCTCTGAGGACACCAAAAACCAGGACATGTTTTTCTCTCTCAGTAACATTCCATTCCTCCCTAAAATGCTTCTGCAAAAATAAAACCATGAAAAAATTGCTCACATTTCTAAATATTAGCATCCAAATTCCTTTACTATAAACTCACCTAAATTCCTCATCATCAGGGCAGAGATCAACAACATAATCCTTTAACAAACCCAAAGGAATTTCAGATTCATTATTTTCATAATTATAATATGTTGGTAAGGAACTCAAATAAGACAGCTGATACTGAACTTCATGAACTATTTTTTCTTCTTTGGTCCTTGTGTCTACATGAACAGGATATTTATAATGTTTGATTAATTTATAATTGTGTTTAGGCTGAAAATAATTCAATTTTTGTTATTTTCTATTTGAAAATATAATATATGTACTGAAATAGAGTGAAATAAAATGTTTCCAACTCAAAGCAAATAAGTCACTCACTTCAGACTGGTCTCTTGCACTTGAAAAAGATTCTGTATCATCACATTTTTGAAATACAACCATCTGAGAACAACAACCTAAATTTTCAGTTCCTTCTGGACCTGCACCAATTCCATAAAATCTAGCTGAATATTCAGGGTAGAGTTTTAAAATTTCCTGAGTCCTGAAAAAAGTACTTTATTAAGTAATTCTGAAGCACCTTCTTAGACTTTATTTCTAATATAATTATATTATATAATATAAAAGAGAAAATATTTTATGCTTTGCCTTTTACTTAAACCATTATTTTAAAACAGTTTCTTTCAAATTTCCTCTGCTTTTGCCCCTTTTTCTAATTTTTAAAATAATCTAATTTCATAAAAGATAATCTGACATTATACTGAACCACAAAAAATATCATCAAAAGTTACAATTGTTCATTTTTAATGCTAATTTGAATTAAAAAATTATACTTCATTATACTTTTATACAATGCATAGTTTATGGATTTAAATCCACAGTATTAAATAAAGTTTACAATTCATAAAATGTTAAATTTAATGAGAATAAAATAACTGTATCAATAACTTGCCAGTTAAAAAATTCCTTTCTGGTCCACTCAAACTTATGATCCTCATGCCTCTTATTTTTGAAATTTGGAAAAAGGGAATTAAAATCAGCATTTGGAGTGGTAAATATTACCAGTTTAGGACTAATCTTATAAAAAATATTGTAAGGCATATTTTTAAAGGCCTCTTCATCCAGATGCTCTATCCTGGAAAATTCAAAAGAAAATTTTACAACAATAAACATTTTCAACACATTTAAAAACTGATTACTCACAGTTCAATGCAAACGACAGCATCGCTGCCGATCAGATGGTCATCAAAATCAGCCACATTACCCTCTAAAATATAAACATCTAAGGGTTGATCTCTTTTGTTTGCTAAATAATCACAAGTCAGAGGAGCTGCTCTGTTCGCACATCTTTCTAATAATTCGGAATCAATATCTACCTCGAGGATTTCAGTCACACCTTCAATATTTTTAAGATACATAAAGAAACCAAGTTCGCTACATCCGAAATCAACAACCTGAAAAATTAAAGTTTCGATTATTTCCACAGTGGGATTTTTTCCCTCGCGTTTAAAATTAAGAGCAAACCTTATTAATTTTTTTTTTCCAAACTGGATCTTTTAATATTAAGGCCACAGTTTCGAACCGTTGAACATAAACAGGAGGAAAGAATTTCAGAGTTCCATCCTTGTAAATGGGCTGTTTCACGTACTCTTTATTTTGTATATAATCAGGAAGAACGTCTTTAATATACTCTTCCTCATCATCATCGTCCGAAAATACTTTAGAATTATTTAAAGATTTTGAAATATTTAAGACAAAATACCGAGCCAAAAGACATATAACGTGAAAAAATAATATCATAATTGAAAAATTATACACTTTTAAATTCTGGTTCTTATATGACGAAAGAAATTGTATGCACTGATAGCAATATTTTTAACATTTTTTCTTATATATTGAGAAGAAAAATGAACACAAGTTCCAAGACCAAAGCCGTTATGATCATATTCAGTTTCCTCAGAAAATAAATTCTCTTCGTTTGAATAGTTGCGACACTTTTCCCTTCTGACTGCACGTGTACTGTGAAAAGTCAATTTTTATTTAGTTTTAATTCTTAAAAAAATGGGAGTGATTAAAAGGGTTGTGTATG
>JAQIBA010000276.1:23892-61905 GCA_028293925.1 Brueelia nebulosa
TTCTTCTCTCAGAAAAAACCCAAGTTCACCTTCCTGTGTGTGAAATATACCCAGCAAGGAGTTTGCATGCAACCCTGAGAAAGTTCATGATTGTAAGTATTAAAAACCACAAGTTTGAGTTCATCATTATACAGAGACATATTTGTATTGCAGGAGATTTTTGGTGCAGACTTGCAATTGGACTCACATAAGCCTCATGGACTTTTGAATGTGGAGCACAATGGAAAGTTGGACAATAAGCAAGATGGCTTGCTGCTGACAGTTTTAGTCTCATTCAGGGTGCCACTGGAGGAAGTTTATCCAATTGATAAGTACACATGGACGGTTGTATCTAAGGAAATAGAGGAAGCTCTCAATTCACGAATCAAGAAGAATATGACGGTACCCTTACGCGTGTTAGGATAAACAATCTCTTCCATTTTTGGAATTTTATCTATGGTTAGAAATAAAAATAGAATCTCATTTTAACAAAAAAAAGATATAAAGAAATCAGCACATTACAGAAAAACAATGAAGGAATTAATGGCCATTTTTTAAATAAAAACGAAATCATTCTAACCATACATATATACATATATTTATATACTTGCCTATATATAATATTTTAATTTGAAAGCTTTAAGAATTGTTGTTGACTTAATATTTTTATTTAAAATTTTTATTTACCAGTATTATATGAAACACAAAAACGCACTAATCATTTGGTCGTTGGAATTTAATCAAAAAAATATAAATCAGTTTTGTTCTCTGTTCATAAGAATACTGTTATATAATTAAAAATTAAAAAAGTAGTCTTTGAAAATACTCACATTCCAATTTAAATAGGTGTTAAGAATTATAATAAGAATTTTTAAATGAATTATTGCCAGTTTTTAAGTTTTATACGTATCTAATATCGTTTTTATATATTTTATTGTATATGGAATTGTATTATTGCGCTTTATAAACTGAGGTATGTTTTTATAATAATGATTTTTATGTGATGATTTTTGGATTTTTTTTTTGAGAGACATTTTGTATTGAGTTTGGATGATTTTTATTTGGATTTTTCGGAGGTTATCAACAAATAAAATTTTCGTTAACGAAGTTAGGATAAAAATATATTTTATTTACATATAAGATTGAAAAAACAAATGGCAGTTTTTCGTCGCGGGAAAATCCGCAAATTTTATCACATTATTCTAAAGCATAATTTGAAGATAATCCGTTGAAACAATGTTTTTAATGAGTGTCATAAAGGTTGGGAGATCACTTAAAATCAATACACAGATAAAAAGAAGTCTGTGAATAAGTTAACATTGTTATGCAACAATTTGCTGTCTCAGCAAATTCATTTCCCGGAATTTTAAAACAATGAAATTATTAGAAATGAAGGCATTGAAAACTATACTCTGTTTTCAGTCAGTTTGACATTATGATAAGGTTAGCATTAAAGCATTACTTGAGCAAAACTCTCTAGACATCAACTTCCTGATCCTCACAATGATTTATTGAAGTGTAATGAACTTTTTTGCTCACGCTTTCCAGAATCGGATTCATTTTATACCGAAGGGATTTCCTGTTGGTGTACAACAGTCCGAGCAACAATACAATGAGAACGACTAAAAGTAATCCTAACAGTATTTCCGTGGCCTGATACTGCGCTGCCGCCGCGATTGCTGGTTTTAACACATGAGGACATTCTGACTTTTTCTCCTCCTTGGATGGATGCTCCTGATAACATCGAAGTAACTCTTTTCGACGAATTTCAACCTTTGTGGTGGACAGCCAGATGAAGAGCTCATTGATGCCACACTCGCATGAGAAAGGGTTGTTGTGAATGTCCAGCGTGAGAGACTGATTTCTAGCCGGTAAACTATCCAGAGCAAGTAGCTCTCTCTCTGTCAGCATTTTTATTTTGTTGTTTTCAAGATCGATGTATCTCAAATGTTTCAAACAGGAGATTTCGAAGTCTATCCCGGTGAGAAGATTATCCCCCAAATAAAGATCCATTATGCTTGGGAGATCACAAAACACTCTTCTGTCCTCAAACGCGGAGATTTTATTCTGCTCCAAATGAAGCTTTATTAGCTTCGTAAGATTACTATTTACAAATATGTCGTGCAAATCGGAAGCTAAATTTTCCGATTTGTCCGCAAATGCATCCGTTAAGTGAAGCTCTTTTAAATTTGCAAAATTGGAAAACACTCTCGGATGATGATGATTATAACCTTCCCCGGTTGATATTGATATTTGATTGTGATTCAAAACCAGTCTTTCCACGTTGGACACGCGGTGATATGACTTTCCAAAGATTTCCCTGATGTTATTATTCGACATGTCCACCACTCGCAGTTTGGTGTAGTTTCTCGTGATACCGAAAACATTCCAGGGAAGTTCGGGGATTTCATTCCCGGTGAAAATCAACACCTAAGATAATTACACTCATTATAATTTATACATTATCGGATTAACAGTGATCAAATTTACCTCCACTTCTTCAGGAAGCGATTCAAGGACTGCTGAATCGGTGAAGTGTGTATCTGTGCAGTTGACCACAAACTGTACCCGATCTTGATACATAATACGTCCGCAGAAACATTTCCCTTGGAACTCTGGTCCGCAGTTGGAACTCCAGGCAGAAACAAAACAACAGGTGAAAAGGAACAAGACAAAGGGACCCATGACTAGAGCTTTCTTTTATGAGTGAACCTGAAAAAACCAATGACAAAGGCTATACAATAAGCATACAAATCATTTTTAAATAAATACAGCAAAGACAAAGAAACATTATGTAAAAGCCTTTTGTGAAATATTCTAAATTTGGAAATATCAGAATTATATTTAAAGCTTTCATAAGTAAAAATGAATTGTAAGCAAATTATAGAATTTAACACAACACATTCCAAATCACTGTGTTAAAAAAGTGAAGAAATTCATCCGAAACGAGCAAAAAATTACAAAACAGGCTTGAGTAAATACAATCTCATCGATAAATAAACACAATTCTACCTCTATAAATATAGACTTACTTTCCAGTTAAGTTTTTCCAGCGCTATATTCTCCAGAGGTTATTCCAGTCCATTTTTCAGGCAGACTCCGGGGATATGTTTGCACTAAACAATTTTTCGAATTCACAAAACCAATCACACCTATTTTTTTTGAATTCCTAAACCTGAATGGGTACTGCTACGCTCATGTGTAACTTAAGCACAGCCATAACTCTGCTCTCATGGGTAGTGGCTTGTTAAGAAAGCAGTTGAGCTGGATTTGAAAATGGGCTAAGAGGATTTATACAAAGTCTGTGTATTCTCTTCAAGATTTTCATTTTTCCCATAACTTAATCGGAGCTTTGACTGGGTTTTGCATACGGATGAGTGAATCCTCGGAAAAACGTGAAAATTAATCCCTCGAAAAACTTTCTCCATTATGAAATGAAATAGAAACGTTGAATGTTATTTGGGAGTTATCAGGTATTGTGCCAAGAGGTCACATAAACTTAACAAATGCCGAGTCAGGTACTGTTGCCACTTAAATAATACGACTGCTTTTTGTTAAACGTGATTTTGTTTTTGCGATTTTGTGGAAGTCGAGCAAAATATTACGCTCAAGTGTAAATGAAATTTCGTTAGAGTTTCATTAAATTTAGTCGTTTCTTTAAAAAAAGAGTAGACAATTCAGCAAACCGTCATTTTTTACAATCTTTTATTTAACTCTTATGGAGTTAACCGGCGGAGTTTGTCACAAAAATAACATAAGAAGAAGAACCAAATAATGGGAAGTTTATGATGGAAGCCGTCATTTCCTCTCAAAAAATAAGAAGAAGAGTTGAACATGGAGCAGTCCATAAGGATAGCTGTCATTTAATAGTTTTATTTTGACGACGGGGTTGGTGGCGGAATTTCAATGTAAGAAGACGGGGTTTCTGTCTTAATTGCATTTTATTAAGAAGACTGACTTACAAAGGTATAATCTTATATGATTGAGATCTTTTAACAGTCATTGTGGAATTCTTTTTACAATGACAAATTTCGGGGTTTGAATAAATGTGACGTCACAATATTTTGGCGACTGTCTTTTGTTTTTAAACGGTTTTATAATTGTAATTGCAGGTTAACTTTTCACTTTTGTCTATTCATGACTAAAAGGTTTTTTAGTTACACTCTTTTATATTAAAAAGGCACTAAAAGGTAAAAAATAATAGAAAGTATGTGCACATATTTGCACGAAAGAAATTAAGAGAAAAATGATTTTGTTTAAATAAAAGATGGCTGAGTGCATTAAATATACAGAGTGCGTTGTATAAAATACTCAGCCATCTTTTATTTAAATAAAATCTTTTTCTCTTAATTTATTTTGTGCAAATACATTAATGTGTGCGCATACTTTCTATTATTTTTTACCTTTTAGTGCGCTTTTAATATAAAAGACTAACTAAACACCTTTTTTTAATTTTTTTTTTAACTACTCTTTACCCGCCATAGATATCCAGAGTGAAATCATTCACATTTCTCTAACTCTGAGGTTATTTCCTGGATCTAAAAGGAATCTCAAGGCATTGGAACTTCCTATCTCACCTACGCATTCATAAAATTAATGTTACTTTTACTGGAACTGACAGCAAAAGATGAATGAGGTAACGCCAGATAAATATAATTTTTTTCAAAAATGAAAAATCATTTCGTTGAAAAAAATAAAAGTCAAAGCACTCAAGAAAACAAATTGAGTATTCAAAAGTTATCGCAAAAATTGAATTTTATTGCTTACGCCGAGTGGAAATCAAATGCTTTGGCTTAGCTAATCATTAATCGCTTTCTGTAGTCAATACTTTAACGACATTACCTTGAAAAAAAGTCAACGCGAAGGAATCGCTCGGGCGCCATTTTTCTTTCAGCTTCCGCCTCTTTTTAACGGACAACGAGAAGGTTAATGAATACGTTCCACAAATTATATTCATATATATTTAAACATTCAACGAAAGTTTAATTGGTATACCTATTCAATCACTATTGTTTCTCAGTGCAGCAAAGACAGCTAAAGAAACTAAATTACTCCATTTGGGGTATTTATTCCCATAACCGGTCTTTATCGTCGAATCAAACCCCGGTTTCGGATGTATAGAATTCTGGCACACGTAATCCTGGTTTAACCCATTAACGCAGAAGAGAAAACCGGAGGACAAATTTACTTAAAAATTACTAGAGTCTGAAGTTCTAACTATATTTTAAAATTATACAGAGCCGTCCTCAAATAAGGACGTTAGGCACTGGTGGGGTCTTTTTCAGAACATTTTTTTTTATGCACATTGTTTCCCACATTTCCATTTAGCTTTTATTTTACAAATACAACACTTTAATCATTATCAAGCTTTCCTGGGAAATGAAAACCTCAACACTCGACTCCGCTTTTCTTGTTACAGCGGAATTCTAACTCTTATAGTTTGATGTACTTTCCAGGCATTCGTCATTGTAATATCTAAGAAATATGTAAACAGGACCCACCACCATTTTTCCCCCCTTCACCCTGATCCCTAATACATTGGTCGTGTATATTGTATACAGTGTAATTGGTCGTTTTCTTTAGATTTTATAACTCTGAACCATCGTTTGACATTTTGTATTGGTCTAATTATATCATATTAATATAGTACATACGTTATTATCTAACTATTTTACACACACAATATTATTTTGCTTGTCAAATCGATAATCATAAGTTCTGGCCATTTTTTTCATCTCTAGGAACAAGATTGAGTTCACCAATAATGTCCTCTTCGGTGTCAGTTCATCCAACTTCGGAGGATGTTGTCAGAAATGAATTTTCCCAACTATTTCCCCATTTTCGATTTCTTCCAGTGCAATAAACGTTTTATCCTCAATTATAACACTTCAATCCATCATTATAAGTAACTTTATTGTCAAGCGAATATAAAAAAAGTTATTCCCATTTGTGCCTAACGTTCTCAAACGCTAACTTTTATAACCAAAAATATACTACAAAATTTTTAAAAACTCATACAATTTTTATACTGACATAAATGTATGAAAACAGACTAATTTTATAAAAAAAAAATTTTGAAATCCTCAAGGTTTTATTAAAAACTCTTGGGACTCACTTTCTAAAACTATCGAATTCAGACTACTGCCACAAGTCAACTAATCATAATGGGGTTGACAAAATTCTAATCATTTGTTTGTATAAAAAAGCTTACAATAATGAAAATTGATTAAACAAAGCTCCCAACTCTGTATGTTGAGTCTTTGTTACGGTCCTCATTTGACGGCCGGCGTTAATGGGTTAAAATTGATAATCCTCTCATTGACTTTTATCGTTGTGTGCTGACATTATCACCTGGAATTTTTTTCAAAATTTATATTTCGCACAACACTGATTGTATAATTTCTGCGCTTACATTCCGTACGTTATAATCATACACATTACTTATAATATATATAATTATTTAACGATTCCTACTGCATCTGCATAAGTCGAAACCAAATCTTTTGCCGCCTTTACTTTTCTACCAAATTAGATTTTCCGGGTAATCTCCAGTCAAACACGCGGTGCAGTGACCCACTTGGTCTTCAGGAGTTTCAGGAGACATTCCATGTCTTACGGCCTGGATGAGTCCTCCAACCGAAAGGTATTCCAGACTGTCGGCCCCTGAAATATTTTCAGTTTTATTATTGAAAAGGCTTTTGCAGATTCAGATTTTGAGTACTCACCAACGTGTTTGGCTAATTTCAGGGCGTCCATTTTATTTGCTATGAGTTCCTCCCTCGTGGGGATGTTTATACCCATGTAACAGGGGTATTTTAACGGTGGAGAAGCTATTCGAATGTGGACCTACGAAAAAAACCGTTTTTAGAATCGAAGTTTTCGTTTATTATTTCAGTTTTTATTTACTTCTGTCGCTCCGGCATCCTTCAGGAGTTTAATAATGGGTCCGATTGTGTTTCCTCTCACGATGGAATCATCCACGAGTACTATCTTCTTGTTTCGGACGTTTTCCGACAGCGCCCCGAATTTTTTAGCGACTCCCAATTGCCTCAACCTCGTGCTCGGTTGTATGAAGGTTCTGCCGACATAACGGTTTTTGCAGAGGACCTCAGCAAAAGCTATTCCACTCTGCGGAAATAACCCTTCCGTTTATTCAAGGTTTTTATTTATTTTAAGAGTTATGATGAACTTTGAGTGTACCTCACGAGCAAAGCCATGTGCTGCAGCAGTTCCCGATTCGGGAACGGAACTGATTATGTCAGCGTCGACTCCCGCTTCTCTCGCTAAAACTCTTCCGCATTGCAACCTCACTGAGTACACCATCTGACCTGAATTTTCAGAAAGAGGGGTTATAATAATGCCGGGAAAAAGTTCCTCGTTTCTTCTGCTAATCTCACCTTCGAAAATACTGTCAGATCTCGCAAAGTACACATACTCGAATATGCAAAACGCCTGAGGTTTGTTTCCCGGTCTTTCTACAATTTCCACGGAGCGAACGCCATGTCTTGTCATTTCCACTATCTCCCCCGGGAGCACTTCCCGAACATATCGAGCTCCGATTGATAAAAATCCGCAAGATTCGGAAGAAATCACAAACCCGTCTGATTCGTCATCGACTCTGTTGCAGTCGTAGCAGTTCCCATTGACTGAAACATCATAACTGTATTGTCGAACCATCTAAAAACCGATTTTCATGGTTCCTTACTTTGTGTTTCTCTAATGGGAACAATTCTTCCGATGCACAGTGGTCGGTTCCCGTAGGGGTCCCTCACGCCGTAGATTTTATCCTTGAGCATGATCACGAGGGAGTACGAAAGGGGAGCGAGTGACATGAGGTGTTTTATTCTGGCCACCCAGTTTGGCCCCTTTTTTATATCTTCTTCAGGAGGATTCAGACACAGTGCTTGCGTGATCAATTCCGAATCTGAATGCGTTGACAGGCCTACTCCTCTGGCTAAAACCTGAAAGAAGAAACATTGCTTAGACTTTTAAAGTATAAAGCAGATCAGAATTAGCTTACGTCTTCTCTAAGCTGACTGCAGTTGACTAATTCTCCGTTGTGAGCCACCGCCATTGCTCCGTGGTTAGTGTGCACGACAAAAGGCTGGCAGTTGACCTCTTCGCTGGCTGCACTGGTGGAGTACCTCGTGTGTCCTATCCCTAAATTCCCGTTGAGTTTTCTCATGCAATCGTCGTTGAATATGTTGCTTATCATTCCCATTCCTTTAACGGTGTTGAAATGCTTAGCACATTTCCCTTCGCTGGTGACAATCCCGGCGCTTTCTTGTCCCCTACAGAACAGAAATAAGAGCATAAATATCATACTAATATATAAATCTTTTAAAGGAAATTTGTGTGTATGTATGTGTACACCGTTTTCTATTATCTAAAATCTAAAGAACCACTGAACCAATTTCGAATTTGTGTGAGTGTGTGTGTATGTGTACCGTTTTCTATTATCTAAAATCTAAAAAACCACTGAACCGATTTCGAATTTGTGTGTATGTATGTGTACACCGTTTTCTATTATCTAAAATCTAAAGAACCATTTAACCAATTTCGAATTTGTGTGTGTGTGTGTGTGTGTGTGTGTGTGTGCACCGTATTCTACTATAACTAATAGACTATAACTTATAACTATTATAACTTCTATTATAACTATACTAAGAACTACTGAACCAATTTCGAATTTATGTGTGTGAATGTGTGCACCGTTTTCTATTATCTAAAGTCTAAAGAACCACTGAACCAATTTCCAATTTGTGTGTGTATTTGTGCACCGTTTTCTATTATCTAAAATCTAAAGAGCCAATGAACCAATTTGGAATTTATGTGTGTGTGTATGTGTGCACCGTTTTCTATTATCTAAAGTCTAAAGAACCACTGAACCAATTTCCAATTTGTGTGTGTGTGTACACCGTTTTCTATTATCTAAAATCTAAAGAACCACTGAACCGATTTCGACCGTACTTTTCCTAAAAGACACGCATTTTTCCGATGAATTATCTGCGCTGTCTCATTTCTCAAAAATAAGCAATAGAAAACCTGTTCAGGTTTCGGGGGAAAAACCAGATAACTTTAAGAATTCCTTTCTGCTGTTAAAGGGTTGACTTTGAGTGGGGAAAGTTTATAAACAAACAAAATTAATAGAAATTAGCGTGGGTTCAGCATTAGTAGCTTTTTAATTTCCACAGAATTTGTCGTAGATTTTATATCTAAAGTTAGTGTTAGATATTTAGAGTTTAGAATAAAATATGAAGTATAGTAAAATGCCGAGAAGAAAGTCTACTCTGTCGACGTTGAGTGCCATAGAGAAGAGCTTTTTGTATTTGCCCCAGATAAAAAAGAAACCAAAATAGTGTGGGAAGGAAGTTTTAGAAGAAAATTAAAGGGGTTTGTTCGTTCAAAAAATTGTACAGAATTTTTTTACATATAAATACTATGGGATCGTCGAGGTGCATTCAGTTTTCCAGGAAATGTATTATTGTATCTGATATTAAAGTATGGATGACAGAATAGAGCTTCTAGTATACAATTTATAATATATATAACTGTGTAAAATGGCAAGATAGATCACCTGTGCTGCAGTGCCACCAGCCCTAGGCAAATAACTTGTGCCACGTCAATCTGAGAAGGCCAATCTCCTGTTGCGATGCAGCCGAAGACTCCACATTCGTGTGTTAAACCGGTTTGTTCCTTCGGGGGCGGTTCGCTCTCTGTCTTCAGGCTCATTTTATTGATTTTCTTAATCAAGTTTCTGGAAGATTCCATTCCGTAAGCGGCCGATCAAACCTGAGAAAAAAAAGTCGCTTCAGGCGGTTGCAGCATAAAGGCTCGTTACGCAGAAACATAATTTAAAACCGTTTGCATCATGTTGTTGATGTCCCCAATAAAAAAGATTTATTTAATAAAGCATAAAATTTTCCTTCAAACTTTTATCGGATAATCCAATACCGGTTTAGAATAATCTCTCAATGGATTTGTTTTAAGAAAATCCAGTTCGAACCAGATGTCTATGAAAAAATTAAACACATAATCGGCCATATGCTTTAGAAAAGAGAGTTTGTTGGCCTCACATTTCCATTGAATCATTTGCGCCGAATAAAACTGTCTCTTCGGAAAATGGAAGCGAAAAAAAATACAAAAAAACAGCAAAAGGGAAGTCAAAGCCGTATCCTTAGTACATAAATCATAAACGGGAGGTTACAGCATTACTGACATGTGATAATCGACAGACTCAGATACACCGGACTCCCCGACTGCAGCGCCTCCGCGTCTTCGTATATATACGACTTTGGTTAGAGTCAAAGCCACCGCTAATTCGCGTACCTTTAAAATATTCAATTTCAAACACGGGAGATTATTTTTTTACAAAAATTAATCAATCAGATGTATTTAAAATCGTCTGACAAATGATTTCATGTTTTTATTTTTTCAAATTAATGCCCGAATAATATTTTATAACTTCGGGAACGTTAAATGAAAAACAACGTACTGCAGAGCACAAATGACAATTTTTATTTGCTTTTTTCAGTCAGAGATAATTCTTTTAACTTTTCTCACAAACTAAAATATTTTCCTTAGGCCTAATCAGTAAAGAATTTATTATTTAATTTTATTTTAAATTTTGTTCGTTGGAAAAATTCGAAATCCATAGACTCGGGTTGTTTGTCTTTAAAATTTTGATCGACTCATCACATTTACTAACGAATTTAAGAACAATAAATGAGTAATTCTTTTGACCATTATTGTTCCTGACATTTAGGAAAAACAAGTGACGTGTTTTCGAATTTCGAAAAAGAAAATAAATTGGTCCTCACCGTGTCATCATCACAGTTATCTCAGTTAACGCATTGTTTAAAATATCTTTAAGGTTTACAATAATTATAATTAATGAATCTGATCCTGTTTAGCGTTAATGACTAATGAAGCAATTTATTTATCCAAAAGGTTCTAAAATAAAGGGATGATTTTCAAATAAATCAACAAAAGAATGACAGTTGGTGAGTAAAGTCCAGGAGGTCTTGCTGTTGGATCGCGGAGGCAGTTCCGAATATCATATCAGTTTCACAATTTCATGAATGGTAACAAACGGATCGCTAACGTTATTTATTAAGAGAATCAGGCAGAATTATTGATTCAAGACGTGACTGATTAAAAAGGAGCATAAATTTGGTAAAACTTAGGGCGATGAGATTACCAAGCAAAATGAATTTTGGCTGAGCAACTATAAAGTAAAACTTTTCATTTGTTAAAACAGTTATGAAACATTAGTTTAAAATTTCTTAACTAACTATAGATTATTATTAAATATGGAAAAAATATTAATAAAAAAACTTAAAACATGAAAAAATTTTCAATAGTAAAAAAGTTAACCAATATTAAGTGAATGACATTATCAATTAATTAAAAATTAATTAAAACAATTATTTAAAAATTTCAAGAGTAACACTTCTTTACTCTTAATGGCAAAATATTTCAGAGTGAATAAGACATTACTTTTAAATTAATTATCAAATAATTTGTAATAAAATTAGGGCTTAATTAACTTCCATCTTAATTTTTTCTCAAAGAATCTTAAGCAGACAAAACTGACAAAACCTATTGCTATGAGAGTTATCAAAATTTTTGTAACTTAAAATTTTGTAACAGAGGAACTAATATTAATATTATTAACAAATAATCAATTAAATTATAAATAAATAAAATAATAAATATAATAATTAAAAAATAGCTCACCTGAAAATTAATTGATTTTTACTTCTTTCGTTAAATAAATCCTAAGCAAAATTATTAATCAACTCAAATAGAATCTTTAATTATATGTAAAAAAAAAGCAGATGTGTTTTTACTTAAAGTTTTGCATGTCTACTATGAGCTGCCATAAATGCAGAGACTGTTAAAAATAAATGTTTTACCCAAAATCTTTTTTAATTGCTCAAACTTTACTGCATATTTAAATACGGTAAAGTTGTTAGTCATTTAAGTTTTAATAAATTGGATTAATTAATATATTTGGAGTATAAAATAATTATCACTACCAAATAAATCATTAACTATTAATATGGCAGATATTTAAAAATTCACTTGACAGATTACTTTTTCAGTTATAAACTTTTTTCTAATTTTAAATTGATTTTGATAATAATAAAAAATATTTACCTCAATCCCCGATATAATTGAGGAACTAACGATCCTGCTCCTCCTATCAGATCCTACTTCATAATATGACCATAAACTAAATCTGATATTAGGGAATCGTTTATTGACCACCGAAATGAGCCTCGATTCGCTATCTTCATAATGCGCCCTCACGAAAACTCTAAAAAGAACCCAACTTGTATGCTTATCTTATGAAAATAACCGCTCAACAAATGATTCCATCACAAAGTTAACGAACACAGTTAAGAAAAGAGTACAACAAACCGTTTCTTCTTCAATATTCAACCGAAGAGTGAGGACCTCCTGTTTGACGAGGAAATGAGTTCGAAAGGTAAGAAAAGGGTTAGGCGTTACGAACTGCACAGGTTTTCACAAAATTGTATTTTCAGTGATCGCTGGTTATGAGGTGGGGAAGAAAATAATCGAGGGGAAGACGAAAATAGTCTGGGAACTTCCCGGACATTCGGAGCTTTGCCTTCTCGAAAGCAAAGACAGAATCACCGCTGGGGATGGAGTCAAGGCACACGATTTGGCAGGAAAAGCCGAAATTTCGAACGCGACCAATGCCAAAGTCTTCGAAATCCTGAATTCGGTTGGTCTGAAGACGGCCTTCGTTAAACCTGCAGGGCCAACGGCTTTTTTGTCGAAAAAGTGTGAAATGATACCGATTGAATGGGTGACGAGGAGACTGGCCACAGGAAGCTTTTTAAAGAGGAGACCTGGCGTACCTGAAGGTTTTCGATTCAATCCACCACTGCAGGAGACATTTTTCAAGGTAAAAAATTAATTGTCGAAACTTTGCAAAAACGGCCAAGCATAGACTTGATAGTTTTTATTCAAACCTTGTCAGTACAGGCATATCTTCGTCACACTTTTTTAAAGAAATATTTTGAACATCTCGAATTATCTTCCTCAGGACGATGCCAATCATGATCCTCAATGGACAGAAGAGCAAATAGTGTCGGCCAAGTTCAAAGTTAACGGGCTTGAAATCGGCCAAGATGAAGTTGATATAATGAGACGTACAACTATCGTCGTGTTTGAGATTCTAGAAAAGGCTTGGAGCACGAGAGACTGTGCCTTAATCGACATGAAAATCGAATTTGGCGTTGATAAATCAGGTACATATAAAATCCCCTTTTATTAAAATGTCTTCGAATCCCATTTATTTAATAGGGGGAGAAAAAGACAAATTCATTTCAGTTATTCAGTGGCCAAAATAAATATTTGAATTGTGGAAAATTATTATGATGAAATAGATTTCAAAGGTTGAGGTCGGAACACCAGAAGGGGTCATTCAAATCTCGACCTTTGAAAGGCTTTGGGATAAAAATACGGATTGTATAATTCAAACAGCATCAGCTGTGTCCTTGCATCGATTAATGCCGAATTTATGTTAATTAAAAATTTTAATTAGCTAAATATTTTTAAAAATTTTTCTTTTAAGGTAACATACTCGTGGCAGATGTGATCGACAGCGATTCTTGGCGTCTCTGGCCATCCGGAGACAAAAGGCTCATGAAAGATAAACAGGTTTACAGAAACCTTACCACTGTTACACAGGAAGACCTCAACACTGTCAAAAACAATTTTCAATGGATTATTAATCAGCTAGAGCATTTGACTCCTGTTACCAGTTCATTGGTATATTAAAAACCATTTTTAGTTTTTATCCCAAAAATAATAGTGATTTGTAACTCCATTACTGTGTTCTCAGGTTGTGATATTAATGGGCTCTCCTTCTGATTCTGATCACTGCAGAAAAATTGCCAAACAATGCCAAGAATTGGGACTCCCTGTTGAGATGAGGGTTACATCTGCTCATAAAGGCACTGCTTCAACCCTGAATGTGGTTGCTCAGTATGAAGGTATTAAATAAAAATTTATATTCATAAAAAGGATTTTAATTAAATGTCACAAATGCTTTTAAAGGCACAAACAGAAAAGTGGTGTTCATTGCTGTGGCTGGCAGAAGCAATGGATTAGGCCCTGTTCTCTCAGGCAACACAAGTTATCCAGTTATCAATTGCCCACCTGTCAAGCCTGATAATGTGGAACAGGATATTTGGTCTTCTGTAAATGTGCCTTCCGGTAAGGGAAATAACAGTGAATATTTTTTGTTTCTATAAAACAAGTTATTTATTTTTTTTTTAAATTTTTAAAACAGGGTTGGGGTGCACCACTGTGATTTACCCTGAGGCTGCAGCCCTTGCAGCTGCTCAAATTCATTCACTTCATGATTACATGGTGTGGTCAAAACTCAGAGTCAAACAACTTAACAATCACAACAATTTATCAATGGCAGACAAAGCTATGAGAAATACTGCTATTTAAATTGTGGATCACACAGTATGAGATCTTAGAACTGAGTATCAAAAATACTTATTATATTGAATTTTATTTTGTTACTTTTTATAACTTCTGAACAAAACCAGACTAGACCAACTGTAGCTTTCCATTTTAGGTAACATTACTGTATCATCCTTAACAAATTATCCCAGTACTTATTTTCATTTGTATGAAAATCTCATGTGTTTTCCATGACAGATTCTGCAATTATGTCTTTCATAATTTCATTTGTACTAAAATCAGGATTAATTGTGCACTGAGCTAACTCCAAAACTTCCTCCTGTTCTTCACTTTTAACAACAATCTCATCATTCTGCCTGTCATTGTTAGTTTGTACCTCATCTGCATTTTTTAATTTCAAAAAAGTTCTTGATAGGTCTAAGGTTTTGGTGCTCATGCACTTATACTTAAGCATTTTTGAGGGTTTTATTGTGAACACAGGATCAGTTTGTACATGCGAAGTATCCTCTTCTAGAAATACTCTTGCTCCGATTGTATCTTTCCAGACACCTAAAAATGGTATGAAAGTTAATGTTTTAAAAGATTCTCCTCGCGCAGAATTAAATATCGAAAACCCTCCGTTTCGAAAATATCCGATAAGAACGGCCTACAGAAAATGGGGGAATTCATTTATTTGTCACCTTGAAATTACCTTTAAAAGTTTGATCGCCTAACTGAACAATAGGAGTATCTGAATCTAATCCTATGACCTTAAATTTAAGGTTGGAGTTTTCAAAAATTTCCCTATCGATAGTGCCTTCTTCGAAATTGGCGTATACAAGAACTTCCTCTTCCTCAAAATCATCATCACTATTTTCCATTTGAATCACTTTAAAATGGCTTAATTATAATATATAAGTTATCCGATTACAATCTGTGTCATGTCACAGATCCAAGGAAACAAAAGCTTAAAAGTTTACGAATGTAAGTTGATGCAGCGTTACATTTTAAAAAAGCATAAATTTTGTAAACACCAGTTGTGCCAACTTAAACACAGGGAATTTCATCGTAAGGGCGTCAAATATGAAATACGGATACGTCTCTTTTAAAATGTTCGATATTTAATTTCAGCATTTTGTTTTTCTCTCTCGTAATTTTTATTCCCAAGAGTTTAAAATTTTATCAAAACATGTTAGAATGTAAAATGGACGAGTTGCTTGCATTTGGGTGAGTTTTTTACGATCATTATTTAAATTTTTATTCGCCCCCTAATGTATTGGCTTCACCATTTGTTTTGAATTACTCAAACAATAAATTCGATTAAAGATTTGAATGAATAATTACAATTAATACGCTTTTAATTTATTATGAGTTTTCCCAAAAATTATATATCATTTCAAAAACATTAAATTCTTTCTATGGTTACGTTCCAATTTAAAAAACTCATTGCGGTGATTCTCTGAGTAAAATTTTACCTTGAAATTGCCAAATATTTAGGTTTTATACCTCTAGCAAGACTAATTAGTTTAGTCAACAGACTTATTATAATCATGAACTCAAACTAAGAGATACTCTTACAAAATCCTAAGCTGTGTCATATTATCTTGCTTGATTCAAATATATGTTAATTTTTTTCCAGTTAGTAATGGATGACAACATAAGCATTAAGTCAAATGAATCAGTGACAACAAGTGATGAGTATGAGTTTGTGTCTAAATCTGCAAATATAAATGATAATAGCACCCCTACATTAAATCTGAAATCAATGGAACAGCCTTTACTTGATATTGCTAATAATGGAGATTTAAATGACTTGTGTCTTCAACTGAAGGTATATTTCTGGACATTTAAGAAATTATTTTACTGATTTCTGTTTTTATTGGATTTCAGCAGAAAGTAGTATAATAATTAAGAATTTATGTGATAAATATAATTGAGTACTGAAATGACATTTACATTTTATGTGGCAAAGTAAAATTGTATTAATAATTTTATATCTTCAAAACCTCCAAATAAAAACCACTTTGTTGTGAATTGAATTGTGATGAATTAAAATAAATTCAGCAAATTGTCAGTGATGGTTAAATTTATTGTAATGATATTTTATATCAAGAATAAAGCTTTAATTTCCAGTAAATTTTTCGTTTAGGAAGTTTTAAGTGATGAGGATAAAATGGAGATTGTAAAAACATCAAATTCAGAGTCTGTTGAAGGAAGGAAAACTTCATCATGTAAAGAAGAAAATTCTCCACTATCAGAAAAGCATGATGAAAATAAATCTGACTTTGGGGATGATATTGGTAAGGGAGGTCGGAGAGAGAATTTGCATTGAAAAATTAACATTCGGAGAATGAAAAAAAAAACATTTAATCATTCCTTTTCAGATGTTTTTGAAGATGTGCAACAGGAATGCACCATATTTAATGGGGTGACTTATCTTGGATCTGCCAACATCAGTTGTCCTAAAAATGAAATTGAAATCCAAAGAAATATGGCCATTTTAAACGAACAATCTTCCGATGAAAACATAAGAGTATCTGTTTCTGTTCCGAGTTCCTCAAAAGGGATTGTTGTGTAAGAATACACAAATTGGTTTTGTGTTGGCAAAGAAGCTTGTTTTTAGAATAACAGAGTATTTTTTTCTGTGGGCAGGCTTTATGATGCACTCACCCAACAAGTGATGGTTCATTATGAAATTCGTCAGATACTGTACTATGCAAGAGGTGCGGCAGACACAAATGAATCCTCATGTTTTGCTTTTACATGGTCTCAGGGGGAGAATCAGGAGACTGCTATTTTTCAGTGCCATGTTTTCAGATGTGACATACCAGAGGCGGTAAATATTCGTTTTTGATATTCTCTAATAAATAACTATAACCATTAACAACTTTAAAAATATGTAACAATTAAGAGTAGATTTATATTTCAATTAAATGTTCTCTCCATTAACTCAGAAAAAGTGGGGAAAAATGGTTATTGAATTTGTGACTAAATTACACAGTTCGCCCTCATTTGGTCAAATTTGCACAGCTGAAGAAATGAATCACCGCTAAATTTGAAATATTCCAATTCCGTTTTCTTCAATTCCTACTGTTAACAATATCAAGCGGAAAATTTAGTTTTAAAAATTAGATTTTGTGGAGTTTTGAAAATTTATCCATTTCAAAATTATAAATAGGCGAAAAGTCCACATTGGAAATAACCGATTTGACGCGGAATTTAGTCCCGAAAACTTTCAGTGAATAAAATATGATAAGTGAAAAATGTAAAATGTCAACAGTTTACTTTAGTGGTGAATCATTATTTTTGGGTTTCTCTTTTAAGAGTAGATAATGCCATCATGCAAACACAGATTGTTTGTTTGTATACGTGAACTTTTGAAAAATTCCAAGTCCGGATTTGGGGGAACAAATAATATATATTGTTTATCATCGTAGGTCGGGCAAGTTTCCGCCTGCTTCGCGAAAGCATTTCAAAAAATTCCAAGTTCCATGACCTCGAGCATTGTCCAGTCGGACGGAGGTAAAAACATGCAGTTGTTCGTGTTCGAGGTGACAATGGAAATCAAAGAGGAGGACGGCCGCGGGAGCTACAGCACCGTCCCAAAAGACAGGAGCTGCTTCAAACTGAGAGTCAACCTGGAGAAAATGCTCTGTCTGACAGTTCAGCAAGTTTCAAGCAACGAAAGGTGTTTGGAAATCGAAAGGTGCTTCGGGGTTTTGCTCAGCCCCGGCCGAAACGTCAAACACAGCGACATGCAACTTCTCGAATCGGTAGGTGACCAAACGGAGAAAAACCAATCCTCAATCGATTGACCATCCATTTTTAATTCAGGTATCGAGCATTTCCGGAACGGGGGAAAAACAAGTGTGCAATATATCCGGACAGTGGAACCCAATCGAACCGGCTTTCGAGTCGCTCAACGTGGAGACGTCTCGTGACGGGAAAATATACATCACAGTGGCTTTGGATCTGGTCATAAAGGGAATTCAAGAGCCAGTTCGATTTTTAATAGAGACCCCAGTGAAGGTCTATCCTCAGAACGAAAGGTTCTGGTATCTGAGCTCTCGAAAACTCGTCCAGCAGTTCTACCTCAATCTAAAGGCGAGCGATATCGGAGATTACAAAGTTCTCAGCATCGAAACATCCGGAGAATTGGATCGCAGTCGTTTGAGCCTAACCCTCAATTTGGCCAATTTCATACTCTCACCGAGTATTTATTCGGTAGAGGAAATACTCACCCCAAAGGATGATGAGTCAGGTTGGTCGAGTTTTTTCCCGCTTTTGATTTTTAATTTTCTGAAACTGAATTTTCTTTTTTTATAGATAACGACGAGCCATTGCTGAGTGGGACAGGAGAGGTCTCGAAAGATTGCTCCATCATTGAATTGGAATCTTGGGCGGACGTGTTGCCGCGGTGGAAGAGAGGAGGCGAAAGACCTCGACAGTTGGCAGCTCTGGTTCAGAATGGGATTCCGGAAGCTCTGAGGGGTGAAGTTTGGCAACGCCTCGCGGGCTGCGAAAATGATAGACTCATGATGGACACTTTCAGGATTTTAATTACAAAAGTAAATCGAATCAAAGTATTCGCAGTGAATTTTATTTGAATACTGTAATGTAATTTAAATTTTAGGATTGTAACTGTGAAAACGTGATACAGCGTGACATAAACCGTACATTCCCCGCACACGACTTCTTCAAAGAAGCCGGTGGACTCGGTCAGGACTCACTGTACAGAATTTCAAAAGCATATGCTGTTTACGACACAGAAGTCGGATACTGCCAGGGCCTGAGCTTTTTGGCGGCGACGCTGCTCTTGCACGTAAGTCAAAACTCAATCGCGTGGAATAAATTTGACAAAACTGTGTGCGAATGATTAATTTTCAGATGCCAGAGGAGCAAGCTTTTTGCGTTCTGATCAGATTAATGTATCACTACCGGTTGAGGTACTTATACAAGGACGGTTTCGACGCTCTTCACATGAGACTGTACCAGTTGAGTCGGCTCGTGGAGGAACAACTCCCTCAACTCTCGCAGCATTTGGCCAAGAACAAAGTGGAATTTCACATGTTTGCTTCTCAGTGGTTCCTAACCGTTTTCACTGCCAGATTCCCCCTGTATCTCGTCTTTCACATCCTCGACGTGTTTTTGCTCCAGGGCGACGATGCACTCTTTCAAGTCGCCCTCGCGTTGCTCATGGTGAGTGCTCGAGTTCAAGATCGGCGAGACGAGAGTTGTTGACTCTTTTGTGATTTTCAGATGTTCAAGAAAGATCTACTCCAGTTGGATTTCGAAAGCATTTTGAAATATTTCCGAGTCGCTCTCCCGAAAAAATGCAGATCGAAAGAAGTGGCTCAGGCTGTCATGAAATTGGCGTGCAGTTTGAAAGTGAAGAAACTGAAGAAATACGAACACGAATATTTGGCGCTCAAAGGTAAAACAAATATTTTTCTCCTCTCTCTCTCAATTTGTTAATCTTGTGTTGTTATTCAGAGGCTCAGGACAAAGCGGAAAACTACACAAACGAAATGGAAAGACTCAAACTGGCGTTGGAGAGATCCGAGGAAGAGAAAAAACGATTGGAGGAAGAACTGGTCCAAGTTAAGAACATGCTGAAGAGAGAGGTTGACAGAGCCGAAACCGACGCCCGCAGAAACAGTTCCATAATCGCCGATTACAAACAGATTTGCGCGAGACTCGACAAAGAGACGAACAACGTGAAAGCGAAACTGAGAGATTTAAGAGTGAGTCAATTTCAATGTTTATTTCAACCCAAAATCGATTGATGAGACAATTGTTTTTTCAGAACGAAATATCCAAATGCGAGAATTGCAAAACGGGCATTAAAGAAGTGGAATTCCTCGAGGAAAAGAAAAGCAAGGAGAGTTTCGAGACCGTCGATAAAGAAAAGGACCCGCAGTTGAACAGAGCCCTGGAACGAATCCGGGAGTTGGAATTGGAACTGGCGCAGACGAAACTCGAAAGAGTCGAAGCGGAATGCTGGAAGCAGGAACTCACACATCAGTTGCACGCGACACTCGCCGAACTGCAGACGGCGAAGACCTCATGGATTCACAAAACAATCTCATCGATAAAAGAAGTCGCCAACAATAAAAAAGAAAACGAACTCCTCATCAATCAGATATCGGAAGTGCCGACCCCAGACGTAAGTTCCCGCACGACTGTACCATTCTTTACAGTAACACTAAAATGAGATTATTCCACCGACAGAGCGGCGAATTCATCAAAAGGGTTTTCGCCTCGAGGAAATCGATCAAAGAAAAAGAAGCCACCGTCAAAGAGATGAGTGAAACCTGCATCAGTCCGACCGGAAAGAAGGCGCCAATTTATGGGAGCGAATCTCAAAACCCCGAGCCGAACGCCGCCGAGTAAAAACCCACCCAGAAGTCATCAAGTATTTTAAACAATGCTGTACCAGAAGAAGGTTGGACATTTGTCCAGAAGAAAGAGGTACCCCAAGAAACCAAAGAAGTGTCGGTTCCTCAGGCGAAAGTCCGGACCTAAATTTCTTGCACACAATCCAACACAATACGCTTAAGGTATTTCCGAACAATTTTTATTTCCTAAATTATGAAAATGAACCTTTGTTCGTTCTCTAGTCATAGCCCTAATAGCTGACATCGATTTGGCTCCGATCGGTGTGTGGGATGTTTCAGACGAAATTCCAACAGTATTAGAATTTTAGAGGCAAAACTGTAGAAATGGCGCGCACTGATACTTAGTTTCTACTTTTATATAATGTATTTTATAAAAAAAACACACGAATGTGTTGTGTTTGCACTCTTTGCTAAGTCAAAGCTGAACCCGAAAGTAACTTCAGTATACAAAAGTTAGAACTGAGGGGAAAAAGTTACATAATATCGATGTCCATTCTCTATTTATATTTTCCCGCAGAACACTTTCAATGTCATGAAATACTCACGTCTGAACAAATATTGAGCTTTTTAGTGCGCTTACTGTGTTATTCTGCATTTTCGGATGAATGAACAACAGTATTCCCTCTTTGGAGTTTTTCTATTTCCGATGGTTTTTTGTTACTCTGCTGAGAATTATAATTTGTCATTCCGAATCGCTTACGGTTTCGAAATATAAAAGCATTTAGATTTGGATCGCATCTCGGCTTTGATCAGCACAAGAACTCACCAATTATAAGCATTAATATTTATATTGGATGCAAATTTGTTTTTTTTATTTTCGGAAAATTTTTTCTTAAGCATATAAATATTACATTACGGAAACCGATTTCATTTTTTTAAATGTTAGCGCGAAGTAGTTTTGTTAGAATTTTTGTTTTTTTTTTTTTATTTAATCGCTCTTCACTCCTCCCCCCCGCTGAAAGGGTTGATTCAACCCCCGAGTCGAGTACCATTTTCATCCGCCCAAATTACTAGTCAATACGGAAAATGATTGATTATATTCATCGATTCGATAATATCTATAAAAAAAAGGAACGAATTGCGACAGACTTTTTTTTTTCTATTTATAATTATCAAAATAAATAAATGGCAAGCTATGTTAAATGATAAAAATTTAATATGTAAATTGTTATTTATAATATAAGGCAAAACTATTGATATTAATTAATTGTTTTATTTAATTTATTGTCTAATGGCTTTGGGCGAACAATTTGTGATGAGAACAATTTATTTGGCGCACTGTGTATAAATTCTACGATAATTTGTGAAAAGTAATTTTTTTTTTTTATGAGTATAACAGAACTACTTAAAACAAACTGGTCCGACGTGGAACCCGAACGCTTGGTTTGGAAGACCGTAATCCACCGGATAAAAGTCGATGATTGGCAGTTGTTCCAGATCTTTGGCTCGGATCTGGAATATGGTTTCCGTGATGCTTTTCCTCGTCTGAAATAATAAAAAAACAAAAAAAAACGGTAGAAATCGTTCGAAATAGTCGGGAAAATGCACCCACCTTACAGCCGTCACTTAAAATCGTGGGCTTGATGCCATCAAAGCCGAATTCCATTTCGTTTTGCCCCAATAGTTTTATCGCAAGGTCGTGATTGTCCGCTTTCTGATTGTACCAAGCCACCGAGTTTATACAGGTATAGGTGAAATTCTGGTATGCTTCTTGACTGAGGAGCCGAAGGAATGTCATCTGCACCACTCCGATCGTTTCGTAGGTTATCTGAAATTGCTCACGTGAGTTTCCCGAAGGTTGGAATACCTCCTGGAGGACTTACCCTAAATCCGCCTCTTATGTTGGAGTACCAATCGGTTTTCTCGCCCTCTTTCCTGAAGGGGATGTTGGGCATTTGACGGGAGTGTATGTCGGGGAACACGCAGGTTTCGCCCTGTCCGGATATGTTACAGTATACGTATACGGCGTCATCAGTCATACCCAGATTGGGATCTATCCAGTACCAGTCTGTGGGAGAGATGTCGGTAATGATTGCACTCTCAAGAGAAAGTGTGTATAATCGACTCACCATCTTTAAAATGAGGATGTCCGTAAAATAAGTCTTTACACGTGCGGACGGGATTGTCACGCGTTCCCAAAGGTTTCCTTATCCTTTCCAGGTCCTCCCGCATGGCATAAATGGAACTGTACATGTCTAGGAATTTATTATGGTCGTTCTCCGCGTTCTGCTTTTGTTTTTTACCGGTTTGCTCGGATTTTGCTTGAGCCTCTCCCGCTGATTTCTCTTCCTCTTTTATGAGTTCCTCCAGTTCGAGTAACTCACTGAAAAAAAGCTCTCAGTCGGGTGGTGTTGGCTAATTGGCAGTGCATTAAGATCTTACTCTATGTTTCTTCGCCGTCTTCGAGCGTCCGCCTTGAGGTGTATTTCCGAGTCGGTGCCCCCAGTTTGGAAGAGTAATTCGGGCGGGAGTAAGGGGAATTCTCCGGGAGGTCCTGGAGGACCGGGTGGGCCTGGTTTTCCCGATTCCCCTTTCATGCCGGCAACTCCCTGAGATCCTTTCGCACCGGGAGGACCTTCTAATCCCGGCAGGCCTGGAGGTCCGTCGTTCCCTTTCGGTCCAGGCGGACCTGGTGGACCCTGAATAATGAAATCTTATAGCTTTTGTCCTGAGACACTTACGTAAGTTTTCCAAACTCACCAATTCTCCTTTCTTTCCTTCACCGCCCTGCGGACCAATCATACCCTTTTCGCCCTTTTCTCCCATGTCTCCTTTCACACCTGATAACCCCATCTCACCTCGGTGACCTTTCGAACCGCGTCTTCCTCTGTCTCCTTTCGAACCCTTTTGTCCTCTTTCTCCACTTTTTCCAGGCGGGCCTTCGGGACCGGTTTTCCCCGGAGGTCCCACGTCACCCTGGAAAAATTCGAAACTGATCTCCCCGCAGAAAAGTTTAATTACTTTATTTATTTACCGCATTGCCTGGGGATCCAACAGGACCGGGGAGTCCTGGCGGTCCGGGCAGTCCTTGGGATCCGACTCCCCCTTGAGGGCCAGGAGGTCCCGGAGGTCCGAGATCTCCTTTTTCTCCAGGGCTGCCTTGACTACCTTGGATGCCTGCCGGTCCTTCTGGGCCCTGATAATGAATAACATCAGTAACAGTCTTCAAAGTAAAGGATTAAATTTCGTTGTTTGAGCGTACAATTTTTCCAGGTGGACCCGGTTCTCCTGGTTTGCCCGCCGGGCCTGGTTCTCCCGGTGGTCCAGTCTCACCCATTTTGCCTTCAGAGCCATCAATGCCTGGATCGCCTTTCAGACCTGGTGCTCCAGGCTCTCCAGCAGGGCCCGGAAATCCAGGAGGTCCTGTTTATATGAAAAACCGTGACAACATACATTTTCCAATAGTAGAGTTTGATATTAAGGGTTAAAAGTGAGTTTACCGGGATTTCCCTTAGCCCCTTCAACCCCGATAGGACCTCTGGGCCCTGGTGACCCTTGTGGACCAGATTTTCCTTCCTCTCCTTTCGGCCCCGGTGGTCCTACTTCGCCCTGAAAAATTTCACAATTAGGCTCTCAGTTGAGAATTGCTTTTAATACTTAGATTCGTACATGTTTTCCGTCTTGCCCGGGTGGACCCGGTGGTCCTGGATTGCCTGGTTCTCCTTTCGGTCCTTGCAAACCGTCTGGACCCGGCGGACCTGTGGGTCCCTCACCGCCTTTGGTCCCCCTAGGTCCTGGCTCTCCGGGCAACCCTGCCGGTCCCATTGGTCCTTTAGCTCCGACGTCTCCCATTTCTCCCTTTAATCCTGGCGGTCCTGGCAGCCCCTGAGGTCCAGGTGCACCCGGCGGGCCGGACACTCCTGGAGGGCCGTCCTCGCCTTTTAAGCCCTGTCGTCCTATCTCTCCTGGTGGACCTCTCTCTCCCGGGAGTCCAGCCGGTCCCGGTTCTCCACGAACTCCCTGGGTTCCTTGAGACCCGGGTGGTCCCTGAAACGCTTCTTACTGTTATCCTAAAGTTTTCTTTTATGATTCTGCGATTCCGAAATTGAAAACGCACCATTTCTCCCTTGGCTCCCTTAAATCCCTTCTCTCCAGGCGCTCCCACATCTCCCTTGTCTCCATCTTCACCTGGAGGTCCGATTGGCCCGGGAGGCCCTGGCAGTCCTCGCTGGCCAGGAAGACCGTCACGTCCAGTGGAACCTGGTATACCGGGTTCACCCTATTTTAGGATTATTAATGATATAATTGCGATAATTTTGGATCTCTGCTGAAGAAAAAAGCATTAGTCGTACTCTATCTCCTTTGGCTCCCGCTGGACCAGGTGAACCTGGCGATCCCTGTCGTCCTTCCGGACCTGGCGGTCCTTCTTTCCCCGGGTCTCCTTGTTGTCCCTTATCTCCGATAGGTCCCATCGGCCCTGGAGGTCCCATTTCTCCTTTCAGTCCCGCAGTCCCCTGGAAGTTTAATATGTGATTATAGAGGCTCTTATTGAAAGCTTACTAAGCTGTATGTACCGGTAGCCCTGGGTGTCCTCTTTCTCCTGGAAATCCTTGCAGGCCAGGGGCACCTGGTGGTCCTGGCTTTCCTTGCGGGCCCGCAGCTCCAGGTGGTCCTTCTTTTCCCATTTCTCCAGGGTCACCCGGCTCACCCGGAAGTCCGGGGTGTCCTATCAGACAATAGTTTTAATTGATGCATCTTTTGGTGACTTCCGGATTACTTACCCGGCATTCCAGGTTCTCCGACTGGTCCTGGTTCACCAGCGGGTCCGGGTGCTCCTACCACACCAGGTGAGCCAGCGGGCCCTTGTGGTCCAGGCTCTCCTGGAGGCCCTCTTTCACCGGGAGCTCCCGGTGGACCGTCTTTTCCGTTAGTCCCCGGAGGTCCTTGAGCTCCGGGGAATCCTCTAGCGCCGTCAGGGCCTTGAGGGCCCCTTTCTCCTTGAGGTCCTGGCGGTCCCGGTTGTCCAGTGTCTCCTTTCGGTCCGGGAGTTCCTTCCGCTCCTCTTCTGCCTCTTGCTCCGCGGAACCCCTAAAATCGAAAATGATTGCACGGTGGCTTCGATAGTGGAGAGTTTAAAAGTTATACCTACTCTCGGACCGGTTTCTCCTCTTTCTCCCGGTTGCCCTGGATTTCCCTGAAACAGTTTTCCTCATTTATGAAAAAATATTTGAAAAAAATTCCACTTTACTTTCCTACCCTTTCTCCTTTTTCTCCCTGAGCGCCCACTCTACCCTCGGCCCCTTTGTCTCCCTTTTCTCCGGGGCTGCCAGGGTAACCGGCAAAACCTGGTGAACCTATTTTTCCTTTCTCTCCCGGAGGCCCGGGAGGGCCAGTTTCTCCTCTTGGTCCTTCAAACCCCTTGAAAGTAAAAAAATTGTGATTTTCATATTAAAGAAGACCCAGAAACGGAACAGGAAGTTTGTTGAACTCCAAATAGGTGAGTGAAAAAGAGAGTCGATTTTCTGAATCATATCTCAGATTTACGTGTTATAGATCGCATTAAACGGGGTTAATTTCAGTAAAAGCTTTTTTCTGTTGCAGCAAAAGATAAAATGGACATCGTTTGAGCCCCAGTTTTCCGTAAGTCATCGTAATTGTAATATTCACTAACCTTCGGTCCTTCGGGACCTTCCAGTCCGGTTGCTCCAGTCGGTCCGGGAATTCCACGGTCACCTTTCAGTCCCAGATCTCCTTTTTCTCCATCTGGACCTCTGTCACCCTTTTCTCCTTTTTCTCCCGCTGGGCCTCTCTTCCCTTCATCTCCTTTCACCCCTCTCGCGCCGGGAAACCCAACGGGACCTAATCGTTTTACAAAACATTAAACCATGCCAATTATTGCAGGAGTTTGCTAAAGCTGTGTCGACTTGCCTTGAGGGCCCACAGGTCCCACATCTCCTTTTGCACCTGGCGAACCTTGATTTCCAGGGTGTCCAGGTGCTCCCTCAGCTCCCGGAAGTCCGGGTAATCCCGCTTTCCCCGGAGAACCCTAAAGGAATTTTCATTTAGTTGCGCATACAGACAGTTTAAAGAGGTTTGAATTACCGGCAGTCCTGGTGGCCCCAATGGGCCCTGAGGCCCTGGTGGTCCGATCCCTCCCGGAGGTCCGGGTTGCCCCGGATTCCCCGGCTGTCCAGGCGGACCGCTCGCTCCTTTTGCTCCCGGGGGACCCTCACCTCCCGGCACTCCTGGCGATCCTGGCAGGCCAGGAAATCCCCTCGGTCCTGGAAATCCTCTCGGGCCCTAAAAAATATGCTATATTTTCTATAAATAGAAATTTAAGATGTGGTAGTTTGATTGATGGCATTGCTATCAATCAAGGTTAGTGATCGTTGAGGAATGATTGAAATTACTGAATGACTTACAAGTTCACCTGGTAAACCTGGTGGGCCTGGAGGGCCATCGTCCCCTTGCATTCCTTCATGACCGATCATTCCGGGCTGTCCAGGTGCACCTGTTGCACCTCTCTCGCCCTTTTCTCCGGGCAGTCCTATTTTTAACAGTCAGTTTAGTGTTTGAAACTCAGAGAAGACTCCTAAAAGGCTTTACCCGGCAATCCTGGCAGCCCTTGCTCTCCCTTCGTGCCTGGAGGACCAGTCATCCCTCTTTCCCCGTCTCTGCCTGGTCTTCCTCGTCGTCCTTCCCTTCCTGGCAAACCCATCATACCTCTCAATCCTCGCGGTCCCTAAAACCTCAGCAATCATTAGCATCTCTTCATTCATCGTTATTTCGTTTTTTACTCACGGGTTCTCCGACTTCTCCAGGCTCTCCCTTCATGCCCTCCGGCCCGGGAGGACCCTGCGGACCCGGAACGCCAGTCAACCCCATCGGACCATCCACACCCCTCATGGCGACCTGCGATTATACCTCATATACAACCCCTTCGGGAATTTCCCCACTTATGACTTACCATATGTTGTGATAGCAAATGTCTGAAATGTTCTCCTTGGTTGTTATCGGGACCCTTATCGTTGCCTGGAGAGCTTAACTGGAAAAAAATCAGGATGAAAGTGGTGAAAGGGGAGGTGAAAGGTAGAGTGTACTCACAGGTATCAGAAACACGTGTCCGGGTGGGCCTGGGATTCCAATGGAGCCTACTATCCCGTCTCTTCCTCTTTCACCCTTCGGACCGGGGAGACCCGGGAGTCCAGGGACTCCTGGATACCCTCTCGGCCCGGGCGGACCTCTCACATAATGCGTTTCTTCGATTTCGAACGGCTGCTTGGAAGTGTATGCCAAAATGTCTTCGCTCTCGACGGGTTCTGTCTGAAAGTGGGAGTACAGTTGCAAACGACCGCTCGAATGATTGGGGGAACCTGCGCTTACATTATTGTCGTAGATCGGGGCCCTCGTTACTGTGATGATGCTGACATCCGGGCTGGATCTGCTGAGCCCCTCCCGAGTGGGGTCCTCGTCCTCATCGTCGTCATCCCCCTCTTCGTAATCGCTCTCGTCGAATTCCTCATAGTTACGCTCGGGGGCGCCGTCGACGGATGTGTACTGACTTTCCAGAGCTTGGAAATTTTTTTTCTTCTTTTTGTTTTTCTTCGGCTCTTTATGCTTTGAACTAGGAATGGTGGTATTCAGTCTTGTCTGAGCCGGGGGCGTCGTTGCTGAGGTTCCCATCTGTCGCAGGCTGTATTTGAACGCTTGATCGCATGGGGGGCAAAACTCGGTACACATTTCGTAAGCGGCGTCGGGGGTCGATGAGATCATTAATAATTGTAGGTCTCCCTGGAAACGTCCAGAATAAATCTCCGACTCTTATCATTCAATTATCTCAGTGATACCTTAAAAAATCCTTCGTCGAGCAGTTGCTGACCGATTAGGAATATTCCCGCGACACTGATCTTAGACGACGGCTCCCTTTTAAGCACTTTGGTTATTTGCTTATCGCAGTCCAGAATCAGGGTGGCGGCATCCCCCTTCACGCTAAACCCTAATCGATGCCATCTACAGGAGACATCACCCAATTAGTCCCGTGGAAATTCACCCCCCTCTTCGACATACACTTACTTTCCGTCATTTATTCCCACTCCGAAACTGACCACGTTTTGCGTCTGAGGTTTCCCGTCCTCATCCTGAAGGAACAAAATAATGTCTTTGCCCAGGGACACGGCCAATTGGTCGTCTCCCGTGTCGCTGTACACTGTGAAGAGGGTGGACACGCTCGTGTCTGAAAGAAAAGGGGTGAAATGTTCGCTGCGATTAAGCTCAAACAAAATCCGTCATAAAGCGGACTCAACAACTCCGAATAATTACAGTAATTGATCGTGGCTGTCCCTTTGGCGGGATCTGAGAAAAGCTTTCGGGGTTAACCAAACTGTAATTTTGTAAAACCTCGGATTTCGGCCTACCTGGATCGGGTTTGACCACGAGCAAAATGGAAAAATCCGTGGGAAATCCCTTTGGAAAAATTTGAACTGAATTAACTGTAAGTAACGCCCTTTCGCTTAATCTGTATGCGACGTCTTTGGTGTTGTTGATCGGCCTAGACAGACAGAGACCTTCTATCTGGGAGACACCCAGGGGTTCCTCGTGCGCCCTTGTTTCGAAAAGCAGGTCGATGACGCCATCTGAAACCATAAAAGAAAACTGCGTAGGGAAGAGACGCCATTTGGGGTCGATTAGGGGATCACCGGACGACAGAATCTCATCGGGGGCGGATTAATTCGACTGAATTACTTTAATTAATCGGACATAATTAGCGGGAAAGGGTAATCCGCATGGGAAAAATCTGCAAAGCTTTAACACAGAATATTCATTGGGAAACAGAGATTATCGTATAATTTATCAATGATGATGGGAAAAGATTCCGGGAAATGCGTTGGGGACACCGAACTTCACCTACTTTTATGTATTTCTGGCCACACCTACACCTAATTAACGAAACCTTATCTTTATTAATAACTCAGCGATATTATAAATTTATTCAATAATTTCCACCCTTTATTTTTTTTTAGAATTGCAATCTTTCGGTCAGTGCTTAATAAAAAATTATAAATTTTTTGTTTAACAATGAGTTATGATGACATATTATTACGAGGATAAAAACAAATCGGTCAATTATAAAAATGAAACATTAATATCGAACGAAATGAACAAAATTAGTTGAGAAACTACCCACGTGGTCCTCAAAGATCACTGCCCGGATCCACATCTCACATATCTCGTCAATGTCTTTGCAAATAATGAATGAAAAGTTACCAGTACACAGGCCACTGCTCATGAACTTGGTGCCAGAGGAAGTGTGTTTCGGTCGATGCTTATCGCAAAGGAATTGGGAAACACGAGGGGGAGACACTCCCCCAGTGGCGGGTTATGTTAGTCCGAATCTCAGCTGTTTGAACTTCACCCCATTAACCCGTAATCGATTATGTAATCGTGTAAGTGAAGAGTTTCTTCGGTGACGGTCGTGCCGGGAGCGAGGGGGAGGGAAAGGGATGAAATCCAGGATTCCAGAGGAGCGATTCATAATGAAAAAGTTAATAAGGTCGCTGCTGACGAAAGCGATAAAGCAAACTTTCATGATTTCACAATTCATTAAACAAACTCCCGTTTCCGACCGCCCAAGAATCCTCTTAGAAAGCGATCGCTCAAAAGAAATTGTTCAGTTGCACAACAACTGAATTCGGCTATTATGACTTATTAATAAAACGGTATTGCGTTTCGCTTAATCGATCATCTATTGGTTCCCAAAGTGGTGTCTCCGACTGCTGAGATCGGAGCGGAGATTTATGCTTCGCCGGAACTGCCCTTCGATCGCTTATCGAACCTATTTTCAGCTCAACAGGAAGCGGAACTTAAGTGTCCGAGGGTTAAAGATAGACGGAGATACACGAAAGATAAAAAAGACAGAGGTGAAAGGCTGAGGAGAGTTAAAAACGAAGTCAAAACTTTTCAGTATTTTATTCGATTATTTGCCGATCGCTGAATAAATACAATGCTGATCATGTTTTTAGGAAAAAAGGGAAGAAATTGAGGAAGAAAAACTAATTTGAAACGTTTGAAAGCAGCGAATTCAACCAAAAGTGGAAAAAGAGGAAATTGACATTATTTTACCGAACAAATGGAGATAATACTTTTAAAATAAAAAATAACAAATGGGGATAACACTGTAAAAACATAAAAATAACAAATGAAGATAATACTGTAAAAATAAGAAATAAAAAATGGAGACAATACTGAAAATAAATATATAAAAATAACAAATCGAGATAATACCGTAAAAATAACAAAATTACAATGGGGATAATACTGTAAAAATAACAAAATAACCAATGGAGATAAAACTGTACGAGTAAATATAAAAAATAACAAATGGAGAAAATACTGAAAATAAATATATATAAAAATAACAAATCCAGATAATACTATAAAAATAACGAAATTACAAATGGAGATAATACAGTACGAGTAAATATAAAAAATAACAAATGGAATTAATACTAAAAAATAAATGAATAACATTCGGTCATATAAATATAAACGAGCTAATTTTGTATATTTTCTTATAATTATCACCTTTTTTAACATATTTCATAAATATTTTAAATTATATCATAATTTTAATATTATTATATCATAAATTAAATAAATCGATTTTATAAATTTTCTAATAATTATCACCCTTTTCAATGTTTCATAATAATTATAATCGATTTTATAAATTTGTAATAATTATCACCCTTTTTAATATATTCCACAATTATCATTGATTTTATATATTTTCTAATAATTATAAACCTTTTTCAATATGTTTCATAATAATTATCACCGATTTTATAAATTTTTAAAAATTACCTTTTTTAATATATTTCGTAATAATTATCATTGATTTTATATATTTTCTAATAATTGTAACCTTTTTTAAATTCAGAATATTAAGTGCAATAGGGCATTTCAATAAATACCCAAAAGCGATACTTTCCCGAAATATCGGTCAGAATTGACAGAAATATCGCCGAAGAAAGAAATAAAAGCAGAATAAATTTTTGGTCAACGATTTTCCATAGGAAATTCATAAATTTAAATTTTTAGTCTCAATGGTTTTCATAGAAGTTCGAAACCTGAAATAACCCTTTCTTTCGCTTACACTTAAATTTCTTCCTGTTGCATCTGTTTGGAAAATGTTTTATCGATGTCACCGTAGCGGCATTCAATGAAGAGAAAAGATGGAATTGACATTTCCAACCGAAAAAGTAACTGACACTTTCAGGTTTAAGCAACATCAAACCGGAGAAATTGCAACAGGAAAATACTTTCAGGTACGTTTTCAGAAGTGAGCGGTTCTCTGGGATTTCGATCGGAAATGGAGGTCCTACCTGGCAAGGGCACTTCTGACGTAGCAAATCGTACGAAGCACAGCATAATGAACACAGGTGTAAACATAATTCTTCTTAAAAATACTGATATCCGCCATTTTTCTTTCCGGTTCATCTTGCTACATGACAAAGTCGTTGGATTTTCCCGAAATAACACTCCTCATATACATCCGATTATGTATATTTTATCTAACTGCGAGTATTTTGAATAAGTGACCGGAAAATACCAACACTGCACTCCTCAGAAAGAAAATCCACATCTGATAAACCCGAACCTTCTCGTAAAATCGGCAAAGAAACCGCGCAACGGCATTGGCCCTTTTTCAAACACTTTACTCGAAATCAGACGAAGTGCTCCAAATACACCATTATATTATTGTTGCATGTTAACTTAATAATATATCATAAATAAAAAAATAATATCGGGCTCACGTGGCACGTCATCTTCCGTCCGCACCGCGACTGATAATGACCACTGCAATGAAATCATTGAGATTTTTTAATACTTTTCTTCGACAGCATTGCCTTCGTCTGTCTTCTGCTGTTTAAGAGGGGAGTCGGAATTTCCGCTTTCTCTCTTCTTTATTAATCATCTGATGAATTTGGCCGTTCTTTGTCTTTCTCCCTTCCGGATACTGTTCGGTATTCAGTAAAAAAATGGCGGAGACAACCACCGAGTAACGGATTACGACAAAAAACCACAGAGTACCGAATTAACCGACAGTGAATTCAGAAAATTTCCTTTGACTTTCCTTTTCGCCTCCCAACTATTCATTTCAGTTATATATTTATATTATAGAAAATATTCGTTTTTGGTTAAATTATGCTGCATTTAATGGGTCTTCGCTTAATTTCTTAACGTGGAAACGGTCTTTTTGAGTTTTATTTCGAAAGCTCGTCAGCAAAAGAAAGGGTTTTAATTGAGAGGAGTCCGTATTAGGAAAACACTTAAAATAGAGAGGAACGCATTCTCTGTGCATAACAATCATTGCGAATAGTTTCTTTAACTGGTGTTCAAGTTCTCTGGCCGAAAATATTAAAAAATAGATTGAAACAAAAATCTGACAGTTATTAAAAGGACAAATCGTGGATGGATCAAAGGTCAAATATTTAGCCTTGCTGATGATATCGAAATAGTTCGGTCACCGGCCACTATCAGCAGTTTCCAAACTTGTAATAATAAATATATCTTCCTCTTCTACCCCGAGGTCTTCTTCTTCTTCTCTACAACTTCCCTTACGAACTTCCCGATGCGAATCAGTTTACGTCAGTGGTTTTTTTCTGCTCGATGAAAACATCAATTTAAACCGCCATTTGAAAACAGAGTTATTGGGTCAATTGTTATACCGCCGTATGAGTGGTGATTGATCGGATCAATTTTGTTATTATTTATTTATTTCGCGTATGTGCTTTCTCGGATCACTTCACATCCAAACACATTTCCCAAAAGGAGAGTTAAAACTGATGTGTATTTTATAGGAAAAGAAGGAAAATACAAAATAAGGGAAAGTCGTTAAGAAAAACATTCATCAAATAAATATATTGACATCAGACGTCTATGGACAGATTTCAATGTCTATGGTCAGCAAAAATTCGTTATTTCTGTACCACTCCAACGGCCATCAGATTTGTTATCCGATGGACTCTATTATTCTTAAAACTCAGAGTTGTAATCTTAAAAAAAAATGGAATCGCTCGTCTGGAAAATTAGACCGTTTTTTATGATGTCCATTAATAATAATACTTATTTCCAGAAAGTACTTTTTAAGTAAATAAAATACTGGTGATGCATTTTTAGAATGAAATCCGTTGCAAGGCCTTGGAGTGGTGCGAATTAGAGATAAAAACCACTGCAGACGATTCTAAAAACGCGTTAAAAATTTCTACTTTACAACGGGTGTACTTATTGGAAAAGTTTTTCTCTCAAGAGTTGCTTTGATGATGATTTCTCAGCGTTTCCTGCCCCATCGGAGTGGCTGCCCCAAAGGTCGAACCCCTTCCCCGGATTCCGCCGAAATCAGGTTCATTTCAGGCATCATCGACATCATGGGCGCCCGTGATGGCACTCTGTGAACGGATTTTATCCTGATTCCCAGATTTCCAAGTGGTTTCCATCGCGACAGCGCAGAGAGGGCACGCTTTTTGGGGACTTTTGCGTCACCTAAAACAATCATAACACATAAATGAATCTTCCTTTGCTGAATATCCTCCGACCACGCGCTTAAAGATAACGATCAATCCCGATCATTCCCGAACGAACCCGAAACCACGTGATAACGGCCGGGTTTCCGTTTTGTTTTGCGCTTCGCTGGTTTTTAATAATAATATTATAATTTAGGGGTTGGTTTAATACCGCTCATTTTCACTCAAACACTTTATTTGGAAATGTAATCATTATTGACAAACTGCTCTTCGATTATTTATTTATTTAAAATTGTATACCATTTTCGGGTGTTACAATAAATAAATAAATAAAAACAGGAACGACATTCAAAAATTTACAATGAAACTTTTTGTGTTTCGTTATTCTCTTAAATTATTATTTACATCTGCATTGTTTACATCCAGGAAGAAAAGGCGCGAATTCAATCAGTGCTGCCACCCTAAGAAAGTGTCTCCACTCGACAAACGGTTTTTTGTCAGTTTTTTGACAATCACACATTGAAATCATCGACTGGATTAGATTTTCGACTCAAATCAATCCACCAAAAGAAGTATTGAAACAAAACATGACGCAGTCGGATTAAATTATGTTCTGAGAAAAATTACTGACGAAAAATGCCTTTGGTCGCGCCGATCATGACGTCATTTTGAGTTTGAGTAAAAAAGGTTTGTGGAGGCTTTTTTTTTGGGTATGAATTTCAAATGGGTTCTAAACTGTCTAATAAGACAATGTCAGGGCTTTTAATTTCTGGTTAATTTATTGAGTTTTTAGAGGAAATACGAAAGAAATCCACGAAACCTTGGCTGTCGTGTAGTTGATAGGATTATTAAAGTGCATTAGCAAAAATTCATGAATTTGTTTAACGGACATAAGTACGATTTTTTTCTGCTTCATTGCAATAAAAACATATATATTTGAATTCGATTTTTTTTTTATAGGAGTCAAAAGATGCAGGAAAACATAGAGAACACAACCATCATTTTTAATTTAATCAATTAATCCAATTAGACTACTTTCAGTGAAGTTAAAAGGCGCCATTGATTAAATATGACGAACCGATCCATTTCCTATTTATTTATTACTAATGAGTACATAAATTATAATTATTTGATGAAGTGAAATTTTCACCATTGGGTCAATGGTTCAGCTTTCATCACTTCCTCCTTTGGAATTTTTGTCAGGTATGTCTGCTTCCACGACCTTTTTTGGTTTTTCACTCTTGATTCTTCCTGTTTTGTATTTGTGTATGCTTCCCTTTCTTACTTTTCATAGACTGCAGGAGAGTAAATGTCTGTGGTATTGCAAATATACAATTTAGGGAAACATTGAAAGTTCAATTATGATTAGTTCATGATTTTATTTATTTATTTGTTAACTTATGTAATTATTTATTTATTCATGTATTTATTTATCCAAATATTTGTCACTTTTTAGTCAAACCTTAATGCAGTGTACTGTCTGTATGTATTTATTACTTGTTTTTGATGTAACTCCATAGGTTTAAAAGATTGTATTATTAACCCTTTAATGCCAACGGGGGAAATAGAGGCAAAATATTATTATTAGTTCAAAGAAATGTTATAACAAAAGAGAATACTTAAGACTTACTGGTATCGCTTGATCCACTCATTTCGTTCAGTATCTCGTAGAGATTCTTTTGATATTGGGGTTTCCACAAATGTCCTCCTTCGGTTTCGAAAACCCTTCGAGATTCGAAAGAGTCCAATCCGAATTCTTCTCGGTTTCCACTTCTCGTCCTCGCAGTTACCAAAACGCCAAAACTCAGCACAAATGCGATCCACTGCATTTAGAATTTCTGATACCGGAAACAGAAAGTAATGGGAGAAACGAAACGATATAAATTTTCGCAGGCAGACAAAACTAATTACGGAGATGCAAGTTTTTTTATTAATTAATTAATAAGTTATTGGAGTCGTTTATTTCATTTAAATACAATTTATCAATTATTAATTTTATAAGCAATAATAATTGACCCGATGTTATTGAAGGTAGCCTAAATCAGGGGTGGGCAAATTTTGTTTTGAATGGATGAAACATCTTTCAACCCCTGTGGAGAGGTTTCCTTTTTATTATAACTCACCCTTAGGTGAGATGACGTAATAGAAGTAATTGATTAATGAAAATTTATACTTATTCAAACCCTTTCGGGGATGAAAGGAAGTGTTTAAATTTTAAGAAAGGGGTTGTCCCCAGAAGAATTTCGCGACCTCAATACATTAATAAGAGGTAACGCATCATTTCACCTCCTTCGGGACGAAGATGTGGGCTTATTTGCATTTTGGGATTTAATTACAGTGTTTATTTGAGTTCATACTGGGCAGAAGTGGTGGGAAGTTCCGGGAAAATTTTCAGGTCGAAGTGTTGGGGAATTCTGCGAGGGCGATCCCCTCTGCACGTCAATTAATTTGACAAAATGAGAAAAAATGAAGGTGAAAAACGATTCCTCGAAAATGATTTACCCCCAAATCTCTTTCCGATACAACGCGTTATTCAAATTTCGGACATAACAAACGTCCGCTTTCTGAGAAGTATATAATAATTAGCGCAAATATTATCCTTAATAATTAGCGGATTCGGCCATAAGTGACTCACAGCGACAGTTTCCCATTTTTTTTCGTTAGAAACTTTATGCAATCGGGAAAATGTCGTCGTCGGAAGGAAGGGAAAAAAAAGAAAAGGAAACAAACAAAATGCAAATGCTTCCTCCCATTTCTTAGCGGGCAATTTCCATTCAAGCCGATATTACGTGACCGATTTTCTTTTTTTTTTCACTTATAACTGAATTGAAGAAAATGGGGGTGGTCATAATCAATTTTCCATTTATTCCGTTCCGTTTACATTTATTGAAAAATGTTGGGGAAACGATGAAAATGCGATCGAAGTCTCGGAGATCCCTTAACCCTTTTGCGGACGAGTGTCGGCAAACAGCCGCCAAAATCAATGTAAATACAAAATCTTCGTCCGTAAAGGGTTAAATTTACAAATTTACTGCATTGCTTTCACGATGAGACCTTAACATTAGGAATTAAATTAAGAATTGGAAAGTTTTGGTGATTTTTTGGGGAATTTGGGTAATCTTTTTTTCGTTTTTTGACAATTTTACATTAACTAATGAGAAACAATGTGTTCAATCTTTAATTCTATTATTTATTTATTTTTATATTTTATTCTATTTTCTTTAAGCTTATTATTTACTTCATTCCATTTTATTTATTTATTTATCTTATTAATAGATTTTATACTGATTTTATACTATTCTCTTTAATTTTATTATTTATTTATTTTATCCTATTTTATTCATTCATTTATTTTATTAATAGATTTTGTACTATTTTCCTTAAATTTATTATATATTTCATTCCATTATTCATTCATAAATTTTATAAATAGAATTTATACTATTTTCTTTAATTTAGTATTTATTCATTTTCTTCTATTTTAACTCATTTGTTCATTTTATGTTTATAATTTATTCTATTTTCATTAAATTCATTATTTATTTCCATTCATTTATTCATTTATATATTTTATAAATAGATTTTATACTATTTTCTTTAATTTTATTATTTATTTAATTTCATTTTATTCATTAATTTATTTTATTAATAGATTTTATATTTTTTTCTTTAATTTTATTAATTATTTATATTATTCCATTTTATTCATTTATTTATTTCAT
>JAQIBA010000276.1:62005-92777 GCA_028293925.1 Brueelia nebulosa
AAATTTTTCACCGATTCCGGCTTTTGAACTTTCAACTCCCGACTCTTATACGTAATTTCTCTGTATGAAATTTAAATCGGAGAAAGCAGAACCCAATCGAAAGTGATTATCCGTTTTCCATTGAAACCCAAAAGAACTTTTTCAGAGACGATTTGACTTTTCGTCCGGATTTTGTCTTTCGGTCATTTTCTCAAAGGTCGATCGGGTCGTTTAATTTAAAATGAATTTTTTCATTCATCAAATTCCGTTCGGGAAAAACAGGTTCGCGTGTGGGCAACAAAAAACAGTGTGGGTCGTCATGTGAGTAATTTCAAACTGAACAATATTAAAAACAGGCTGCAGAAAAGAGGCATTGGACTTCACCCATATTGGGTTTCCAAAGCCTTAATTAGATATTGTATATCTCTTCCTCGTAGTAAAAACTCATCCATCATTTTGATAGATATCTCTAAGGCAGGCGAAATAACGACACACCACAGCTTAATTGATTATCTCTCTCTTCCTCCCCCCCTCAGATTACTGCCAAAAATCATAAATGGAGGCATCGCCGGGATCATCGGCGTCTCGTGCGTCTTCCCCCTGGACCTGGTCAAAACCCGCCTCCAGAACCAGGTCGTCGCCCCGGATGGCACCAAGATGTACTCCTCCATGGCGGACTGCTTCCGGAAGACGTACGCCTCCGAGGGCTACTTCGGCATGTACAGGGGCTCCGCCGTCAACATTCTGCTCATAACCCCCGAAAAAGCAATCAAATTAGCCGCCAACGACTTCTTCAGGCACCATCTTTCGCCCGGACCCGGGTACGTATGCCAAATACACTTCGCATCCTCATGGCCGACTCGAAACTCTATTTTGCGTCAGAAGACCTTCAGATCTTGTTTATCAATTTTCTCTTGGATTTAACGATTAGGATCCATGAATAGCCGATTAATAACTTTATTGTTGTTCACTTCTTTCCAATTTCAGGAAGAAGCTTCCACTCGAGAGGGAGATGATGGCCGGGGGTTTGGCCGGCTCCTGTCAGATCATAGTCACAACCCCGATGGAACTCCTTAAAATACAGATGCAGGACGCCGGTCGCGTTCAGGCGGCCAACAAAGCCGCGGGGAAACCCACTGTGAAGTTATCAGCATGGGGACTCAGCAAAGAACTGCTGAGGACGAAGGGCATCCTCGGCCTGTACAAGGGCACGGGGGCGACCGCCCTCCGGGACGTCTCCTTCTCGATAGTCTACTTCCCCCTCTTCGCCCGACTCAACTCTTTGGGGCCGAGGAAAAGCCCCGACTCTGAGGAGGCCGCCTTTTACTGGTCGTTCCTCTCGGGGTGCATTTCCGGTTCACTGGCCGCCCTCTTCGTGAATCCCTTCGACGTCGTCAAGACTCGATTGCAACTCATCAACAAAGCAGAGGGCGAAGCCACATACAATGGCGTACTCGACTGCATCACGTGAGTGTTCCCCCCATTCGAGGCAAACCCCCGATGGGTGTATTAACACGAAATGGTTTCAGGCGAACGTTGAAGAACGAAGGGGTGACTGCATTCTTCAAGGGAGGCGCCTGCAGGATGATGGTGATCGCCCCGCTGTTCGGTATCGCGCAGATGGTGTACTACCTGGGGATCGCCGAGCAGTTGTTGGGTTTGAAAAAGCCGTAATGAGGTGACACTCCAATTTTATATCAGATACAGTAGTAATGTCTTAATTAGTTGGGTCGTTTTGTAAACCCACCCGCGTTTTAGCGAAGGTTTTTCTAATTCGTTCAGTGCACTCCGGTCTAAAATTTCAGTTTGGAGCTCTTTTGTATTTTGAGACGGAAAGAATGTCGGTAGGCCTTTTTTTATATAAAATCAGAATATCTTTGAGGGAAAAGTTTGGATTCAGCCCTCAAATGTTATAGTCTTGATATATTCCATCGCAAACACTGTTCTAAAATCTAATCTTTGAGTATTCCATCGCAAACAGTTTGTTCTAAAATCTAATCTTTGAGGACTCCAATGGATTCAGCCCTCAAATGTTATAGTCTTGATATATTCCATCGCAAACAGTTTGTTCTAAAATCTAATCTTTGAGGACTCCAATGGATTCAGCCCTCAAATGTTATAGTCTTGATATATTCCATCGCAAACACTGTTCTAAAATCTAATCTTTGAGTATTCCATCGCAAACACTGTTCTAAAATCTAATCGTTGAGTATTCCATCGCAAACAGTTTGTTCTAAAATCTAATCTTTGAGGACTCCAATGGATTCAGCCCTCAAATGTTATAGTATTGATATATTCCATCGCAAACACTGTTCTAAAATCTAATCTTTGAGTATTCCATCGCAAACACTGTTCTAAAATCTGATCTTTGAGGACCCCAATGGATTCAGTCCTCAAATGTTATATAGTCTTGATATATATGCCATCGCAAACACTGTTCTAAAATCTAATATTTAAGGACTCCAATGGATTCAGTCCCCAAATGTTATACTCTCGATATATTCCATGGCAAACACAATTTGTGTCTAAAATCTAATCTTTGAGGACTCCAATGGATTCAGCCCTCAAATGTTATAGTCTTGATATATTCCATCGCAAACACTGTTCTAAAATCTAATCTTTGAGTATTCCATCGCAAACACTGTTCTAAAATCTAATCGTTGAGTATTCCATCGCAAACAGTTTGTTCTAAAATCTAATCTTTGAGGACTCCAATGGATTCAGCCCTCAAATGTTATAGTATTGATATATTCCATCGCAAACACTGTTCTAAAATCTAATCTTTGAGTATTCCATCGCAAACACTGTTCTAAAATCTGATCTTTGAGGACCCCAATGGATTCAGTCCTCAAATGTTATATAGTCTTGATATATATGCCATCGCAAACACTGTTCTAAAATCTAATATTTAAGGACTCCAATGGATTCAGTCCCCAAATGTTATACTCTCGATATATTCCATGGCAAACACAATTTGTGTCTAAAATCTAATCTCCAAATTCACAACAGAGTCCGGGCGATGTCGAAAAAATGGATTTTTTTTTAGAAAAAAAGGAGCTGTCAGCCGAGAAATTATATACATTCCGTCACAGAAGTTCTAGAAAACTACTAGAAATAGGTGGTAGAAGTAGCAGCCTCATTTCAGAGTCGAATCAGTCTAAAATTTGAATCGAAACTGCGAGGTTAAACGTTCCTCTCTCTCTTTCGAGAATAGATTTTAGATATTTTCTAAAAGAAACCCCGAATTCAAAAATTATCAAAACGACTGATTCGACTCTTCGAAAAATCCTTATTTTTATATATATTAATTTTGGCGTAATTTAAAAAAAAAAACAACACAATTTTATTTGTTATTTTTTTTTAATTAGTGCGAATTGTTATTATATTTAACGTTTCAATTTTTACAAAGTTTATATTTAAATGTTTTTTTTTTTTAATATTAAAATCAGTCCTCTAATTTTTGGCGGGAAATCGTTTTTTAATGGGATTTAAAATAAAGGACAATAAGTTACGACTGTGACTATTTGATAGAAACAAATTGTCGATGAAGTAGAGTTAATAATATAAATAAAACAATAAAATACATAAGTAATAAATAAATAGATTTTATGAAATTGTCGACCCTTTGGCGGAGGGTTTTTTTTTCTTTTTGAAATTTAGCCGTACCATGACAATGGAGTAATGGTTGTTTTGTGTTTGATCAGTCAAAGGGTCGTACCTGAACCTTTGAAAGTCTTAGTTTTTAGATTATTTAATTTTATCAACGAGATTAAGGAGATATTTCTAATTGGGTTTAAAATTGTCCAAAAAACGATGTCAATTGATGTGTTAATGTTATGTATATTTATGGGTTTTCTGGAATTAAGTGCTTCGTTATTGTTTGTAGCTATGCAATTATGTTTATATTCCTGCTTTAATTGCATTTCCTCTCGTGTCTTATCCTTGAAAATTAAATTTTAATAAAATGACATAAGTGCTGGCTCCGGAATAAATACAATAAGTGTCGGTAACTGTATATTGTATTGTAAGCGGTTGTTGTAAGTGTTCCTCTGAAGCTGAGGCCTTTTTAGCTTTTCTCAAACAGCCTAGTCAAAGTTTGTTCCCACATTCCCCATCCTATCATTTATTGGCTGTTATTTTTAATTTATTATATACTTTGTTATCGTTTCATCTGTCGAATTTTATTCTGACTAAACCACAACGAATTCTCTCCTCTGTTTTCCCGATTTCACCGCAGATATTCCGTTAATAACTATTCGAGTTTTTTACGCTGTATTCGTATTAACGTTCGACGTTTGTATTGTCGCAGATGGAATTTAGATTAGACGAAAATATTCGAAAGTCTTCTTAAACATTGTCTTCGACAATGCAAACGATTGTGTAACTTTAAGTTGTAATAATAACAGAATGCGGCGTTTTAAATTTAAATAAGTTTTACTTAATGTGAATATGTTTTTACTGTGTAGCTTTCATAACTAAATTTATTAAATGTGAAACTATGTCTTCCAGTGTTTCTCTGTTCGCCGATTGAATGTTCTAAAGGTGTTAGAAAATAGAATAATAGAAACGAAAAGCCGATATTTTTGAGTTTTCATCTAAAACAGTGATGGCCAACCGACGGCCCGTGAAGGTGTTGCATGTGGCCCACTCTTTTATTCCTATATTCACATACGTATTTGGTCATTTAAAATTCTTTCTTACCTTTCGGGAAAATTTTAAATTTACGCTTACGCTTTCGAATCCATTCGAATTCCATTAAACACTTTGGGTTTCCCTTCTTTTTTAGATTCTGTCATAGAAGTCAAAAGGACTCCTTTCATAAAATGTTGTGAAAAGGGTAAAGCCGGAAAATGAGGCAAAGGCAATAGTCGTGAGAGCAGAAACGTAGAGAAAAGAAGAAAAGGAGCAAAAGAAAAAAAAGGATATGAAAAAGAGAAAATGAGAACAAAAAGAAAAGAGAAAAAGAGAAAGAAAGAGAAAAAGGAGAAAAAAAGAGAAAAAGAAAAGAAGAAAAGAAGAAAAAGAGAAAAGAAGAAAATGAGGAAAAGAAAAAAAGGAAATGAAAAAGAGAAAAAGAGAAAAAGGTGAAAAAAGAGAAAAATGAGAAAATGAGAAAATGAGAAAAACCGAAAAACAGAGAGGGAAAAAGAGAAAATGAGAAAATGATAAAAAGAGAAAGAGAAAAGGATAAAAGGGAAAACATGAGAAGAAATAGAAAAGAAGGAAATGAGAAAAGCCGTAAAACAGAGAGAAAAGAGAAAAGGAGAAGAGAAAAGAAGAAAAAAAGAAAAATTGAAAGTGAGAAGAGAGTAAAAACTAATATTAAAAAATCCATATTTAATTTTCATATACTTTGGGACCCACCAAATTACACCAAACTCAACTTTGGCCCGCACATTATCAAAGGTTGGCCATCACTGATGTAAAATCTGAATTACTTTTGTTGGTTTCAGTGTATTTAATTTCTGTATAATTCCTTCTTAAAATTCCAATTGTAAATCTCGTGGGAAAGTTGTTATTGTTTGTTGAAAAATATACAATTAAAAAATACGGAAAAATAAGCAATGACTATATATAATTATATTTTATAAACCTTTATAACATTGATTTTCTCTGCAAATTGTTACAGATTATATACAATAACAATTATAAATAAATTAAGGGTTTAATACATCGGGGAATGTAAAATCAAATTTAATCTTTTTTTAAATTGAAAAAAATCTACTGACATATTTATTTTTAAACATGGCTTATCTGCCACTCATTGTTCTGGCAGTATAAGGTAAACCTAACCGAAGTTCCACTCCAATAAAACCATATGAAACACTAAAATGCTTTACCCTTTCACTTAATTCTAAATATATAATATATATATGATAACAAAGGGGGAATTTAATCAGCGAATTTGCGGTTGGGATTGCGCCCGAACAATGCGCTACGGATTTCCGGAAGGAGTTGCTGAGCGATCAGGTCCAACCTGGACTCCAGAGTGTTCGAAATTTTAATTCTTCCTTTGAGAGCCTGAAGCTCAATCCCTCCGCAGGTGTCAGCGGGTAAGTAACCGTCCGTGTCGATTTTCAGTTGGACGTCTTTCCCGATTTTCTGTTTGTAATTGGCTGCGCATTGGGGAAGGATTTCAGCAATCACCGCTTCATCCTGTTGCTTCACTTTAATGGTAACTGAGGGTTCCATCAGCTGAAGCGATAATAAAATGTGAGTTGTTGTGGTGTTGTGAAAAGCAAACGTGATCGGGCAGACTGTACCTGAAAGAGTGCCTGGACGATGAGAGTTTCGAGAACTTTCTTGTACCGAGCCGGATCCTTTGTGGTGATTCCGCCGAGGTAATGTCTTGCGTCTTCTAAAACATTTCTAACGTGGTCTTCTCGGACTTTGAGAACTTTTAATCTTGCCTGATTCAGCATATTGGATGACTGACTGAAAAATTAATTAATATGAGTTTAAAATTAAAAAAAAAAAGGATAAATGTCACTTACATCTTTTTTTGCAGCTCCACTTGCTTCTCTTTTTTCTCGTAATACTCCATGATCTTTAACCTTTGCTGTTGGACCAGTCTTCCTTTTTCGATGTTAAACTCTTCTTCTGCTTTCGCATCTATTTCTTCTGCCTTTTCATTGGCTTCTTGCTCAATGAAGGCCATCATGTGTTTGATCTGGAAAATCATTAACATTATGCAATTGCTCAAAGACACATAGGAATTAATGGACAATTAACAGTGGGATTGCCTCTTATTATGTGGATTCCATTAGAATTTAGATCAAATTCTGTTTGGATTCCATTTCTGTTTAGATCAATTTATGTTTGGATTCCATTAGAGTTTAGATCAATTTCTGTTTGGATTCCATTAGAGTTTAGATCAATTCTGTTTGGTTTCCATCAGAGTTTAGATCAAATTCTGTTTGGTTTCCATCAGAGTTTAGATCAAATTCTGATTGGAATCCTTTAGAGTTTAGATCAATTTCTGTTATTATTTGGATTCCATCAGAGTTTAAATCAATTTCTGTTTGGTTTCCATTTCTGTTTAGATCAATTTCTGTTATTATTTGGATTCCATCAGAGTTTAGATCAAATTCTGATTGGATTCCATCAGAGTTTAGATCAATTTTTGATTGGTTTCCATTAGAGTTTAGATCAAATTCTGATTGGATTCCATTAGAGTTTAGATCAAATTCTGTTTGGTTTCCATTAGAGTTTAGATCAATTTATGATTGGAATCCTTTAGAGTTTAGATCAATTTCTGTTTGGTTTCCATTAGAGTTTAGATCAATTTATGATTGGTTTCCATTAGAGTTTAGATCAATTTCTGATTGGATTCTATTTGAGTTTAAATCAATTTTGCTTTGGTTTTCATTAGAGTTTAGATAAAATTATGATTGGATTCCATTAGAGTTTAGATCAAATTCTGTTTGGTTTCCATTAGAGTTTAGATCAATTTATGATTGGAATCCTTTAGAGTTTAGATCAATTTCTGTTTGGTTTCCATTAGAGTTTAGATCAATTTATGATTGGTTTCCATTAGAGTTTAGATCAATTTCTGATTGGATTCTATTTGAGTTTAAATCAATTTTGCTTTGGTTTTCATTAGAGTTTAGATCAAATTCTGTTTGGTTTCCATCAGAGTTTAGATCAAATTCTGATTGGAATCCTTTAGAGTTTAGATCAATTTCTGTTATTATTTGGATTCCATCAGAGTTTAAATCAATTTCTGTTTGGTTTCCATTTCTGTTTAGATCAATTTCTGTTATTATTTGGATTCCATCAGAGTTTAGATCAAATTCTGATTGGATTCCATCAGAGTTTAGATCAATTTTTGATTGGTTTCCATTAGAGTTTAGATCAAATTCTGATTGGATTCCATTAGAGTTTAGATCAAATTCTGATTGGATTCCATTAGAGTTTAGATCAAATTCTGTTTGGTTTCCATTAGAGTTTAGATCAATTTATGATTGGAATCCTTTAGAGTTTAGATCAATTTCTGTTTGGTTTCCATTAGAGTTTAGATCAATTTATGATTGGTTTCCATTAGAGTTTAGATCAATTTCTGATTGGATTCTATTTGAGTTTAAATCAATTTTGCTTTGGTTTTCATTAGAGTTTAGATAAAATTATGATTGGATTCCATTAGAGTTTAGATCAAATTCTGTTTGGTTTCCATTAGAGTTTAGATCAATTTATGATTGGAATCCTTTAGAGTTTAGATCAATTTCTGTTTGGTTTCCATTAGAGTTTAGATCAATTTATGATTGGTTTCCATTAGAGTTTAGATCAATTTCTGATTGGATTCTATTTGAGTTTAAATCAATTTTGCTTTGGTTTTCATTAGAGTTTAGATAAAATTATGATTGGATTCCATTAGAGTTTAGATCAATTTCAGTTATTATTTGGATTCTATTAGTGCCTTGATACTCAACCTGTGGCCAAATTTGGCCCATCGAGCCCTCCCGAGTGGCCCCAGTGGCCCAGCCGAGATCAACAGTGAAAATTTATGAAGGATAGTTTTGTGCCTTACAGAAATAAGAAGAATCAAATAATGAATACAGTTTGGAAGTACCCTTTTTTTGGTTGCATGGCCCCATCTGGATGCTATCAACATTTGGCCCCAGTAAGAAAAAGGTTGAGTACCAAAGCATTAGTGTTTAGATCAATTTCTATTACACCTCTGTAAACTCAATCTGCCTTTATAACCGCCTATAATCAATCCTGGGAAAGTGACCACTCTACTGCTCCCTTTTTTACCTCTTAGTTAAAATAAACTATGTATGATTTAAAACACAGGAAAAACACTGCAAAATTCCTGTCCAGTGTAACTTCACTGGATAATATTTGATTGGGAGAGTTATGACAAGATTTGAAATTCATCTCTAAAAGTAATATTTACCCGAGAAAAACTCTAAATTACCTGTTTTTGAACGTCTGCGTCGCTGAGTGCCATCGTGAAAGCTATCTATTAACTTTTCCCGAAATAAATACAAATATTTTTCCCTTTTTAAAAGAAAAACTGCGAAGTCTGTCCGATTCAAGTGTCCACTTTGCAGACGATCATATGATCAATTCAAGCAACGGAAGTCAAATTAAACAAAAGAGGAAGAGATTTTCGCTCGTCTTTTATTCTCAACATTTCCGGTTATTTTTTCATCATAATGGTTTGTCAACACAAAAAATTTAGTTTGTTTTTTTTTTTTAAATAAAACACATGCAAATTTTGAATTAAAGTAAAAAATTATTAATATAGTAATTAATGGAGGGATGAACTATCGACTCAGTAGTAAGTATGGCCGATGTCTATTTTCTCACTTGTATGATACAGAAAACTACATAAAGACGAATTTTACTTTATTTGTAAGTAACTTCGATCAGACTGGACATTGCACCCGTCCGTAATTGAGGTTTTGAGCGGAGTTTTATTTTCGTATATTTGAGCTCTCTTTGGGAGTGTTTCTCTAATAAAAATAATGTTATTTTCAGTAGGCCTTGTAATGCTTTTTGTCAAACATGGCCTCTTGTCATTGTGTAAAAGTCAAAATTGCGTAAAAGTGTAATTCCCGGGTTGTGTTTTTCGACTGTTTACATTTTTACCGTTGATTTTTAGGTGTTTTGATGTCACTCCAACTTCGAGAATGTTTCCGGGATCTGCAGGAATCAACAGCTCGTTTACTCCACAGCCACTTTCTCCCATCAGAAACCTTCAGGGAATGGGCAGCAGTAGGAATTTCACGGGTCAGAGACCATTCCCAGAGAGAAGACCAATGCCTAGCCTGGGAAATAGCAACCCCATGGGGACAATGGGAAGCTTTGGGATGCCACCAAACAGACAGTATGGATCGCAGGGAACTATGAACAGTTTTCATTCTGTCTTTGGAGTGTCTGGTGATAACAGCACACCCCCTCTTCTTGATCTCAATGAATTCCCATCACTTACAAACAGGGGGCAGGGTGATTCTATGCCACAACCAAGTCCAATGCCTGGAAAACAGCCTTATGGTGAGTTTAACCCTTTATTTACATCCGTTTGTTAACATCAAGTCAAGTATTCTCTTTAATTATGAAAATTATTGTATATTTTTATTGTTTACCTTATATATTTCACTTTTATACAGTGTTTACTTTGTAAAATTTGATTATTATACTTTTGTATATGTCCTTTTTTACTCATAATTTATTTTCCGTTATTATTATTACATTTTTAACCAACTTTGTCTAATTTTTTATAGTGTTTTTATAGTGTTTTTAGTGTTTTACAGTTTTTTTATAGTGTCTCCTTGATTATGTGTATGCTCTGTTAAATTGAACCTTTGAACAAAAGCCAAATTTCAATTGATTTTGTTGTATTTTTGTATTGATTGATTAACGGATTGATTAAATGACATAATTTTGTATTTGAATTTTCAGTTGGTATGGTAAAGCAACCAACATCAGAAGTTAGTGAGTTCACAATGAGTAGTGAAGACTTTCCAGCATTACCTGGAACACAAAATAATTCTGTACCCATATCAGGGTCGGAAAAGGGTTTAGTCGGTCTTTCAAACAGTGATTCATCATATGACGTTGTTACAAGCAGAGCACCAGGAGCAGAGAAGAGTGGAGGAACAAAAAGAGGCATACAGACTTCTCCTGATGGTGAAACTCTCTCATGTCCATTCCATTGTGAAGAGAAAGGAGAATTGTTGCTAACTTATACCGGTTCTTCTCCCCAGGCAAAGTAACCCACATACCCAACAGTATGGTGAAAGATCAGTTTGGCATGATTGGTCTTCTGCAATTCATCAGGGCTGCTGAATCAGATGCAAATCTCATGTCATTAGCTCTGGGACAAGACTTGACTGCCTTGGGACTTAATCTCAATCAGCCTGACAACCTCTATCCAAATTTTGGCGGTCCTTGGGCTGAACATCTTTGTAGACCTCAGGATATTGACTATCATGTTCCACCAGAATATTTAATTAATGCAGGAATCAGGTATGCTTATGCACAAATTGCCGTGGAAAACTCAGGACGACAACATAACAAACGGAATTCATTTCCAGGGATAAATTGGCAACAATGAAGTTCAGTAGATACAAAGATGATTTGTTATTTTACCTATTTTATACATATGTTGGAGATTTTATGCAACTTATTGCAGCAGCAGAACTGTGAGTAGTGTTCCCCCCCCAGCCCAATTTGGGGTTGAAAAATGAAAAACTAAAAGGGTGAATTTCCCGGCAGATACGAAAGAGATTGGCGGTATCACATGGATGAGAAAGTTTGGCTCACTCTAATCCCCGGAATGGACAACACGTATTACTTCTTCGATCCTCAGAACTGGAGAAAAGTAGCCAAAGAATTTCACCTAGACTGTACAAAGTTAGAAGCTCGGCCGAACTTGCCAACTTTAGGAGCACAGCAGCCTGTGCAGTGATCTCTGCGCCTTGTTTTTTTTTTTTCTCTCTCTCTTTTTTTTTTTTCCTTTTTACTTTTACATTCTTTCGTTGAGCTCCGATCATGTACTATAGATTTTTCGCACAAGTTGGAGCCCTAATCAATTGTATAAGGCTAAATTTGAAGAAAAAAAAGTAATAGAAATACTTAAGAACCTGTTCGTCTTCTCCTCTTTTTTTAATCAAAAATAAAATTTTTTTTAAATTTTATTTGTTCGTTATTTAAAACTGTCTGTCAGTCTGAACGTGATCGACGTGTATCATTCAAGATGAGGACGGGATGAAACAAAGTATAAAACAAAAAACATTCTTTTCCAACTGACTTATATCAAACGAATCGGGTGACATACATAAATAATTTTCCAACGCATTCGCAACACTTTTTCCTTACAGTAACTTTAAGGCGCTTTAATTTGTTCTTTCAAAAACCTCTTCGCACTTATAACTTTACGACCGTAAAAAAATAATTTGAAAAATACCTCTCGCAGAACAGTGTAAAATTTAAATTCCAACACTGTTCGGGGGAAAAAAAGCACATTTGACTTCAAATCTGAAGATTTTGAAACGTTTAACCCATTGAGTACCAACTACGAGATATCTCGTGGTAGAATTTTCGATACAGAAATTTCACCACAGTAATTTTATACAGAAATTTTATACAGTGATGATGGCTACGAGTTATCTCATTGTTAAATTTTCGATACAGTAATTTTATCCAGTGACGTTAGCTACGAGATATCTCGTAGTGAAATTTTCGATACAGTAATTTTATACAGTGACGCTGACTACGAGTTATCTCGTAGTGGAATTTTTCATACAGTAATTTTATACAAGAATTTGACCAAAGAAATTTTATGCAGTGACGTCAGCTACGAGATATCTCGTTGTGGAATTTTCGATACAGTAATTTTATACAGAAATTTCAAAACAGTAATTCGATACAGAAATTGCACCATAGGAATTTTATACAGACATTTTATACAGTGACGCTGGCTACGAGATATCTCGTAGTGGAATTTTCGATACAGAAATTTCACCACAGGAATTTGATACAGTGACGCCAGCTATGAGTTACCTGGTAGTGTTTCTTTTTAAATAAAAAATTGCAGTAAATGCCATTACAATACTGTATATAATTATATTTTGCAAACTCTCTTTTGTATTCTTCTTCTATTCGAATTTGTCTGGTACTCAATGGGTTAACTGTTTGATGCTTTAAAAGTTTTTGAAGGAATCAACCGTTACAATTTGATTTACGCATTTATGCAAATGCCCACGAGAGCATACTACGCTCCTGACAAGATGGCGTACGTATAAATGATACCCCTGAAAAGATATCCGTTAAAAAAATAAATCTGCTCACGCAAACCCCTCTCTATTCTCCCTCCCTCCGCCCCTAAAGTCGATGACGCAGCTGTCACCCGGTTTTTAACTGCACAGTAACCCTTCCTATCCTATTGACACGTCGGTTTAATTCAATTAACATCGGATCGTAACTCGCCAAGGGAATTTATTTCAAATAGAAGTTTCATCTGCGAAACGAATTCACTGGAAGTGACACCTCCCAACCATCTGTAATTGAACTCCGTGAAACCTGAACTTTCGCAAGCCAAACACCGGAATCGTTTTTAATTCGTGCGAAATCGGTTCACGTGTCATGACATTCACTAACGGAGTGTGTGCTTGTGTTGTCAACGTGATGGCGCCGTCCGGAGGTCGTTCCATTGGGGTACTGACCCCCCGGTCGGTGTCATCATTCAATCTCATATCAAAACACAAAACGCATTCACCTTTACGAATGGAATCCTCATCGATGCCATTTCACAGTAAAAAAAAAGTTCCAATTTCAATATTTAAAATTCATAAACATTTTTTCAGAACATAAAATCATTTCATATATATATATACCGTATATATAAAAAAAAGTTATTACACAATTTGTTAAATCTATTGAGTCGGATACTATTCGAAAAAGACAATTAACAAATACGCTCATTCTTAAAAACGGGACTAAACACTCATTCTATACACTATAGTAATTCACTTATAAATATACAAATCTTGAAAAAAAAAAAAATTTACCGACTTTTTTAAAGACATGGCAGAATGAATGAAAAAGAATGAGATCTCTAATGCACAGAATGTCACAAAATTCGGATTTGTTAAAGGGAGGCGGTGTATATTAATCCCCTCGCAATCACCTTTGAATATGTGCCACTCGTAATTAAAAAAAAAATTTTTTGTACTTTTTTCATTATTAATTATTATTCTTACTACTTCCACAAAATTTCGGTCGGTGTTTTTAAAAACACCCAACACAATGCCAGTTTTTTTAAATCAACTGAAGACAAAATTAAAAAAAAATAGACTAGCTAGGATTATGAAAAGTGTGCTTCTTACACTGTTTTTTTTTTCTCGTAATAAAGTTTAACGTAAAAGCTATAATTAATTAAATTAAAATTAACATTCTTAAAAACACTTTTTTTTCGATAAATTTCTGATATTAATTTTTTTTGGTCGTTAACTGCACAGCGTTTTTTTTTTTTAATATATTTTTATGCGGGGTTTGTTTTTTTTTTTGAATGACTTAATTTTTTTGGTTTTTTTTTTAGTAAAAATTTTTGATTTGTTGATTTTAAGCTAAAAGGTTTAATCCTTGTTGTTTTCAGGATTGAATTTTTAAAGTACGAAGGAAAAAAAACTGATAAAAGATTAGGCCATGTCGCAGTGAAAGGTCGAAGGCGGGCCTTCGTCTTCCTCAGCAACGGATTCCATCCCCGAGTAAGGCCATTCCTCCCCGGATTCCCAACTCTCCTCGGAGCTCACACTCCCGAACCTGGGTCGCAGGGGTAGCTGAAGGAGGGCGTGCTCGTCGATGGTCGGAAGGGTGGAGACCAACTTATCGGTGGGCCGCAACAGCCTCAGCGTGCGCTGACTCAGCCGCCAGACGAGCCGCTGACGGTATGGCATCTGGCTCTGGGCGTTGTACCGACTCAGGATCTTGACGACGGCCTCGTGGCAGATGCAGTAACTCTCATCGCTGATCTTGCACATCTTACGGAGCTCGAGGGCCAGTCCCACGAGGCGGGATATCTCGGGGAAGTCGGTCGTGGCCAAGTGAAGGGTGGCGCAGATAAGGACCAGTGCGACTTCAACAGGGCGGTAGTTGGCGCAGGTGACGTCGCAGGCGATTATCTCCAACTGAACCCAGATAGGGCGCATGGCTATGGCCTGGGCGTAGGCCTCTGCGACTCCAGCCTCCTTGGCGGCGGTGGCGAAGATGGAATTGAGCAGTCGCACGAAGGTGAGGGAGGTCACGGGCAGGGTGTTCGGTTCCGCCCCCAGTTTGAGGGAAATGATGCCTTCCATTCGGGCCAGGTCGCCGAGAGTGCACTTGCATTGGGAGATGGACGCGAGATCTCTCGGATCGGGGATCTGGATGACTTCGTCGGGTCTGAGTGCTGCGGAGACTTGTCGAGCTGCTAATTGGAAGGCTGCCACTGAGATGCATGCCATGTGCTTGGGACGAGCCTGAAAGGAGATGGAGTCTATAAATAAAAAGTTGTTTGACTGTTTGACAACATTAGCGGAAAGCACGTGTTTGCCTTGATGACGATAAACGATCACGCGATGATTGAATGACGTGATTGGTCGATTTTTATAGCAAATAAGCAAATGTTTAACTTCACAACATTCAACTTATCATATTCTGATGTAACATGTTTTCAACTGCAATTTAAAAAATCTGCATTTCTTTCAGACCTTTCAAAGAAACCTGATACTCAGTTATACCCGACAAATTAATATTTTAGAATATTAATATTACCCAGTTTTTCTAATTTAGACAAATCTTATTAACAAAAGCAACATAAAAACATTTAAATTAATGAACTGACAAGGGTAAGGTGAGTTGCTCCTATTACCTTCACCTAAACCTAATTAGATTTTTAATGACATGTTAAAAAGCCCACACTTTTTTCACAAATTTACAACAATCAGACTTACCATCATTTTGGTGAGGAACCTGTCCATGAGGTTAATGGCCACAAAGAGCACATCAGATGGAAGGTCATACCAAACTTTGAGGCACCTAAGCACATGAGCAGAGCCATCCCGAATCCCAGCTGTTATCTCGGCTGGGTCATTGCTGGTCTGTGGAAGTTCTAGATGGGGTTGGAACTTAGGCTCTAAAGTGAGTGCCTCCTGAAGTTTGCTTATAAGAGACATCAGCTCTCCTGCAGGCCTGTCTGGGTCCATCCCTGGGGTGAATGGTCCGAATAATGGAGACACCACAAGAATGGCCCAAAGACAGGCCTGTATCTGTAAGGAGAAAAAAAAGGGAATTTAGTTGAAAAATAACTGCAGCCACATTTCCCACCACCAAATTAAGCATTCAAAATTCTCAAAATTAAAAAGGATCAACGACATTGGAAATATTAGTTGAATTTGTGAAATATTTCACATAAATAAAAAATTAATATCTACCTGGTATAAAAAATAAAATTCTCATCAATACTTAATTCAAACAGCAAAATATTCTAATTAAAATAAATTATTTTCGAAAATCGTTGGAAAAACTTATAAAAAATTAAATAAAATAACAAGTGCAGTTTACTTAAGAATTGACTGAAGAAAATGAGAAAACACAAACAAAGAAATTCATTGTCCTTGAATGAATTTGCTTACAAAAAAGTGCGTCATTTTTCTTTAAATAATCATTAACAAATTAATAATATTAAACTTACTTGAGTGCTTCCACAATGTGGCTTTTCGTAAGATCAATTAAATTCCCAATTACTGTGGCGCGGTTAGACAAATAAATTAATGAGGAATAGAGGTAAAACGAATAACCAAAATGACAGTTATTTTGCTAATGGCGACTCACTACTGTTATCAGTTGACTGACTTCTCATTGCAGTAATAATATCTTTTATGAATTTATCTTTACTTCTAAACAAATTTTTTTATTACAAAGCACTTTTTTAATTTGCTTGGTTCGGTTTAAAACTTTGATAGGAAATTTTGTGTATTAAAAAAGTTTAGTAAAACTAAAAACAGAAGCTGATTTCTTGTCCAAGCCATTAAGAATTATCATGAATTTTACATGGGATTAAAATATTCAGATCCATTTCACAATCAGATAATTTGATTTTAAATAAACCGAAGTTGAAAAAATTAAAAAAAAATACAATCTGCTCAAGATTTAAAACAATTTCAAAAGATAAAAACATCAAAGTACAAAAGCTTTTTGTAAGTGATTCTAAATATGATTTTAAGGACCTGGATTCACAACCGCCTCCGTGGCGCAATCGGCTAGCGCGTTCGGCTGTTAACCGAAAGGTTGGTGGTTCGAGCCCACCCGGGGGCGGAATTTTTTTTTTGCCCTCCGCAAATTCTTTTTTTGAATAATTTATATAATTACTTGTCTTATACGGTTTTTTTTTCATTTGCTCTTTTAATTGCGGTCAGTTTCATACTCCCATTACACACTTAAGGCTTTTTTTTGTACGGTATTATAATTATTTTGGGTTTTTCATGTTTAAAACAGATTCATATTTTTATTTTCTTTGGTAATTAATTTTAATTTCTAAAAGAAGAAGAATCGTTTGTTGGCTCTAAATGGAAATGATTCCTGAATAACAAGAAATAAAAAAGGGTTGACGTTTGAGAGGAAACAGAACAAATGTAAATACTAACGAACAAAGAAGTTTCAAACGACGATAATAAATTAGACAAGCTCTTTATCTAAAAAAAAAACTGACTATAAACTAACATATATTAATTTTGTATGAAGCCTCATTATAAATAACCCTGAATTTTCTTCAAGGTCGATTTCCTTCATTTGCTTATCAGTTTTTGAAGTTAACTCGAAATTAAATTTGAGATATATAAAAATTATTTAACAAAACAAATATTTACGTAAATATAAAAGCATAACCGAAAAAATCTAAAAAGCTGGAAATTTTTGTGTAAAAAAAAACTTTATTTATTTAGTGGAACAAAAAATAAAATTTTGAAAATTAAAATAAAAATTATCCGACGAGGATGGGATTCGAACCCACGCGTGCAGAGCACATTGGATTAGCAGTCCAACGCCTTAACCACTCGGCCACCTCGTCCAGTTCGTCCTTTAATCCTTTTTTGGAAAACTTAAAAAAGGGTCATGAACCTTTTGAACCTTAGCAGCCTAACGAACCTAAATCATTCATTAAAGTCGAAGTTTTTCGTTATTTTCTTACAAATATAATAATTTTCCGGACATTTAGAGTAAAAATAAAAAACAAAATTTATTCTTTTTGTAAAATACAGCGCATATTTTAAATAATGTATAAAATACAGTACTATTTTAAAGTGTACTATACAGTAACTATTTTAAAGTGCTTATGAGATCAGACTCGTTCACTTTTTCACTGGGAAAGCTGTACTTTTTAAATTAGAAATTTGGCACCGGTGTAATTATATAAATAATCGGGCAGTCAAATTATTTTCGGAAGGGAGGGGAGGGGGTTATAAGTCGTAGCGCTGACTTTAGGCAAATAGAGAGTATAAAATCAACTTAGACAGTGAATGACTTATAGGTTGGAGGTACAGTTGCTAGGAAAGAAGAGGTTTAAGCACGTGTAATAATCTAAGGAAAGGTCTTCGATGCAAAAGCGAAGATGGATGTAACGGACAAAATTAGTAATAAATTTGTACTCCGTCTACAACAGTGTTATCAAACTCATTCGTCCGGGAGATATTCCTTTTCATTAAATTGTAAATTTGGTGGAGAGTAGAGTAGAAATTTTACTCCATTAAATGCTACTTAAAGACCATAGTTTTTGCTGATTGAGTGAAGGTGATGATGTATTTTCCTTATCATTATCACCACCAGAAAAAAAAGTTTTGCGCTCCAAAATTAATTGAATTAAATATTAATATAATATATTTCTTCCCTATTTCACCCGTAAGTATTAGGGGTTTTTACAAACTTTTTTCAATACAATTCAGTATACATTACCCTACAATTCAATTTTTTAAAAATACAATTACATTACAATAAAATAAGTACAATACAATTCAATTTTTTTTTAAAAACAATTATATTACAATGCAATTCAATTTTTTTTTACAATACAATTGCATTACAATAAATTCAATACAACACAATTAATTTTTTTTACAAAACAATTACATTATAATACATTCAATACAATACAATTCAATACGATCGAGTACAATAAGATTTTCAATAGATACAACAAATTTACAAAATATAAAAAATTAATAAAATTACCTTTTCTCTCTTAAATTACCTACTTCCTATTGTATATAAAAATTACATAAATTAATAAACAGTGATTATATAATAAATAAATAAACAATAAGTATATAATAAATAACAGCAAATTTGTAAATAAATACACAAATTACATATAAATATAAAAAAATATGAAATATTAATATAAATAAATCAATCAATCCATATAAACTTTATTTCGCCCTTGAGCATTACAGTGGGTGAATACAGTATTTTAAAAACAAATGTACAGTAACTTAAAACAAAACTACAGAAAAAGCAGACAGAAATAAAAAAGAAATATGTGCACATAAATGCGTTTAATATAAATAAATAAGTAATTGAATTAAGTAAAGAACCTTGATTTATCATTTCTACGTGTAAAATTTAAAAAAAAAAGTAGAAATTTTACATTTGAAACTGCAAAAAAGTGGAGATGCCGGGGATCGAACCCGGGGCCTTTCACATGCAAAGCGAACGCTCTACCACTGAGCTACATCCCCTTGTTAGACATTCTTATCATAATGCCTAATTTAAAATAATGCCTATTTATACGGAGGAAATTACGTATTTTGTTATATTTATACTAATTTTAAGCGATTTTGATAATAAAAATGCCAAAAATTGATATAATATCTTAATATGGAAGTTTAAATTGCATTGCTAATTTTTTGAAATCCATTTCGACGTAATATTTTGATTTTTTCCCGTTTCATTATTCATTGGTTTTATTATTTATACTTAAGTATGATAATTGTCAACTTTTTTAATGAATATAAAGGTTTAAAAATAATATTATTTTTAAAAAAGAAAAAAATTTATCCAGAAATGGTTTTTGTTTTTATTTGGAAAAAGTCACTCAATGACATTAGTTGTCATATCTGAATCTACCGTGGTTAAAGTCGGAATTTAGAAAATGGCTGTTGTGCAAATTTTTATGATTAATTTATTTACTTTTAAAGTCACTATTGATTTTTCGGTGCATCAAATTGATTTTTGAGATATTTGTATAAGATTATTATAGAATTAAGTTTAAGTGCTCATCCTTAAACCAGTTGAAATTTGAACAATTTTTTACTTTTAAAATATTGTGTACTGCAAGCGTCCTGTTATGAAAACATGTGGTAACTTGTTCTTTTGGCAGCCGTAAATACGTCCATTAATTGAAAAAAAATGTTCAAGCCTACTTTTGGTCAAACTAACACAACGCCTGGCTTTGGCGCTTTCACGGGTGCTGCTAATGCTAACCCGTTCGGTCAAAATTCAGTTTTTGGAAAGACAACAACCACAGGGTTCGCTCCGCCCGCATTTGGAGCAACAAGTTCCACCGGTCTTTTCAGTAATACTTTGTCATCGACCCCCAGTTTGTTCGGTTCATCCACCACGGCACCGACCTTTGGTCAAGCCCCCACGCAAACTTCTTTTGGATTTCAATCCACGCCTCAACAGAGTACGAATTTATTTGGCGCCCAGCAAAATGCTGGCACTGGACTGTTCGGTTCTGGAAGCCCTTCTGCCTTTGGGCCCAACAAACCGCCCTTCGGTTCAGCTTTTGGCACCGGAACCAGTACTGGATTATTTGGCTCTCAACAACCTACCCAAACTTCAACCCCATTATTTGGGCAAACAAATCCAGCCACTGGAACTGGATTATTTGGCTCCACGACTGGTTCTTTTGGAGCTGCAAATCAGCAAACGGGAACTGTAATTAAATTCAATCCGATTACTGGTTCTGATAGCATGATGAAAAATGGAGTTTCCCAACCAGTTAGCACAAGGCATTTTTGTATAACTTGCATGAAAGAATATGAGAATAAATCATTAGAAGAACTTCGTTTAGAGGATTACATGGCAAATAGAAAGGTAATATAAACGTAAACTCATGCAATAATTGTTATTATACATCTGAATTTTTTTCCTAGGGTCCTCAACAAAGTAATTTATTTGGAGCTCCTGCACAACAGCCATCTCTCTTTGGAGCTACTACAGGAACAACCAATTTATTTGGGGCTCCTCAGACAACAGCAAGCACCACTCTCTTTGGACAACCAAGCACGAGTTTAGGCGGTTTTGGTACAAGCAGTGGCAATGTTTTCGGCTCCACTTCAGGTGCAACTAATTCACTGTTTGGCAGCAAACCTACAGGGTTTGGTACAGCAACAACAACCACTCCTGCTTTTGGCTACAGTTCAACCTCTTCAAACAGTTTGTTTGGGACACAAACTAAACCGTTTGGAAGTAAGTCACTCTTAATTAGATGTATTCCTGTTTTAATTTTTGTTCATCACTACTGTTACTTATTATTGTTATTTATTTATTTATTAACTTGTGTAGGATTCTAGTCATTTATTGCACATGCTCCCTCTCACATAGCAGAAGGCAAAATACAAGTTAATAAATTTTCAAACTTTTACACATTTTATAAAAATTTGCTATTTTGTATCTTTAATGCCTGAGGGCAAAATAAAGTATTTGTTGTGTATATGTATATGTATTGAATAATACATAAAGTCTTAAATGTATAAATGTATAAATAATACATAATACAATAAAGTAAATGTATTGTGTGGTATTGTATTGTATAATTTAGATGTATTGAAGAGTTTAATTGTATTTATAAATACTACAACATGTAAATAATACAATGTAATAATAAATAATACAATACATAATACAATAAAGTAATGTGTTGTATTGTATAATTTAGATGTGTTAGTTGAAGAGTTTCATTGTATTTATAATAATACATTGTATTTTTTTTCAGCTACACCTCAAACAGGGTTATTTGGTCAGCAGCCAGCTCAACCTACAACAGGATTTGGAACCACTCCTAGTTTTACCGGCTTTGGCACGCAGCAGAATCAGTCAATTGGATTATTTGGCAACAAATCAGCCACCACCTTCAATCTTGGGGCGACCACCACAAGTGGATACACCTTTGGCTCAAACACAGCCACAAGCACCGGTTTCTTCGGAGCCAAACCGGCCACCACAGGATTCGCAACCACACCTGCGGCAGGTTTCGGAACAGGATTCGGCAACACCAACACATTCGGGACGTCGACCGCGACATCCACTTCCGTTTTCAAACCGCCCACTACCAATTTTTCTTTCGGAAACATGCAGAATACGGGAACTCTGGGCACGAATACTTTAGGGGGAACCGGATCGTTATTTGGCAATACAGCACAGAAGCCGGGAGGTCTGTTTGGGACCACTCCGAGCACTGGATTGTTCGGGTCAAGCTTTGGAAACACAACCAATACTTTTGGTACAAACACTTTGGGTTTGGGAAACACATCGGTTGGAGGCAGTTCATTGTTTCCGTGAGTATATTCCCTCAAAGGGAATCATTTTAAAAAATTTTTTAAGTATAACAGTTTATTTTAAATTACAGGAGCACATCACTTATGGCGGCACAACCGACTAGTTCAACTACACATCCGGCGATTTTGGCTTTGGCCGCTGTACCATTTTCGGATTCACCTCTGTTTAAAAATTTATTACCTGTGAGTTTCTCTTGTATATCTTTTCTTCTGTTTCTGTATATCTGGCGAAAAGTAATAGAGGGGGATGATTCATGTTCCTTGAAAAAAATTGTATGAATTAGGAATTTAGAATGTGTTCTTTTTCCTCTTAGACTGAAAGAAACTGTTGATAATTATTATTTCTGTTGCGTACATTTCAGGCTTCAGGAAAAACTGATTCTTTATTGAAACCCAATAATGCAGTGACTCAAAAAGCAATGATGGCTTGTAAAGATCTGAAAGTTTCTCCGAAAAACTCAGTCAAAATAAAGTTGAAACCGATCGCAACTCCCTTAACAAAGGTAGGACGACTCTGTCTTTTTTTTTGTTGTATCTAAAGCTTTTCTACATATTACTCTTTTTCTAGAAATCTCTGTTTGAAGGATTGGAAGAGTCTGACGTTGTTTCCCCGTCCTTCACCACAACTTCCAACGTAAAGAAACTAACTCTGAAGTCGAAGGCTTTCAATAACAGTGGAGTTTCCGACAGTTGGGTGGAAAACGTCTCGAACAAGGAAAATCAAGCGGAGAGAGGAAACCCACGAAGAGTCAGTTTCACAATACCAAATGAAAACGGAGAGAAAGATAGTTTTTATATTAGGAGAAATCCACTGTTTAAGCCGCAAAGGCAGAACGCGCTAACCGATCTAGAGCAGACGAGTTTAGTGCCCAATCAAAATAATGCGACGGAGATTGAGAATTCTCAAACCGATGGGAATAAATCAGGTGGAACTCCTTCCAATAGCGTTTTACTCGATGACACTTGTAAAGATTCAAGTAAACAGAGTAGCAGTTTAGGTGGGTTTCATTGGCCCTTTCATTTTGGTTCGGATTTTGATTGAAGCCGTTGTTTTCAGACGAAACTCGCGGGTTTTTAAACGACACATCCCACTACGATGAAGAATGGCAGCCGCATCCGACCGGGATAACTCTTCGAAGACTGGATTATTACACTATTCCTGCGTTGGATGATCTCGTCAGTCTCGTCGGGGATGACGGCTCGTGCATCGTTGACAATTTTTGCATTGGCCGATGCGGTTACGGGAATTTGTATTTCGACAGCACGATGGATGTCGCCGGGTTGAACATCGATGAAATAGGTAAATGAGAGTTGTATCTATCGAAAATGATCGCATCTAATTGTGAATTTTTTCAGTTCATTTTCGCCACAAAGAGGTGAACGTGTATCCCGACGACGATAAAAAACCACCAGTCGGAAACGAATTAAACAGGAAATGTCAAGTGACTTTAGAACAGGTTTGGCCAATCGATAAAACTACGAGAGAACCAATAAAAGACCCGGAGAGATTGATCAAGTTAAAATACGAGGAGAAATTAAGGCGATCCACTGCTAAAATGGGTGCCGCGTTCATAGAATACAGACCATCCACGGGATCTTGGGTTTTCAAAGTTTGTATTCTCAAAGTTGTATCCACATAAACTTAAAAACAATAAAGGAGAAACTCATAAATTCTTTTTGCAGGTGGATCATTTCTCAAAATACGGCCTGCAAGATTCGGATGATGAAGATGTGATAATAGACGAAAATAAAATTCCACCGAAAGTGGTTTCCAAAATTCCTCCCGCTCCTCCACCGACCGTCGCGACCGCAGTCTCAACCACTCAACAGTTCTCACCCTCTCGGTTCCCATTTCAATCACCCTCCGTCAAGACCAACAGGTCGAGTTCGAATCTACTCTCCCCCATTCTGCCTCCGTCGAGTCAGTACGTCGAGTCAGTAATGAGCGAAGCCCATGGGAATTTCATGAGACTGACTCATGATCAGCTTCAAGGTGGAGGATCGTTTTTGGAAGTTTTTTGCAGTGGGGGGGACCGGTGTAATGGATTTTGATGTTACAGAAAAGCCTCATTATCCCGGAAGCGAGCTTGCTCTCGACATCGACGAAGAAATGGACGAGGAAGAGGTTGCAGACGGTTATGATTTACTCCGAGGTTATGATTCGGTCACTGAACATATGAGTCCCTCCGTTCATTTGGCTCGTCGCAGCGGGATCGACTCTCACAGAGTTCAGTTAATGAAAGCCTCTCTATTCGAAGAAGAAAGTGAGCGATTATGAAATTTGATCGTGGTGAATTTTTAAACGGTTTTATTTAACTTGGTTTTCGTGTCTGTGTGTCTGTCTGTCTGTTCTGTTGTGTGTGTCTCTGTCTGTCTGTTTGTCTCTCTCTCTCTCTCTCTCTATCTGTCAATCTGTCCGTCTGTCCGTCTACCTCTCTGTCTGTCTGTTTGTCTCTCTCTCTCTCTCTCTCTCTCTCTCTCTCTCTCTCTCTCTCTTCTCTCTCTCTCTCTCTCTCTCTCTCTCTCTGTCTGTCTGTCTGTTGTCTGCCTGTTTGTCTATCTATCTATCTCTGTCTGTTTGTCTGTCAATCTGTCCGTCTGTCCGTCTACCTCTCTGTCTGTCTGTCTGTCTCTCTCTCTCTCTCTCTCTCTCTCTCTCTGTCTGTTTGTCTGTCTATCTGTCCGTCCGTCCGTCCGTCCGTCCGTCTGTCTATCTCTCTGTCTGTATATCTGTTTGTCTGTCTATCTATTTCTCTGTCTGTCTGCAAAGACCGAGAATCAAAACTTTGAGGCGAAATTTGACCCGTTTCCCTCGGACCGATTTCTTTCAAATTTTGCACACACTTTCGTTTTGTTTGACAATTAAAATTTCTGCAATTATTTTTTAAATAAAATAAAAAAAAATAAAGAAAATTCAAAAAGCTTAATTAATTGGTCAACTGACGATTCCTTAAATGAGATAACCTTATCTCAGGCCGATGAATGGGCGCATTGTAAATATATTCTGCTATCAGCGGGCGTTATACAGTATAAAAATTGTACAGTTTGCAGAAAGTGTAACAACGCCCCAAGGTTTTATAAACAAAAAAATTGATCACAAATTATTTTTTAAAATTTTAGTGCACTTGAAATAAAACCGTTTAACTTTAAAAAATATTTTTTGTAATTTTTTTTATTCACTGATTTGACACGTGTACATTGCAGATGATTTCAACGAGGAAGAAAAATTCGACGGGATGCACCTAATGGATTACACCACACTCGGGGATATTCACGACGACCATTTGGAAGCTTTAAAACTCGCCAGGGGTCTTCACACTTTCAAGTCGAGATTTAAAACTCAACAGATATTCGCCAAACCGATACCCCATTTCGAAGAAAGTGAGTCACAGGAAGATTTCAAGCACGAGAATATATTTTAATCGATTCATTACGTTTCAGGAATGGATATGGCGCCCGCGAATATCCCCCTTGCGCCGCAATACGTCGAGAGCATTCCCGTTTTGCGTCCCAGACCAAAAACAGTTAACATAATCCATTCCGGGACTATTCTACCATACAGTAAATCATTATTGGCAAAACACTCGACGAGGTTTGCATCTTAATTTCGATTTCACTCCAAAGACTGGAGAAATAATAATCCCGATTTCAGGTGTGCCTCAGACAGCGGGATTTACATGGGAAGGAGTTTTAAAAACGGTTGGGGACTATGCAGCAGCGTTCTCAGTTTAACGACTTTATACAATGTGGACACCTTACGAGAGAGCATATTGAATTTGGGAGGAAGAACACCGGCCGACAATTCCCCCACAGCCGTTCAAAGGCTCTATTTGTACAACAAAGAATCCGACCAGAGGTTCAGGGTAAGAAATGGAAAGGTTTCCCTCGATTTTTTCCGAGTTAATGATATAAAAATTGGACAGGAATCCATCGAGGGTCACCTGATGATTCAGTTGGAACATTCAAACAAAGGGGAGGAAGATGGATGCCCCATAATCGCACCCGCATCCGGAGGAGATGCACTGCACGCCCATTGCTTGTTGGTCTCAGCAGAGGAGCCACAAAACAAGTTTGATATTTACTGCAAACAGGTGTGGGAACTATGTGCAGCTCTGTGGGGAAACTTACCCACGTTGTCGCCCGAAGGTAAAAGAAAATCGATTCGCGATAAAATGGCGGTGTAATTAATTTTCGTGAATATTTTTTTAAGATGATCCTTTAAGTCATAAAACAATTATGATGAGAAAAGAAGCGATCACCGAATGGTTAAAAAAATGCGCTTCGAATGTCATCCGGAAGGAAGTGGATGAGTACACGAAGGATTCAAAAATGAGCAACGGATATGTTTCGGCTGTTTTGTCATTGCTTTCCGGAAGGGAGATCGAAGAGGCGTGTGCGCGCTTACAGAGAGCGGGTATGTCATGTGAACATAACATTTTGGGGGGGAAAGTATAAAAACGGTTTCGATTTGTCTCAGGTGATCATTTCGCGGCGCTTTTGCTGACCAGCGGGCCGACGTCGAAAGTGTTCTTTCAAAACCAATTGTCAGAGTGGCAAAACGTGGGAGCGGATGCCTACATCGATGCGGAGAAGCTTAAACTATTTTGTCTGTCTTCGGGGTTACCATTGTTGTCGTCTTCTCAAGGCGTCATCAACATATGTGACGATTTGGATTGGAGACGGGCCTTCGCCGTTCATTTCTGGTGTGTGGTGAGAGTGACACGCATTCAACAATGCAATCCAACTGAAAAAATACTTTTCTTCAGGTACTTACTCTCCCCTGTGGCGTCAATCGCTGACGTCATTAAGAAATACGAAGCTGCTTTCGAAGGACCGGAGACGTACGCGTGCCGACCCAATCCGCCCTACGGTGAGGTGACCACGAGCAGCGGAAGACACATACACGACCTCTGTTATCACCTACTCAAGCTGTATTGCTTTAAGTCTCATCCTTTGGAGCAGCTTTTGAATCCGGCGACATATTCCTCCGATCCGCTGGATCACAGGCTGAGGTATTTGACGAACAACGCGTGTGTAATTTACAAATGGTTTCCAAAATATTATTCTGCATTTCAGTTGGTTGCTGGAACAGGTGTTGTCTTCTCTCGGATACGTACACGTCTCGAAAATGTCATCCGCCATTAATTCCGTTAGTTTCGCGGCACAGCTCGAGGCTCACGGACTTTGGCAGTGGTCGATTTTCGTGTACCTTCACGTACCCGACAGCTTCAGGTAAGAGAACACGGAAAATGGGATTTTCCTCAGTGCTGACAGAAACGTTCGATTTCAGGCGAAAGCGGGCAGTCATGGATACCATTTCCAGACATGTTGTTTTAACCGAAGACAGAGAACTGACTCCCGAGGAGGAGTTCATAATCAATGACTTAAACATCCCCGCCGAGTGGGTTTACCGGGAAAAGGCGACGCTGGCTTTATCACAGTTTCAATATCACGATGCCACCTTTTACTTAATACAGGCGAGAGAATGGAACGAAGCTCATCATGTTATCATACAACATATAGCAGCGGATGCGATTATCAACGGTGAGTTTTGAGTTTGTTTGGTTTTTTGTTTCCTCTTTCAATGGTTTGTTTTTGTTTTTCAGAGAATTACGATTATCTGAGAGATTTGTTAGAGTCACTAGTTCCGAATTCGACGAGTATATCAGAATGGTTTTATCTGGGACAGTTATTGTGGGATTATTTAGAAGTAAATCGAATTATTCAACAGGCATTGGCCGAACAAAACACTTACGAATTGGAAGGAAGGCAGACGCAAATTTCTAGCATTTGCGCGAGAATCGTTCGATGGCCTTGTCCAACCGTTAAGGATAGGTAATCTTACGTCTTTTATCGGGGAATGCCCGCCGAGAACGCGTTTAACAATTCAGTTGACTTTTACAGGTTGTGCCAAGCCGAAATAGCTAAAAGAATAGCTCATATTTACCGCAATGTAATGCAACTTCAGGGCAGAATGACTCAGTCAGAAGTAGCAGATGTCGTGTCGAAACTTCCATTGCCCGAAGATTATTTAATGGAAGAATTAAGACATATAAAGGAGGCTTTCCCCCTAACTTGATTGAAAGTGAATTTGTGATTATAAGATTACAGAAGTGTTTGATAAAAGGGAAACGATCAGTACATGATTTTCTTTAAGGCAGACAACTTGGGATTCACAGACCGGTAACACGTACCGCGTCGCAGATTATAATCAGTAAAACAGTACCGAAATACAAAGCCCAATAAGCGGATTTTTTTTACAGTCGATAACATTTCATAACTATGGAATAGTTGTGTTTTATTCCTCTGTTGTAAATAAAGGAAATATTAGAAGCAACTTCATTCCACTTCCGTCTAATTTTTCAAAAAACCGTTTCTGTAATAAGCAATTCCAATAAAGTAAATTTAATTTTTTGAATAAAATTTAATCTTGTTTTAATTTTTTAATGTATTCCTTTCAAATTTACTGAAGCTACTTTTGAAATTACGAAAAAATTAAAATTAAAATTCCCGCCATTTTTTTACGTGTCATTAGAATAAAGAAAGCCATTTTAATGAGAGCGACATTACTTGTACAAAAGTTTAAAAAATGGCTGCTCTTAAAAACGTAAAATCATTGTACGAAACTTTGAAAGCAGAATGGTCTAAAAAAGAAATAAATCTTGACCTGTGCGAGGATATACTTAATCGTCTAAAGGTGAGAATTCGTTGAATTTAATCCAAAGATTTTTTTGCACTCAATTTCGTTTCATCAGATTTGAAAGTTCTGTGACTCCTTTTATGCAATCATTTTGAATATTTCAGGTGGGCCTAACGGAGTTAATATTTTTGCCCACATCAAATGCCGTAGCCTCATCACAAGAGTTGGTCCTTGCAAGTAAGTTATATATGATGTTAAGAATATAAGTGTTGTTATAATGAAACGCAAATGTTTGTTTCAGGGAATATTTTAGAAATTGGAGCTTTGCATAGTATTGCAATTGGAACAAAAGATCCCCAGTTGTCATTTGATAGATTTGAGAGATATATGGCGCAATTGAAATGCTACTATTTAGATTATAAGTGAGTGCTTTTTTTATACGAATTTTTAAAATGGCTTCTTTGGATAGTCAGTGATTGCTTTCTTTTTGTTTTAGGAGTGAACTCCCAGAATCACCATACAAGTACCAATTATTAGGTTTAAATCTCCTATACTTACTGAGTAGAAATCGTGTTGCAGAATTTCACACTGAATTGGAATTACTTCCATCAGGTCAGCTTGAAAACCCCTATATCAGGCACCCAGTATCCCTAGAGCAGTATTTAATGGAAGGAACATACAACAAAGTAATGTCAAAAATACAGTTTTTTTTTAATGTAATTCAACTGCAGTGATAATAAGCAGCAAATTTCACAATTTATTTTTCAGATCTTTCTGGCTAAGGGTAATGTTCCAGCTCCCAGTTACAACCTCTTCATGGATAAGCTTTTGGAAACGATTAGAGGTGAAATAGGCACCTGTTTGGAAAAGGCTTATCATAAGATTTCCTTGTCTGGTGCAGCCAGAATGCTTTACAGTGATCCTGCACAAATGCATGAATATGCAAATCAGGTGAGAGCATTTTCATTGGAATTTCATTAAATTTCCTAAAAAACAAAAACAAATAAGTGTTGTTCTGATTTTGTAAATCTGTAAAGTCAGCAGTATTTTACCTGCGGTTCATTTATTTTTCAGAAAAAATGGGTACTTGGTCCTGATAAATTCTATCACTTCAGCAATGAAGAAAAGAAAACTGATGAACCTCTGCCAGCAATGGAACTTGCTTCCCAGGCCATAGAGTATGCAAGAGAACTGGAAATGATAGTTTAACTTCTTCCTGAAGAAAAACTGAAAAGCATCAATTATAAAATTTTAAATATCTGCCTTTTAAATATAAGTTTAATTTAAAAGTCAGAAATGCGTCTCACCTCACAAGGGGAAATCACCCTTTAACAATCTCATTAATCCAGTCAATCTGAATTGTCATTTTCACTGATACTGATGACTTCCTCTATTTGATAGGAATCACTTTTTGAAATTCTTTTCGATGTTGACGATTGGTAGAGAAAACTCTGACTCAATCTTATATGTCTGCTTTCCGTTGTTGTTATCTGAGGGTCAGTGGGCGCGTACACCGTTTCAGGACGAATGCTGGGGTCGTACGTTTTGGTCGTTTCCTTATAAACAGCTAGGAAATCAAGGCCATATGCGATGTAGAAAAAATTGCAGGTGATGAAGCAAACTTGTGCTGATTTAAAGAATTTCAGGGTGAGAATTACGCCAGCTGACAGTGCATATCAGCAATCATTTACCTATATTGATTCTCGTGTAATGCGTATCGGTCAGATAATGCTGCTTTGATGTCGTGATTTTGTGGTGCAACTGTATGAGGAGGAATATACTGAGGGGAATGAGAAAAGTTTCCAGTATAATCCATGTTATGATTCGTCGCCTGCAACGAATCCCTGTCTGAAACAGAAAATCTACAGGTTATTACCCCGGCGATATGCTTTATTCTTCCTTAATAAAACAATAGCACAACGAATTTGGGTAAAATTAGTTTGAAAATTTAATATAATAATCTATAAAAGACGTTTGTATGTATGGGAAAACCTTCGTATAGGCAATTTCTCTGCGCGAAAGGCGTGCAAGTTGCCTAACCAACATTTCACAGGAGAAAAAGGTTGCCTACCCAACATTTCTCAGGAGTAAAAGGTTGCCTACCCAATATTTC
>JAQIBA010000276.1:92877-122008 GCA_028293925.1 Brueelia nebulosa
TTACCGCGTTGGTCAGCCATTGTTACAGTTTCCTGTCCCGAAATGCCCACTTACCTCCATTTCCCCTTACATCGCTCCCTCCCCCGGCTTCCGGTTATTGTCTTCCCCATCATTTCATAACTGGAAGCGCTTATCTCTAAATTAAACCATTAACAAGTAAAATGGCGGCGGAGGAAAAAATCTTCGGGGGTTTTTTCTTCACCTAATGAATTTTTTTAAAGCCACCCTGGCTTTTCCTGGCCATTTTAATTTCCACCAAAGTAAATTAGTTTTTTCCTTTTCCTTTTGAAACTCCAGCAGTCTGTCTTTATTAAATAGTCCGGATTCCCGAGGTTTTCTTTTTATGTGAAACAGAAAAAGTGATCGACATTCTTTTAAGAAAAGTCATTAGTGGGTTCTCCCGAGTCGGGGGGTGGCCGAGGGTGGAATGCTGAGGGAAAATTGATAGCCTACTTGATAAAATAAAAATTATTTCCACGGAGCAAAAGAAACTTGTTTTGCCTCCAGGTTTCTTTTTCTTCTTGTCAGACTTGCCCGAAACGATTAATCACAATCAGCTGAAAACTTTCCTTTTGGAAGGCATTTTCACTTAATGGAAAATTTGTGACGTCATTGTTTTTTTTTTTCTTGCGAGACAGAGAAACTACCGAAGGGGTGGATGAGATGGGGAAACGTTTTTCCACAGAAATTTGCAACGAGAAATGGTTTTGACAGTTATTTTGTCTCCAGTTTTAATAAATAATAGAAGAAAAAAAAGAATTCCCTTTGGAAAAGTCCCGAAGGAAAAAGCTTTTCACCACCTTCACTCAATTAAGGTTTTGCCCGGAAACTGTGGGTGGCGAGAGGTCACCATTGCACCCCCAAAAGGGTCACTGGTCATAAAAGGTCCCGAAAAGAGAAAACATTTTCCGAAATGTAATGAAAGGTAAGGAAAGAAAATGATGTAAGGGTGTCGGGGATGAAGAAGTCATCGCTGACTTTTATTGCTGGAAAGGTTAAACGTTCCTTTTGTGAAATCTTTTTTTCTGTCGCAACCTTTTGTTTTCTTCAGAATCCAAATCACTCTCTCTCTCTCTCTCCCCTTTCCTTCGCTTTCTTCATTTCCGCAACCCCCGACGTTTTTACGGCTTCGGCTTATCTTAATATTCGTTTCTGTCTATTCTTTGAGAATTGTCTTGAGAACCGTTTGAATTCTGGGAAATTTTCTTTTTAATCTCGACAGAATTCCAAAGAGGATTTTCTCTTCATTTTTTTCTCGTGTTCGCAGCCTTCTTGGAATTTCTCATCAAATTTCTTAAATTTTTCCCTTAACAATAACACTTACAAATAATTTATTGTATTTGACTATTTTTTTTTTTATTAAAATTTTGCTTTTTAAATAAATTTAACTCAACAAGTTGGCACGGATAAATAATTCTTTATCTTCTGCTTCCCCTTACGTCGTCATAGTTAATATCATAATTCTGGAATTTAATATCGAACCCGAGAAGACAGTAAATGGCCACCGTTTGCGTTATTTATCCCTTTCCCTCTTTTGTTCGCTTTTCCAGATTTTCTTCTTTCTCGGGGAATACATCTTGTATTAATATTAGGAAGGAAAATTCTTTCCCCGTGAGTTGTTTAACAACGAAGGAAGGAGAAAAGGAACAACGTTCGGTCCGTGTGGAAGACCTCAAATTGAGTTTTCCGGTAAAGCAATTTTCCTCTTGTCGGACGGAAACCTTGTTCTTGTTTGATCAGTGGACGTGACTTTGGAAGTTTCACACACTTCCCGGAAAAGGGCCGCAAATAAAGGAAATGGCTTTTCCACAAGTCAGTTTTTCTCTTTTAACGAGTTATGCTTTCGATATTGCATTATCCCGCGATGAGATAATTTAATTGGATACGTGCCACTAATATTAGTCGGCCTCTTATCTCCGGTCCATGGCTTTCCCGATTATTGGAACCGATTTGAGTTCCGGAGAGTTTTCTCGCTCGTTAACGGGGAGGACCTGAGGTAATTGCCAATTTTCCTTTTGCTTTAGGACAAATTTCTCATCATTAGCACATCTATTGATGGTTTTTTCGCTTTCCTCGAACAAATTTTCAGATGTTTAGTGCGTTTTATTTTTTAATTTCGGGAAGTAATTATTACTTATTTTTTGGTATAATTAGTTTAACTCTTTTTTTTCTAATCCAAATGGTTTTTTTTTAATATCGTGCGTTATTAGTTTTTTTTTAAACGGAATCGAGAAATATTTGAAAATTCGTTTATATTCAATTGTTTAGTTATTTATTGTTAAAACTTGACAATACAAAATTTAATAGTTTCTTAATTAATTACTTTACTATAATATATTATTATGGTTGTGTATTACTTTCGGGTTGTATTGTTTAGTTATCAATATTATTAATAATATATCTGTAGCATTAAAATAACAATATATACAAAACGTAACATTCTTCTTTTTTTTTTTTAATACGCTTACTCAGTTACTAAACACAGTTTAATGAAACACTAACTAAATTTAGTTACTAAACACAGTTTTTAATACTCTTAGTCTACAAAACAGAACAGTCTTCTGCTTTTTCTTTAATACTCTTACTTAGTTATATTATTATCTAATTCTAAAGATAAACTCTTTTGATATTTAATTAATATTATATTTATAACTGTGTTAATTGTAAAGAATTTCAATGAAATTTCAATTTGTAAGTAACTCTTACCGGTGGGAAAACTACAAATTTTATATTGTAAAAATAATTTTGAGCGCTACTGTATATATAAAGTTATAAATCAGGTACAGATCCAAAGATAAACACGCACCACATAAGATATAACTTTTAAAGTAAATAAAATATGCAGATTATATATGTATAATACACATTAAACATGAGATTATAAGTTAGATAAGCTGATCTGGTGCCTGCTTATCTTTGGATCTGTACCTAATTTGTTTTGTACCTGTTTGATTTGTACCTGATTGATCTGTACCTTGTTTTGATTGCTGTTTATAAAAAATTTGTTGCTTATACTCCCTTAGTGCCCTAATAAAGGTTTTATTATATTATATATATAAAGTACTCTTCCGTATTTTTGATTTTTTAATTGAAATTTATTATTAATTTTAATTGAATTTTTTTGTACTTTGCTTTGTATTTTTTATATTAACAGTATTACTTAACTTCATAATTGTATTTATAATTTACTGAATTAGTATTATTATTAATTATTTACATACATTCTATATTTGTATATTCTATACTTTTAATCGTTTTGTAAATACTTCGGCATTTAAATACTTCTACATTTTACTTATTGTATGTAATGATTTAATTAATTAATTGTAGTATACTATTTTATAATTCTAAATCTAAACTCTTTGTTTCTTCTGTTATTTAATTAATATTATATTTATACATGTTTGTAAAGCATTTTAATGAAAATCACATTTTGTACGTATAACTCTTACGGGTGGAAAAGGATAAATTTTGTATTGTCAAAATACTTTTATATTATTGAAACTTGGGTCTGAATCTGAATGACCAAGAAACACATTTCAAAATATAATTTTCTTTATCGATTGTTTCCCACAGAAAAAACTGAACCTAAACTTTCTGAACCTCATTTAAACCGTAATACCTTTGCTTTATTATGTGAAACTCTGCAAAGTGAATTTCAGCTATTTTTTTAAATTTGACTCGAAATTATGAATTTTAGTTTTATCAGTTCGAAATATAGTTCTCATATAGACATTATTTTTAACTTTTCCACAATAATATCTGTATTTCAGTAATTACAGTTTGAAAGAGATAAAGATTTTAAAATGAAAATTTTAAGTTTCTGCTTATCAAATAATTCTTAATATTGAGGCTGACTTTTTCCCAAAGGGAACATAAATTCCCTGAAAATTAACACAACTTTTTATAACTCGAAATTTATCCTGACTTAAAAGCAGTTATAATTATGAAAGCGTTAATTTTAAAAATAATACATTTATATGATCTTTTCAATCCGATAAAACGATAATGTCTTTCATAACTAAAAAATTATGAAAGTAAAATGGAGCAGACAATTTCTGGTGTAAAGGTGAAAAAATCGCATTCAAAATTCCAGAAAGATGTTTTCCAATTTTCCATTAAAAAGAAAATAAGGCAGAATCTAAGCACATAAATTATACCCCTCCTCCCCTTTCCCCTCCCCTCCACCCCTCCCTTCCGTTTTTAGCGCTTCCTTTGTTCTGTGCATTTTCCTTCATTCTTAAAAGGAACCCCATATATTTTTATATTTCACGAAATTTTAAATTCACAATTTATTAATTTTTTTTCGCCTTTTTCGATAAAAGTATGCGACGTAATGATTTACGGGCCCCAAAAGAAAGAAAAGCATCACGTAACTCATGCGAGCTTTCTAAACACGTTTTCTGCTTATTTTCGCGACGTCAGTTTTTTACGAATATAAAATCTTGGAGGAGTTACGGGAAAGTTTCCCCATCCGTGCTGACGTCTTTTGTGTGGATTTCGCCCTCGGGACTCGCCCCTCCGAATAGTTCGCGTGAATAATTAAAAGTTTTACGAGGCGAAATAAATCGTCACGATTTCCAGGCTAACCCGTCCGTCGTCGCGGCTGCCTTATTACTCCACGTAATTAAATTATTAGCCTTTTAATTAACATCTTCCGGTATAGACTTTTTCTCGACCTCACGCATCTTGTAGTTTTTTGACAGTCTGAAGAACAATCTCCAACACGTCTTCCGCCTTTCAGTCTGTTCGTCTCACCCCCACCAAAGCGAACGGATTCTACAATGGCAATTACGCGTGACAGAGAAAACAGTTAAGGAGCACAAGACAGTGGCCGACGACAGAAAAAGTTAGTTTTAATGAGAGGAACATTCTTTGAGTGAGGCGACATGTCGTCTCCGCCACCCCAACCCCGTTTGTTTTAACTTGACTTCACCCCGCGCATATTTCTTTCTAATGACACGTGAAAGCGATTCCTTCTCAGCCAAAACGCTGCCAATTTACCCGTTTACATTTTTTTTTTTAGTTTCGAAGCCTTTCACCTGACTAACGACTGCTAAATATTCAACTGAACTGACAGTGGTTGTTATTTTCCATGACGGATATTAAATACAGTCTGAATTTTTGGGGGTTCGTTAAATATTATTAATTTTAACCCTTTGCACTCGAGGCATTTTTCGCCTGCGCGAAGTCGAGACAATTTCGATACAATACAATACTTTACAAGTGTTTGAAAAACATTTATAAGCAAACAACGTAGATGAAATACTACACGAAAATACAGGAAACAGAAGGAAAAGAAGAGAACTCCAAAGAAACAAAAATAGTATAATGATGTAATAAGAGAAATAGAGAGGAAGATAGAGCATCTGCATATAAAGAAGGTGAATACAAATAAATAATAATAAATATAATATAAATTAAGAGAAAATAAAGAGAAAATAAAGGAAAGAGAAGAAAAAGATAATCAGAAGATTGGGAAGAAGCAAAAAATGGAGAATAATACATGAAAATACTAAGAACAGAGAAAAGAAAGATAATTGCAAAGGAAATAGAAGGAAAAGAACTGCCAAAAAGATGTTTAGAAGAACTCCAAAGAAACAAAAATAGTATAATAATATAATAAGAGAAATAGAAAGGGAGATACAGCAGCTGCATATAAAGGAGGTGAATATAAAGAGCATAAAAGAGAAAATAAAGGAAAGAGAAGAGGAAGAAATTAAAGAAGATAAAACAGAAGATAATCAGAAGATTGGGAAGAAGCAATAACGGAGAAGAATACACGAAAATACTAAGAAAAAAGAGAAGAAAGATGACTGTAAATTTATATAAGTCAAATATGTATATTATTATTATTGCATATTGTAAATAAAAAGATCCAGTTACAAAAGACCACAGAGTCGTAGCAGCGGTCGAGTGCAAAGGGTTAAATACTGACGAAACGAATGTTTTGTTATTTTCGAGACCTGAAAACCCTCGGATGTAATGGGTTGAACATGTTGGAAGGTATTGTGCGGGAAATGACCGACTTCCTGTGCACAATCCCGAAGGAAGAGCAGTTGACAAATCTTTGGTAGAATGAAGAAAAAGAAAATCTTGTGGAAACCGATATGTCATCTCCGGGTCGAAGTTGGGGGAGTAAATAATACGTGTGTAATATGACACAACAATTTTCGTGATTAAATCCACTTGGTTTTTTCATCCCCTTTTTCCTGCCTTCTTCAGCGGCCTCCCGCCTTTTTCCCCCGGAAAATTTCATTCTTTTTTCTTAGGTGTCCTTTTCTGTAACGATGACAGGAGATGATTTCATTTTCTTCCTTTGAGCCTAATGATATAGAAACTGTTCGCGAGTGAATGAACCCCGAAGGGAAGTCTTTTTTATGACGTCGGATTGGGGTGGTTGTCGGGGTGGTGGTCTTGTCCTGACCGCACAGTTCCTGATTGTGACCATTTAGATTGTATAGGTGGTATCAAAATGGCTGTCGTTGGGGAGGAAAAAAATGTCTTTAAGCTTTCTAAACATCGAAAAAAAATTATTTTTCAGACGCTTTCTTTGTGTCAAAATTGTTTCTTCCCCTAAAGATATTAAAAAAAAATGATAAATTCTTAGACGCGATAGGAGAGTTTTTAAATTTCGACGTTTAACCCTTTGAGTGCCAGCTACGAGATATCTCGTAGTGGAATTTTTATGTAAAAATTTGATACGGAAATTTCAGCACAGGAATTTGATACAGTGACGTCAGATACGAGATATCTCGTAGTGGGATTTTTGATACAGGAATGTTATACAGAAATTTCAGTCCAGGAATTCGATACAGAAATTTTAGACGTCAGCCACGAGATATCTCGTAGTGAAATATTCTATACAGCAATTCTATACAGTAATTCTATACAGAAATTTCAGCACAGGAATTTGATACAAAAATTACAGGACAGGAATTTTTATACAGAGATTTCAACACAGGAATTGAATACAGAAATTACAGGACAGGAATTTCATACAGTGACGTCAGCTACGAGATATCTCGTAGTGGAATTTTCGATACATGAATTTTATACAGAAACTTTAATACAGGAATTCTATACAGAAATTTCAGCAGAGGAATTTTATACAATCACATCAGCTACGAGTTATCAGGTAGTGTTTTTTTTTTTACTTAATAAAACCTGCAATAAATGCCATTACAATATTGTATCAGTAAATTAATATAATTATATTTTAATATATGTAATTATATGTATTCTTCAAAATAAAACCTCTAAATATGCCCGGCACTCAATGGGTTAATATCTTTATGAATATACCTCAAGAAAAGATTGCTACAGATGGATCGGAAATAAAACTCCCTTCAGAATTACAGCAGCGAAAACCTTCTTATGCACCCTTACAACTCTTAAATTTAAATCCCTTTTTTCTGGAGACACTCAATAAAACTATAAAATTTATTCAGAGAATTGTAAAAAGTGGAGAATTTACTGCCGTCAAAGCCGAAATGACACTTCCAAAAGCTAAACATGGGATTTTCTTTCGGTCGCCTTAATTATGCAGTCGTCGCATTTTCACGGGTGGAAAAATGAAAAGAGAATATTTAAGGGAAAGCTCAATCCCGTTAAAATTTTAATTGTGAAGACCCCGGAATTGCTGGAAAATGGAATTTCAATTAAAAACGTGAGCCATTACTCAATCATTGCAATCCCGTGAAATTTGATTCGCCCCCAAAACATCGCTCGTCTGGCGGTCAGAGAATTAAATTTTCTTTTCTTGTTCCCTCCCCCTCCCCCCCTAATCCTATTTTAAAAGAAACTTTTTTTTATCCACCAAAGTGGCGACTTGAACATTCTGGTCAAGTTTCAATTATAGACCCCTTTGCGCCATTCGCTTTCTTCCCCTTCCGTCAATCCGTTTTCAAACGTGGTCTCAAGTTTCTTTCAACTCGATAAAATTCAATTTCCACTTTTTTCGCCGGAAAATCTGTTTCCAAGAGATAACGGCATTTATTTACATGGAACTGTCGCCTCCGCGGCTAAAGTAGGTGACTCGGATTGAATTGGCTCATTTTGATTTTCTCCACTCGTCAAAGCTACGCCTGCTGAATTATGATTTACCCTCTTTTCCTTTTTTCCGTTGACCTTTCATTAAAAATTACTTAGGGAGGAGAAACCCTCGGAAAAGGTTGCAAACACGTTTTGCATCTTCAAATATACTTCTTCAATAGTCGAATCTTTTAACGTGGAATCATCGTTATCAGCACTCCTCTCGAAAACAGAGCAGTAAAAGTCGACAAACGACTCAAAGGGGTTTTAAAATTTAATTAAGGAATTTAAATGCATGTTTGCTGCCTCCGACTGAGAATTTTGGAAGGTCGTAAATCCCTGTAGTTCACCATCAACACCGTTGTGATAACCGAGAAGAATCATTACGGCGAAGAAGCAAATGATTGACACGGGCTAATAGCTGAAGATAAACAAAACCGGAAATTAACTTCTCGGGGAAAAGTGTCGCATTGTTGTGGGAAGACGGCCGACATTTTTCCGGAGTTATCTTTTGTTTTTCATTTTTATATTATTCTCTCTCTCTCTCTGATTAAACATATTGCCTAAAATTTCAGTTGCCTTTTGCTTCCATTTTTTGTTTTATTTTTTATTTATTACCATTTTAAGTCTCACGATGAGTTTTATTTTAGTAAAAAAAAAAAATAAAATAAAAACAAGTTACAATCTTTTGTAGTGCACTAAAATAATGAAAAATGTGTGCACATTCATTCCTCTCTCGTTAATATACATCAATCTACTCTATTAAAATAAAAAAATATATTATTTAAATAAAAGATGGCTGTGTTTTATATTGTCATATGCACTGTATAACATATTCTGTAGTGCTTTTTTTGTCACGTATACTGTATAATACACTCTGTAGTGTTTTGTATTGCCAAATACACTGTATAACACACTCTATAATGCTTTGTGTTGTCATGCACACTGTATAAAACTCTCTGTAGTGCTTTTTATTGTCACAAATAGTGTATAAAACACTCTGTAAATGTTTTGTATTGTCACATATACTGTATAAAACACTCTGTAGTGCTTTGTATTGTCATTTACACTGTATAATACACTCTGTAGTGCTTTGTATATTCAATGCACTTGTATAAGTTATTTATTTGGGTGTATAGTATAGATCGATGTATATCAACGATCGATGTATATCACTTTTCATAATTATTTACCTTTTAGCGCACTTTTAACACAAAAGATTGTAACATAAAAATTTTCTTTTATTTATTTTTAATGGGTTGTAACTTTTAATAATTGTTAGTCTGATAACATTACTCCTTTGAAATGTTTGAATTTCACACATTCATTAATCTCTCGTTTGTATACATCAATCTACACTAAACACCCAAATAAATTAAGAGAAAAAAGATTTTATTTAAATAAAAGATGGCTGAGTGCTTTGTATTGTCACATATACTGTATAACATACTTTGTATATTTAATGCGCTTTGATTCTTGTTCTTAATTGTCAAAAATAAGTTCTGTACAAACGCACAACGTTACAAATTTTCAGAGTTAAATAAAAGATTGTAACAATAAAAAGAGCTCTACTTTATAATAAATGAGTAGTTATACTTACACCAACGCCTGTTTCTCCTTTGCCTGGGCATTATACATTTCATGTAAGCAGAGGAAACCTCAGGGAAAACCCTCCCCTTCCCCGTAAGCAGTCAAAATGCGGTCCGCGAGAGGGATATTAATTGAAAATAAACGTCTTGTGCTCTTAAGCTCCCACGCGAGGGTCGTAACGAAAACAATCAAACGTTAGAATTCGCCCGGAAAATCTGCACGCATTGTAACAATAAATCTTTTCTAATGAAAAAATGAGTGAGATCCCCGGAGGCGATGAAGAGACATGTGACAGTATCAACAACCGGGAATTAACTCATTAATGTAAAGAGAACCTCCAAGGCGAGAAGGGGAATCCCTCCCCTGAGATCCACCGAATTTCCAATTTAATTAAAAGCTCTCCTCCCACGGGACGAGTTAATAAGGACTCCACCTGAAGAAAATTAAAAAGGAAAACTCTTTTTTTTTTAAATGCAGAAAAGAGCAATCCGCTCCGACCGGAAACGGAAGAACCAGGTGCTCTTAACAAATTTATGGCGTTTCTCCTTCGTACAGATAATTAAATAACTGCAAGTTGACAAATCATTAAAAGAGAAATTGTTTTTCCTCGTTTTAATTGCCGGGACATGAGTTTTCTTTAAGTGAAGTCTTTCCGCCACCCCTTTTGACTGCCCCTTCCTCTTAATTTTCTGATTTTCTTCGCTGTAATTAATCCAATCTCTCCTTTCACGGAACCCTTTCGGGGAGGATATCTCCTATAAAAAAAACTTTTTTAATACTTTCCCAAACGAGCGGAATTGATCAAAGACGGATGAAGGGGTTGTTAAGAACGGGATCGAGCGATAATTTCCCGGAAAAAGGCGGATTCCCTGAAAAATGGCCAAAACCGAGTGCGGTTTGTGATTAATTGGCTTCAGTCAAATTTGTCTGTGTCAATGGGACGTCTAAAAACGTTTTCAAAATTTTAATTAGCATCGCCATATTTACGACGTGTAATTTCTACCCCCAACGTTTGCTCGTCGTCAACAAATGTTACCCCCGTTCGCTATTAAACCCCATGCGAATCTTTTCACATTTTTTTCCCCCGTCGGTCATATATTACGCAGAACTCGAAAAAAGTGTGCAAATTTTATATATGTATAAAACACGAAACTAATCTCGAATTTCCACGTGCGTAAGATTTTGTTTGACTTTTTTTTCGGTGGGGGGGGGGGGTGTAATTTATGCTCGCACACATTTTTTTGTTTACGCTTGAGTTTTATCGAATTCAAAAATTGCGGGAGCTGTAAAAAAGGTATTGAATTATGCCTCGCAGAGAATACATCCGAATGGTCCGAACGAACCTAATCTCCGAGATAAGCCCCGGTCTTCGGCCAAGTTGTCTGCTGCCCCTTCGCTCTCCCTATTTACACGTTGTTTGTTTACTCGAAAACTGTTATTATTTTATTATAATGCGGAGAAATTTATTCGTGTAAATCCGCCCGGAGGTCGGCGTGCCATGTGTTCCACATTGAAAGCCGTTGTTTATCGTCGAGTGGCCTCAAGTGGAAGATTACTCCGCCACCAAATTATTAATATTAACGAGGCGTTTGTCCGCCGTTTCCCAATTGATTATCGGTGTAAATGCGGACCTCACCGTTTTTATTGAATTTTCGATGCGGTTTTTGGGGAAATTATTTTATGGTTCCTCCCCCTCCGGTCGATCACACCGGTGATTTGAATAATAAAATTGAAAAGTGGAAAACGGTGGCAAGCAGAATTTGTAAACTTTATAATACTGTAACACTACAACGACCGGAAAATCGAAACGGAGGTGTTACTTTTGACACTCAGTATAAAAGCGCTCAATTTTTCCCCTTTTCTTCGTATTTATTCTTTAACAGTTTAAACGCTTTTCTAATTATAAACTCAAAGATAATTACCTTCAATAAGAGTAAATTTATAAATTATAAATACTAAATAAATATTACTAAAAATACTATATAACAATAAATAATAAATTGCTTCTTTAATAGTTTAAATGCTTTTCTGTACATAAACTCAAAGATAATTGCTTTCAATAAGGGTAAAAATAAAGGGTTATACTGTACTGCGACATGTTTATACAAGTCACATCTTTTTCCCCCCAGTCTTTTTTCCGGAAGGACCACAAACTATTTTTTGACATTTTGTTCATATACTGAGCCTGTAAGAATATTTTCTAACAAGACCTATGGGTACCTTGTCCTTTTAGTGTCTCTTACAGGCACTATAGGGGAATTAGTCATCTTTTAATTCTTTATATGGGGCTATTTGATGTTTGTTTACACTGTATAAATGTTTTAAGTGCTAAAAGATGTTATAGAACCACTTGTAGTGCCCCCCTCACACAGTGTACTGTATTTTCGGACCAAATTTAGGGTTATACTGTATCTACTCTATCATGTTGAGCTTTAATTTTTTTCTTTATTGAATGTTACATTATTATACTGAGTTTGAATATATACTAACTAATTTTGATCTCATCTTTACCATTTTCCTTCGAATTTGAGTTGTCCCATGCTAATTCGGGGCCTGATCTTTGACTATTTTTATCCTGAAATGTTCAACATGAAAGAAATTATATGTAATTGGTATGTCAGTATATTTACACCTCAAATGATATATTCTAGCAGTGAAAGAACGAGTAAAATTTATTGTAGCCAATATGGGCACTAATGACCACCAAAAAAGGCTAAAAACCGCCCAAATTCCAAGTAGATGTTAGCTTTAATGTGATTTCTTAAGTTATTTATATGGTAAGAGCAATAAATGAGGCTGTGTATAAATTTAATCGAGAAATAAGGGCGTTATTGAGGAATTGTCAAAAGTGACCCCTCCGGCCTTTCTAGGTATACTCAAATTTTTATCAAATTTTCTTTAGTTTGGGAATAACGAAATGGGTTGTAGTGGTTGTTGTAATGTTAAATTTTACTCAAAAAAATGGGCGCATTCTGAGGTGGAATGTTTCAACGTCCTCACTCGGCAAAAAGTCTGCCACCAGACTTATTTTACGACGTACTCATAAACGCCTTTTAACGACAGTTTTCAAAGAAAAAAAAAAAGAATCGTCAAATATAAAAAGAACGGAAAAAATATTTTTATATCCGCATTTTACAATAAAGTATTTTAATTGCTTTTTAAAAACGGTTTCAACCGAACACCACTTGTCTTTATTCCTCCTCCCCACGTAGAGCAAAACGAAATGATCTTTCATATTAAGTTAAACATAAAAATCGACAAAAGTGTACATAAAAATTATATATTTTCTTTTTACTACAATGTGTTTAAAAAGAAAGGAAAAAAGTAAAAGTTAAGTAAGCGGAACAAAGACATTATTAGGAAATCCAAAACGGCTCTGATTTTTCATGTTACGATTCATCTCAGAGTTTTCGTAGCAATAAAAATCTCCTCGTAAAATAATAACTAAAAATAAATTTATTGCTTCTTTTTGTTTAGAAATGATATTTGACAAATGAGGGAAGTGAAAACCGCCCACGTGGACATCTGCAAAAGGTTGTCGACAGTCCCAAAACACCCTCGAGGGGATGATTCCACCCAAAAGTGAGTGAATCTGTTTTGCATTTTTCCACCGAAGATAACGATGGAATCACATATTCCGGGAAAACAATTACCTGGTGGAAACACTTAAAACGGGGATGTAAATGGGCTCTAGGGGAGGTTTCCAAATGGTTTCCCCGGTGACAATCCATTTAACCGATTAAGACGAAAAATCAGTCGCGGAAATGTTTTTTTAATGCGTTTAAAGGGAGAAAAGAAAATGAAAGGTGGGCGGTGAAGGGAACTTGGAGTTTTCATTGAATAAGGTGATGTGTTTAACATAAATTAAAATGACATTATTCGAAATCATTAAAATAAGTTTAAGAGTCGTGTGAAGCGTTTAAACTCACCCCCCCCCCTCCACCCCTCGACCCGTGGGTTTATTGCCGTTTCGAGTTTTAGTGTTTCCCTTTCGATAGGAAATCTTATCGAGAAACTGCGAGAGGGAGACGTTAAAAATATTTTAAATTACAAGAGACTCTTTTTTATTGTCGGGCAAATGTCTTTTCTTCTGGTCGGGGAGTCGTTGAGGCTTTTTCAGTTCACATTACGCCGATTCTGTTATTTTTTAATTCGATTGCAAATTGGAAAGACGTTCCAAATGTAAATTCACGTTTAAAAATCATTGAGTGAATGAGAAACCAAACAGAAAAAACCGTTGGAACTTTGAATAGACATTACATACCATTCTCGTTTGTTTCTTCGCATTCCGACATCAACACTCATCATCAACAGATGGGAATAAAACATTTCTAAGAAAAAATTGAATGATAAACCGTTTAAAATAAATTTTTTCATCGCGAAATGATAAAACACTCCGTTATTGAAAAAAACGGTTGGCACTGTGCACTTTATTTACGCGCGTAGTCAGTGTTGCCAACCGATTTTTCGTTCAATTGTTTTGAATTTCGCAATTCGAACATTTTCAAGACGGGATTTATCCCAACGTTTTCCCATTTCCATTTGAAGAAAATATTTCCTCCATTTAAAATTGTTTGCTCAGCAGATAAACATACAAATAAAATAAATTTAAAAGGAAACGGCGATGATAATTTTAATGAAATTTCCTCTGCCTAAAGAAGCAGTAGAGCATTCGGAAGAAAACATTAAAAAGGAGAAAAGTAACTTACAATTAAGGGCAAATATATTACTAAAAGGCAATTCCCCAACACACGAAAATTAACGGAATTGAGTTACTCAGCGTTTCAACATTCGTTGTATTTACTGAGAGAATTTCCTCAGAAATAAAACAATTGGATTAACTGCTGAAAAAGTAAAGGGAGAAATGATGGATATCTTATTAACTTTAATTTACATTGATTTTTTTTAATAAAATAATTGAAAATAAAAGAGATTTCGGGGGAAACGATAAAAAAATTTATAGGCAATAAATTATATGCGGGAAAGGCGATGGTCGAGTGGTTAACGCGCTCGACTGCCAATACGGAGACGCGGGTTCTATCCCGGCTTATTTTTACACCCTTTCTTTCCCAAAAGAAAAAGAGCTTTAATTAAGAATTTAATAGTTTCTTAGTTAATTATTTTACGTAAATATTTTATTATGTATTATTTAGCTATCAATATTATTTATAACAATATATTTGTTGCATTAAAATAACAAAATATACAAAACAACGATTCTTCTTAGTCTTCTGCTTTTTCTTTAAAACTCTTACTTTGGTATATTATTATATTTTTATACTCTTACTTTTAAAAATAAATTCTTTGTTTCTTCTGTTATTTAATTAATTTGCTTTCTAATTAATATTTGTATTTTTGTATTTGTAGTATTATTGAACTTCATATTTATTGTATTTATAATTTATTGAATTTGTATTATTATTGTAGTATTTTTATTTATTTACATATACATTTTGTATTTGTATTTTTACTCTTATGGATGGAAAATGAAAAGTACTGTATTGTCAGAATATTTTTAAGCGCTACTGTATATATACTGTATGTACTAGAGTACTCTTCCTAATTTTATTAGAATTTTTTGTATTTTACTTTGTACATTTTTTCAGTATTATTTAATTTCATATTTATTTTATTTCATTATACTTTGGATTATTTGTATATTGAATTCGTATGACGGTACGTACTTTTATTAATTTAAATATATTTGGTATTTGAATTTTTGTAAATTATGTGCTTTTAATCATTTTGTAAATACTTCGACATTTAAATACTTTAATATATTTTACTGCTTTGTGATAATGGTTATATTATTTAAGGAATTAATTGTGGTATACTATTCTATAATTCTAAAGATAAACTCTTTGTTTCTTCTGTTATTTAATATAATATTATATTTATAAATTTTGTAAAACATTTCAATGAAAGCCAATGAAATTTCACTTTGTAATGTAAACTCTTACGAGTGGAAAACTACAAATTTTGTATTGTCAAAATACTTTTGTACGCTACCGTTTAATATAAATTCCTACTGTAATAAAGAATATAAAGGTGTTTATCTTAATTCTAATAAATAAATCGATTTCTGTGTCCCTCAATAATTCAGACAATGTAATGTTTAAACCGGAGGCCTCAGCACATATCACACTAAGCCCAGACCAGATAATACAACCATAGAAAGCAGGAAATTAAGCTCCTTCCTCGGGGCCTTAACAATGGAATGCGCACATCCGAAATAAACCCCCCAAATGAATCCGGTCTGTCCCACCTGGCAACTGGGAAACTCTTATCTCCGAGACAAGACGCAAGCATAAATCAGAACAATTGAGAAGTAATTGGTTTCTATGCAAGCAATAAATAATGTTTATCGCGGCGGAACAACCTCTGCTTAATACCCCACCGAGGACGAGTGTTTACGTCTTTTCGCCGTTATTGATGGCGATCGGAACGCGGGGAAAGAACCACATACGCGTTCCAAATAATGGATTCCTCAACGGTGTTAATTACGTGTGACGAGAGCATTCATCTCTCGGGGGCCTCGGCTTCCTGTCCTCCGTGAAAAATGATTCATTTCCGATCCGAGAAAATGGCCGTCCTTCAAGATGGCGTCGTTCGGGGCGGACAGCGCCGTCCGGGATACAATAATTCTTCCGGCTAATTTGCTCGGGAGGGGAAATCTCTTAATCCGCGCCCGTAATAATTCCGCTATTCAATTATTTTTGATAACGGAAACAATATCGGAGGAGGTAATAAAAAGGAAACGACGTTGGATTTGTTTTTACGAGAAGGCCGTGAAAACTCAATTGCAAATATGACAGCATAACCGGTGGAATTGCCGGGGATGACGCTTCATTCACTCCGACGCTAATAACTTTGTAATAAAAAGTAAGACTCTCAAAAATAACTCATAACTTTTTTCCGTTTTGGGATTTACGTTTTCTTTTGGGGGTGATTTATACTCCCGTTCATCCCTTTCCATCCCCTCAACCCTTGTTTCTCACTCGGGGGCACAAATTATACGTTCCTGAGAGTGAGCGACTCGAAAAGGACGAAATCAATGGAAATTAAAAACAAAGGAAACCTTTTTTAATAAAATAAACCTCCTCATACATTACATTCATTTAACCATATTAATTAATTTCATTCCCAGATTGAAGCATATTATTCAGAAAAGGAGAATAATCCCGCAATTGTGCTTTTCAACGAGGAACGGAAAGAAGGGTAGACCGTTGGCCTTTTCCTTGAAAAAAGCTGCAAAATCCGATTTCGCTCCCCCACCCCCGCCCACGTCCGTTGTTCCGTCCGGTTATTACGTAACGGCTTAAACCCGAGCTTTTTTATTTTCAATAAAGATAATAAAAAACAATTCATGTGTCCATTACACAACCGCGGAGTATTTGCATAGGTTCCCCTCCTCCTCCCCTCCCCGGGGATTGGGGAGGCGAAGAAAACGGGATTTCGGGAGGGGAGGCGCCCCGTTATTCAATTATCCCGTGCATGTGACGTGATTTTATTTTTCTTTTCGGAGATATAAAAGGAAAAATCTGCCGTCGTGTCTCAGCAATAGATTACAATAATTCCGTTGACCCGGAAGACAAAAGCTGAGTCAGCTTTGTTCGCCGGGAGAAAGCAATCAAAGGTACTCAATCTTATCGGACAATGCTTCTTTGACAGCGACGATCGAAAATCTTTTGCCCTTCATATTTTATTTTTCTTCTCTCTATTTCCCATGTTTTCTTACTTAACTTTTAATGATCCTTTTCTTTATTTAATACGCTTCCTCCTTCTGTTTCTCCGCAGCTTTCGAGGGATTATTCCGTCCCCTGTCTCTCTCTCTTTCATACCTCGAGCGATTCAGCTATGAATTGGGATTCGGTTTGCTTTGCTCACTTCGTGAGGGGATGAGGGTTTTATTTGAGTGATTACATTTCGCCCTTTCGATGAGGGGTGAAATTTGGACACTCGTGTATCTCTCAATATGAAAAATAAAATTTATTCCCGTAAACCAGTGATGGCCAACCTTTGATAATGTGCGGGCCAAAGTTGAGTCGGGTGTAATTTCGTGGGCCACGACGTATGCGAAAATTAAATATGGATTTTTAATATTAGTTTTTACTCTTTCTTCTCATTTTCCCCTTTTCTCTTTCTTCTAATCCTTTTCTCTTGTCTTTTTCTTCTCACTTTTTATCTTGTCTCATTTTCCTCTCATTTTCTATTCTTTTCTCCTTCTCTCTATTCTTCCCATTTCTCCTCTTTTCTCTTTTTCTAATTTTTTCCTTTTTTCTTTTTCTCATTTTTCCCTTTTTTAATTTTCTTATTTTCTCATTTTTTCTCTTTTTTCTCCTCTTTTCATTTACTCCTTTTCTCTTTTTTCTCTTTTTCTCATTTCCTCTTTTTCTCTTTCTCCTTTTTTCTTTTTATTTTTGTATCATCTTCTCATTTTCTCGTTTTCTCGTTTTCTCTTTCTCCTAATTTTCTTTTTCTTCTCTTTTTTCCCTTTTCTCTTTTTCTCATTTTCTCCTCTTTTCCCTTTTCCCCTTTTCTCATTTTCTTATTTTCTTCCCTTTTCTATTTTTCTCCTTTTCTCTTTCTTCTCATTTTCTCTTTTTTTTGTTTTCTCCTTTTCTTCGCTTTTCTTTTTATCATTTTCTATTTTTCTTTTTCTCATTTCCTTTTCTTCTCTTTTTCACATTTTCACTTTCTTCTCATTTTCCCTTTTTCTCTTTTTCTCCTTTTCTTTTTCTTCTCATTTTCCCCTTTTCTCTTTCTCTCCTTTTCTTTTTTCTTTTTCTCATTTCCTCTTTTCCTCATTTTCTCCTTTTCTCTACTTTTCTGCTCTCACTACTTTTCCTCCTTTTCAGACTTTACCCTTTTTACAACATTTTATGCCTTTTGACTCCTATGACAGAATCTAAAAAGAGAAGGCAAACCCAAAGTGTAACCCTAAGCGTAAATTTAAAATTTTGCCGAAAGGTACGAAAGAATTTCAAATTGAAGTTATTCTCCCATTGAAAGTTATTCAAATATTAGAATAACCCTTTATTTAAAAATTAAAATGGACTAAAATCACCAAATACGTATGTGAATGTAGGAATAAAAAGGCGGGCCACATGTAACACCTTCACGGGCCGTAGTTTGGCCACCACTGCCGTAACCCAATCATTCATTTTAATTTGTATTCATAGGAAACAGAAAAAGCTGAAAATATAGCGAAACTTTCCGCCCCAGGGAACACACAAATTGGGCTGCATGTAGGAGCTCCCTCGAGTGGGAGTACAAATCGAGGAATTCTGATTAACTGGACTTGTCCTCCCCCTCCACCCCTTTCTTAAATTCCCACCGATTCGGAAAATTTTTTAATTAGGCTTCGATCGATTTCGGTAATTAATTCCGATTAAGATACCATCAACTCCAATCGACGGCACTGATGACTTAATGAAGATGACCAAAGGAAAAAAGCGATAGCCCTTATAATCGAGCATAAAATGGACATTCTTAATTCAATGAAAGGGCGCTGCGCCCTCATGGCGGGGCGTTGAAATATTCAAATGAGCGCCCGACGGGGGTGAGTGATGTCTTGGAAAGCTCGCCCCGAACGGGGGAGCTCCTCCAATCATTCATCTTTTTATCTTTCGGTATTAAGCAATCATTTTAAAATTGTAAATGAAATAAGTAAACACTTCGGTTCCCGGGAGCGACCCTCGGAGAGTTACCATTCAAATGTCTGCTCGCCGCTCGTTTTTCATGAATACGAAATTAAGGGTGGTAATGGTCAGCAATTCTTTCTCTTCAACAATTTCAATGAAAAACTGCTCCGCGTTTATTCAAATAGAATTATTATTATTTTTCCTTTTTAGGTCGGCGAGGGGAAGAGCCATCGTGATTTATTGTAACCCTGATGACCCTTTATGCATGTCTAATGCCCATAAGCAGCTGGGCAAATGTAATTTGATAAATAGACGACTCCGTCCTTATCAATTAATACCTTTTTCATTTTTTACTTCCTCGCTCGAAATGTTACGCTAACATCAATCTCCGTCTTCCCCCCGCGACTGACTGTCTCTGAGGCGGGGCGAAGGCAACAAGTCGAATCGGGGTGCAACGGGAGTCGTTGCGAAACGAAAGACCTCGGGAACCTGTGCCTGATCTCCTGTGTCAGATAGAAAATAAAAAATCATCTGAAAAGACTCGTAAAAATAAAAGAAATGCGTTTAGATAATTAAATTTATTCTCGTGGAAGTCCAAAAGGGCGAGATGACAGATAAGAAGCGGATTTCTGTAGTTTACATTCGAGATAATGGAGGTGGGTGATTTTCCCCTTAAAAATCCATAATTTCCTTCTGAATGACTCCGCGTCCGAAAGGTTATTTTTATTTTTTTTTCAAATGAGCCGGATTTGTAATGTCCGACCATTTTTCAGTCAGCGAAAATGTCTTTGTACAAATGTGATGACCATTAATTTACATAAATTTATGTCCCCTCCCCTCCGCGCAGTTTCTCATATCTTCTTCCTTTGTTACGAAAAAACTGTATCTTTATTCGCGTCATTTCCCCGATTTAAGGTCAGATATCTCTCCATTTGTTTAATAGGAGTCCTCGAGGCATCCCTTCGACTTGTTCACTCTTAGACGCAGGTTGGACAGTGCCGAATTCAGGGGTGTACATTCGGGGGAACGGTGACATCCCTTCGACTTGTTCACTCTTAGACGCAGGTTGGACAGTGCCGAATTCAGGGGTGTGCATTCGGGGGAACGGTGACATCCCTTCCGGAGTTATCGATAACATTGATCGTATACAGTTTTGTAAGGTTTGTGTACAAATGTATACGAATGAGAGACTTAAAGAAACTGTACAACAATTGACTCTAAGAAAAAGGAAATTAACCTATACAGTTTTGTAAACAAATGTATACAAATCAGATTGTATACAAATGTAAGATTTAAAAAAGTTCATGCCCAGCCTTTCATAATGTGCGGCCCAAAGTTGAGTTTACTGTAATTGCGTGGGCCAAAGTTGAGTTTAGTGGAATTTCGCGGCCCAAAGTTAAGTTTGGTGTAATTTCGCGGGCCAATGTTGAGTTTAGTGGAATTTCGCGGGCCAAAGTTAAGTTTGGTGTAATTTCGCGGGCCAAAGTTGAGTTTGGGGTAATTTCGCGAGCCAAAGTTAAGTTTGGTGTAATTTCGCGGGCCAAAGTTGAGTTTAGTGGAATTTCGCGGGCCAAAGTTAAGTTTGGTGTAATTTCGCGGGCCAAAGTTGAGTTTGGTGTAATTTCGCGGGCCAAAGTTAAGTTTGGGGTAATTTCGCGAGCCAAACATGAATTTGCTGTAATTTCGCGGGCCACAACGTATGAGAAAATTAAACATTGATTTTTAAAATTAGTCTATTTGCCGATAGGTAAGAAAGAATTTTACTTTATTACTCCGATGTGTTTCTATTAGTCACTAATTATAAATTAAAACGGACTAAAATCACCAAAAAACGTATGTGAATATAAGGAATAAAAGAGCGGACCACATGCAACACCTTCACGGGCCGTCGGTTGGCCATCACTGATTTAAAGGAACAGTAAAACAACTGACTCTGAAAAAAGGAAATTAACCCTTTCGCTACCCCGAGGCATTTCAGCCAACCCTTTTGCATAAATACCTGAACCTGAGTGCTCGTAACAATTTGTGTAATACAAATCATATATAAATAAATAATATAAATTGCTGATAGCGTTCAGTACGTCAGGAAACCCGAACCCGACTTTACGCGAAAGGGTTAACTGAATATTAAACGGGGAACTATTTAAACAAAAACATAATTCCAACTTTTGTCTACTTTTTCTCCGGTCCTCGTTGGGTGTTTCGTAAATCCAAAAAAAGGCAAATTATTACTTGTCATCTTTGTAAGAGTCGAGCGCGGGTCAGTCGGGTAATGTAAATCCTTAAAAACCCACGAGTGACTTCATTTATGATTTTCTGACTTTAATCTGCAGTTTAACCGTAACTATAAATTTGATTTGAACCTAAACGGGTTTCTCTGACCCCTGCAACCGAACAGTACGGCCCGGGAGTACACAACCAATTAACGAAACCAGTTTTCCACTGCATTACATCTTTGAGGCCCTCATAAAATCCACCAACACAACTACTGTCATCACTTCCTCGTATAAATTATTGCTCTCCTTTTCTTTTTAATTACAAACCTGCATCCTGTCCTGTCATGACAAATACAAAAAAATGATTAAGTCAGTTTACGAGGACATTATTCTCCGGTCAATTGGTCAAACGATGAGGACGGCCGCTTCTTCCCGGCTCGGCTCCGGGCGACAGCTCGCAAATTGTATTTCATCCACCCCATTGCCCACCGGTCAACCCCTCCGTTCTTTTGTTTGTCTTCATCTCGATCATCGAACGGGGAATTCCTCCGGGAGGGCGACGAATGACCATCCTTCTTTTGTTTTCCAAATCACTTTTCTAACCTTTCGTTAATGACATTTTCATCCTTTATTTACATTTAATTTGCATTTAGAGAGAAGCGGAGGTTTTCATCGACGCTTTCTTTTCTTTGAAGAAGAAAAAAACAAATGAAAAGGGGGTTGGAAAAAGAAAACCCCGGACCGTGACACGGCTAAACAACCTAGGAAAAATAATTAAAGCTTTTACAAAGGTCCACAATTTGGTTCCAGAAAAATGCAGATGAAATAAGAGCTTTGAAAAACCGTAAAACATTAAAAATATTTTCTTTCCCGAGGCGATACATTTTTCCAGGAGGGTGAACTACCCCCCGCGGGGGTTTATAGCCGCCCTCAGGACTGCGAATGACTAGCGGAGAGTGAGGAGCATCCACGGGGTGCCGAAATCCCAGGAAAATAGCCTCAACCTCTCCGTCCGACAGTAAAAAAATCTTAAAAATTTTTTTTTACAATCTCCACTCTTGAAAATAAGGGAGGGAAAGCACGAAAGGGTGAGGTTTTCATAACATTTTTAAGATAACAATTTGAATTAAATGAAAGATGAAAGTGGAGTTGATAATTGAAAAGGAAATTCAATCGGTGGCTGTCCAGTGGTAGAAAAGCTCCCCAGTCTTCATTGTTCTTTGCTTTCCTGGACAATTGCACGTCAGATTTAAAATTTTTTTTTTTTGTTCGGTTTCCTTGCCAATGGGAACAATAAATGACTTTTTTTGTTTCTCTTTCTGAGGTGGGATTTGAAGAGAGTTTTGTTGGCAGTTTTTTTCTCTCCCCTCCCCCCCTCCCCCTGATGGAGAGGGAGAGGGTTGGAGTTGTTTCCTCGTCGGCTCTGCTATTTAAATAATAATTTTTTGCGGGGTAATTGGGATGACCAAATGGGAGTTGTTAGTGAAGATAAATATTATTTTTCATTTGTTTTTACCAACCCGCGGGGGAAAGGGTTGATTTTTAGAGTGTCTGCATTGTTCTCCGATGGGGCGTTCGTTGCTAGCTGAAGGCAGACATATTTTTAATCAAAAAACTCGACAAATAGTATAGTCATTCAAGGGGACATAAATTCCTAAGAAGCTGAAACGTTGTCGATTTTTTCAGAGTATAATTATACAATTTGCCATTTATAAAAATGGCTACGAATTTGTCATCCAATTTTTTGATTCGTTATATCTCAGAAACGGTGACTCTTAGGAAGAAAAGTATAAATACATTTTTTATAGATAATTTTATCCCCTACAATTTGTGTCATGTTTGACGTTTGTAGCATTAAAAATTCGGAGGCTATAGGAGCTCAAAGTTGTAGAGAAACTGCAATTTTAGCCATTTTTGTCCGTTTTTGAGGCTAAATATCAAAATAGTGTCATCTCGGATTTCTTTATATCTTTGCTGGTTGAAAGGGCACATCTTAAGCTTTCGAAAGCATCCAGTTGGATTTTAGAGAAACCATCCTGAGTGGCTAAAATTGGCTCGCAAAAAACCCTTTTCAAAAATGGCCACAAATGTGTCATCCAACTTTTTGAATCGTTATATCTCAGAAACAGTAACTCTTAGGAAGAAAAGTATTAATACATTTTTTGTAGATAATTTTATTCTCTACAATTTGTGCCATGTTTGACGTTCGTAGCATTAAAACTCCGGACGCTATGGGAGCTCAAAGTTGTAGACAAAACGCCATTTTAGCCATTTTTACCCCAATTTGAGGCCAAAATCAAAATATTGTCAAATAGGATTTCTTTCCAAATTTGCTCGTTGAAAGGGCACATCTTAAGCTTTCGAACGCATCCGGTTTCATTTTAGAGAAACCATCCTGAGTGGGTGAAACTTGGCCCGTTAATGTCGCCTTATTAGAAATGGCCATAAATGTGTCATTCAACTTTTTGAATCGTTATATCTCAGAAACGGCGACTCTTAGGAAGAAAAGTATTAATACATCTTTTTGTAGATAATTTTATCCTCTACAATTTTTGTCTGAGCTATTTTTACGATAAAACTTACACGTTTTGCTGTAAATTGACGAAAAACTAATTTTTTTGACCGTTTCGTTCCCGACCTCCGGATTTTGCAGGACTTTTGACATTTTATGTATAATTATATTCGGAATAATTCAAGTTTCAGCACCTTATGCTAATTTAACTCGACTAAAACAAGAATAAAAACTTCGCATCAAAAGTTTTCTTTCCGAGACTTCCATCATAATTTTAATCTCCGCGTATCAAACCCGAAAAAATTGGACTGGAGAGAGGGGTCGAAAGAGATGCGGCGAGAGGAAAGTGGGGGTGAGAGGTGAGGAGATAAAAAACCAGTCACGGTTTCAACTAGATTAAAACTAATGGAAACATGTCGGGAAATTCAAATTTTCTTGGAATCGAATTCCCCGGTAAAACTTTCCTTTTAAATCAAATTGAATAGAAAGGTAAAAAGCTCATTGTTCTAAGCCCTCGTTCACGCAGCTTAGCCTCCGAGGATTTCACGTTAATTAACTCGTAAAATTTTACACTAATTAGGTCATTAAGGCGGCTTTGTTTTCTTTTTAAGATACCCAAACATATAAAATTGAATTCGCCTAATAGCTTCCCGAAATTCCGGGGGGAACTCCTGCAAACAAGAGAAAAATCCCGGCTAATTCAATTATTTAGGGTCACCTTAAACACAATGGAAAGGAATAATTTTGAATAGTCAACGATGAGACCCTTTACAAAGGGCCGAAACAGTGCGGGGAAAATAATTTCCCTCGCGAGGAGAAAACTGTCGCAACTCCGTACAATTTTCGGCAAATATGTCGGACACCCTCTTCGTTTATCATAATCCTCGTTTAATAAATTTGATCAGTGTGACAAATAAACATTAAACGAATCGTCGGGGGTTAAAACCCTCTCGAAAATATCGGAAGCCCCGATCTGGAAATGAAAAAAAACGTCTGACACTCGTCTATTATCGCGATGCATCCCGTTAACGTCCTTACAATAATTTCATTTTCCCGTAAACCGATTCCCGCCATTGTAGTCCACCCCAATTTTCCAAATTCATCAAATTCAAATGTGACCCGCATTAATATGACTCTCTATTACTACTAATCTTTCCGACGCACCTACTTTGATAAATTCCAACTATCGGAGACTAACGGGATGAAACTGGCATTAGCGTGGGAACGTATTTTACGGTGAAAACGTGTAAAATTTAAATTCATCCCCCGACATTTTGAAAGAAAAGAATTTCTACTAAAGCGAAATGAATGACACATAGATGAATGTTATCGCATTTCTTTTCTTTTGTGCATCCATTATTTATTTCTTGGCGAGGTGTAAACGTCTCATATTAATATTAATGGGGATGTTTTCCACCCCCTCGGCCCGAACATTTATTTATATTAACCCTACGATTGTTTCCGCGCCGGGGGGAGACAAAAAACGGGATGTCGCATCGATATTATTCAAACAAATGATTCTCCGCTGTTTTGCGTCAATTCAAAATGGCGCTTCTGTTCTTTCTCAATTTTCGCGTGAAATAAAAGCGAGGAGAAAAAAAAAAAAAGAAATTTATATTCGTGAGGATGTCAATCAATAAAGAGAGAAAGTCAGAACAAGATCATTAGGTAGTTGTAGAAGGGCACCGCAACAGATTCACCCTCGCGTGGGGATGAAATGACACGAGTTCTCATCCCTCTTAGTGAACCTCCCTATTGCTTTACATCCAGTGATTGATTAAGCACTAAAGTCTTCAGATTAAATCCGCATATTTAATTTCTGCAGTTAGGAAAAATGCGGGATCGAACGCATCTATCAACCGGAAACCCCCACCCCTTTCCTCCCCCAACGCTTTCCCGCGGGAAGAAAATACAAAACAGGTTTTCATTCACATTTTTCTTTTATTAAAAAACTCAGTGTTCTCAGCCGTATTCCGCACCCGCAGAATTTCTCTCCACAGACGGTTTCTTCTAAACAGACGCGTTGGCGGCTTCGTCGGCCATCTTGTGGAACACGACCACGTCCTTCTCGTAGAAGTTGGGCACGAAGAATTTCGTCACGTCGACGGGCCTGTCGAAGGGGAAGCCCATGGGGTACTTGTCCTGAGGGAACAATCCCAGTCCGGTGCCGCATCCGACGGTGCTGTGGTACTTTCCGTCCCAAACGGTGGTGTGGTCCCAGTTCGTGGGGGTGACGTCTCCGGTGAGGGGTGTCACGGCCACGAAGAAGGTGAAGGGCATGCCTCCGCGTTTGCCTTTGGGCAGCAGGAAGCGGCCAGGGAATCCGCACTGCTTGTCCATTACGCTAACGTTGTACACGACATCAGTCTCCATGGCGGTCACCACGGATTTGTACAGATCGCGAACGGTGGTGTAGTCCTCAATGGTGCTGAAGATTTCTTTCGAGTTGCGGGCGATTACGTTCTCTCCGACCACAACTAAAAATCACGATTATTAGTTTTATATACCTTCACTCCCTGAAATCACAGACTTACCTTGGTACGGGAACCTGTCGATCTCAACCATGAGTTTCCTCTTCTCATTGACATCATACACATGTCCTTCTACATCGTATTTCGGACCGATGAACACACGCACCATAACGTTGGTGGCTTTATCGGAGGCGACGTTGATCTTATAGGTGAAGGGTTTGTGGTTGAGTCTGTGCTGATGAGCTTTGACCACGACATCCTCGACCATCTTTCCGGTGGCGACGACTGAGCTGATATCGAATTCGAAATTCTCGAAGAAAGTGACCAGTTTGTCGATTTCGACGGAGTTGATTTTGACTCCGGGGAAGACCAATTCATCGTAGTGGTACGGTCCGAGGTTGTCCTTGTAGCGGTAGAAGAGCTGAGTGAAGAAGGCCATCACTCGGTAGTAGAGAGGGTCGCGAAGGGCGGTTTCGAAGTGCTCCATAACTCCGGGGGCGACATCGTGGTTGTAGTGGGTGTCGACGATGTGTCCGAAGAGGGCGACGGTGAGCTGGTAGAGTTTTCCGTAGTATTTCGGATTGACGGAGTTGATGGTGGAGTACACCATTTGACCCAACACGTCAACACCGGTGGTGCCGTAGATGGAGACTTTCTCTCCTGTGGGAGTGTACACAAACCCGAAGTCGATAGCATCGGCGACTCTCCTCTCGAAGTCCTTAACCAGTGTGAAGTCGTAGGTGACGTAGTCATGGGCGTCGACATTGTCCGGACGGATGGGGAAGTCCTTTCCGTTGGGGTAGCGAAGGTTGGGGTTGTATCCGTACGGGATTTTCTTTTCGAAGGTCACCGCATCGACCTCGAGGAGATCATTGGACAATCTTTCCAAACAGTAACGGGCGAAGAGCTGTTGGTTGTAGTAGAAGAAGAGTTCTCCACGTCCTTCAACATTGTATTTATAAGTGGTGTTCATGAAGAATGGGTTGTACACGTAGAAGTAGTAGTTGTAGGTGTTGACGGCGACATCCTCGGTGAAGTAAGACACACGGTGTTCGGGATGAACGTTAACGTTGTAGTCATAACCGGTGTAGTGGTGCCAGTAATCCGGGGAGTGTTTCTCCACGCTGTAGTGGTAGAAAGGATAGAATCCGGTGTTGTTAACGGTGACGACGACGGGTTCGGTGGTCGGTTTCATGAATTTCGTGTGGTAAACTTTCTGGATGACTTCGTTGTCCACGAAGAGATGAGGGAAGATCTCATACGGGGCGGGAAGAACGACTCCATTGCAGTCCTCGCGGTGGACAACGGCGGAGGTGAAAGCATAGACGAACATTCCGGGGTTGACATGCACGCGGGCCCAGCAGGCCGTCTTGTAGAAGGTGTCGAAGTCCTTGGCGTAGTAGAAGACATTGAACAGGGCGACAGCCTGTTTAAGATGCTTCTCATTGAATACAGTGAAGACCTCATCCTTGGGAAGGGTTTCGTATTTGTAGTGGTTCACGAAGGTTTTCACTACTTCCGGGTGCTAAAAGTAGAGACATCCGTTAGACAATCATTCAAAGAGGGAGTGGAGATTGGTGCACTTACGGTGTAATGTTCGACATTCTCTTCGATGTGGTATGTGTTGGCAACGTCGACAATTTCCGGAACGACTACGGGTTGAGTCACAGCCCAGAGAAGCTCGATGACGACCTTCTGCTTCTGCAGGAAGCCCTTATCGGCTGAAAGAAACAGGGGTTTGAACTCTTCCCTCGGTTTCCACCCCCGGGGTGGTTCGGCCACTCACCGACTGTGTGATGCACGGGCGGCACAATCGAGGCTGCCCCCAAGACGGCGATCCCGAGGAAAATCAAAGCCGACTTCATGTTTGAGATGTGAGATCTCAACTGATTTCCCATTTCCCGGACGGGAGTTTTTATATACAGATCCACACCGGGAGAGGGAGTGAAAACCACGATAATTGTTGCCGAGGGTAAAGGTGGGCGTCATCAGCAGGTCATTCAGTCGATGGAGGATGCAATGACCAGTGCCCAAAGTAAACGACCTTCGCCAATGCTGTTGGCCTTAGAGTACAACGCGCAGGTGCTGTAGTCATCGTCATTACGTATGAAAACATACTTTAATGGTCCGTTCTGTCCCCGACAGAAAAAACACAATTGTGAGTGTGGGTGCTGCTGGAGCGATCATCTCTTTCCTCGAACAGGTCCTGACCTTTGACTCCTGTAAAAAGTGGTTTCCTTTGCGGTCACCCTCTGGAAAATTCGCCCCGTCTCTATCTGAAACCGTACGATCGGATTCATTTAGTTCCGTTTATTTTTTCCTCACACTTTGATAGTTTTTAACTTTAGCGACCCTTGACCCCGTCTACTATCTCCCTTGTCTACTATTTTCAAGGGTATTGGTTTAATGCACTCTTGAGCTGATTCTAATTTTTTTCTCTCTTTCAAGGTCGTATGTCTGAATCTGAGTGGTGTTCTCGCTCCGAGCGCGTTTCAACCCTTCAACGGTTTCCCGCCACTCGCCATCCTCTTCGCGACGGAAACGTCGTCAATGTCCAATTTTTCAAGAGTGCTTTCGCGCGAGAGGAGACACTTTTCAATAAAATTTAAGTGAAGGGAGGGGGTGAAAGAACATGACGAGATGTTGATGCTGTTCGTCTCCCTC
>JAQIBA010000277.1:0-37172 GCA_028293925.1 Brueelia nebulosa
GTAATAACGGCAAAGAATTTAGTATTAGATTTAATATAAAATTAATATAAAAGATTATAACTTAAAAACTTTTTTCTTTTATTTATTTTTTTAACATTTTAGTCACAAGTTAGGAGACAAGACTAAAAAGCCGCAATTACAATTATAAAAAAAAAACAAATGACAATCGCCAAAATATTGTAACGTTACATTTATTCATACCTCTGAATCTGTTATCATTTGAAGTAAAATCTTGTAAAAAAATTCCAAAATGACTGTTAAAAGATTTGTGTACGATTATACCTTTGTAATTCAGTCTTATTAATAAAATGTAATTAATAATTGTAAAAACAATTTTGGCGGTGATTTACGCCTTAAAACCGGTAAGCAGACGGATTCGTATTAAATAAATACAAATCGGTTTATTTCATCTATGACGCCGAGCCCACGTTGACGAACTATGCTTTTACTCGATAACATTCTTTAGATAGTTTTTTAGTAAATACATTTAGAAACTGAAGAATTGAGTATTATGGTTTCCGGTGGTGCCACTCTCGGCCATAACGTTATCGATTCTGAGGATCATTTGGAGAAATTAATGAAACACACCGGTTGTTTAGAACTGCATTATAAAGTACAGGTGGGGATACGTTATTGGCTTGAGGAAATAAAAATTAACGATTTTTTATTTTACACGATCGCATACGTGTGAAGACATTTTATCCTTTAGAGGCGGACGATTTGAAACTGTGTATGTGTTTTTGTAGGAGTGCATTGCTGAGAACAAAGACTGGAGAAAGTGTCAAAATGAAGTTATGAATTTCCGAAAATGCATGGAAGCCTACAAAGCTAAGCAAGCCAAAGAGTAGAGCATCAGTTGGAAATGGTTTTAGATAGTCAAATAATAGCCACAGCCACAGCTTCGTTCGTCTTAGGTTGGGCACTTAGGAAAAGTAGTTTTGTTAACTTATTTAGAAAAAGAAGGACCCTTTTAGGTCTTGAGAAGGAATTGAAATTAGTGATTGTTGTTAGAGCAGATTTGGGAATGAAAAAAGGTGAGGTTTTATGATTCAAGTGAAAATATGACCACCATAGACAAAGTTAAAATTTTAGTAGTCGGTGATTCAGGAGTTGGAAAAACATCACTGATTCATTTAATATGTCACAATGAAGCAGTGAGCAGCCCCTCTTGGACAGTTGGCTGTTCTGTTGAAGTCAAACTGCATGAGTTCAAAGAGGGTTTGCCACAGCAAAAAACCTATTTCATTGAACTGTGGGACATTGGTGGAAGTTCAAGCCATCAGAACTCCAGATCAATATTTTATAATCCAGTTCATGGAGTTATTTTAGTGCATGACTTAACAAACAGAAAGTCACAACAAAATTTACAAAAATGGCTGACTGAGATATTAAATTATGAGGCAGATGGTAAAGTGTCAAAGACCTTTGATGATTTTGACTCAGAACTGTTTGTGGGTTCCACCCAAGTACCCATTCTGGTTGTGGGCACAAAACTGGATTTGACAGGAAGTTTGAGATCCAAGAGGATGGGAACATTTGCTGAGGAATGTGGAGCTGATGAGATTCTGATGGACTGCAGAAAACCCTCCTCATTGGCTGCAGGATCTTCTTCTGCTGTCAAATTATCAAGATTTTTTGACAAAGCCATAGAGAAAAAACTAAACCCCAAATCCCGGATCAGCCCATATTCAGACAAGAGAAGAACTTTTAACACCAATGTGCCACAAAAGTTTTCCCATTATGATTAATCCAATTTGTTGTAATTAATAAAATTTTGTTTTTATGTATATTTTTACATCAAAAATTTCATATTTATTATTTTTTAAAACACTTTTAAACTGAATGCCGATATTTCCACATGATGGAAAGTTATCTACAGATAAAATCTAACTGATAGGTTACCTTAAAAGGTAATATTGTAACAATAACAAGAGATAAAGCAGAGAGGTAAACAATAATACCTGAAATACTTTGCAATCAACTAAATAAATAACCTAAAAAATGCTTAGAACACTTGCAGGCTGTCATGTGAGACTACTTAACAAAATAACGGGTATTAAATAAATTGCTGCAGGTAAAATTGCAGCTCAGAGCTGCCATGCTGCACTGGCCTGTTACAGACAAGGCATGATCGTTTGTCCAGAAATAATAAAGAAGTGGGAGTCACAAGGCGAGACGAAAGTCGTTTTGCGAACTGATTCTGGGGAGGCGAGTTTAAGAGAGATATCAAAAAAAGCGGCCAATATCGGACTGGTGGCAGCACTAGTAAGGTACTGAAAAGAAAACAAAATCCCAGAGGACGATTCAGTTGTACTTAAATCGTTTCTTTGTGTTTAGGGACCAAGGGCGAACGCAAGTTCCGGCAGGAACTGTAACTGCCATGGGGATTGGTCCGGGCTGTAGCGCTGAAATTGCTCGAGTAACGGCTGGCCTAAAATTATTGTAACAATAGAAAGTAGTTCGTAGGTGAATAAAGAAGATTTTTTAGTTTTGTTAGTAGTGATTATAACTACCTGGATTACGTATGACATTGTTATTTAATTTTCCTCAGTGGCCAAATATGTGAGACTTACTGACAGTTATCTCGTACACTCCTAATGGCTCCTAACCTGAAACCTATTTCTGATCAAATCCAGGGAAGAAAATTTAAATACTTGGTTTTTGGTCATTGACAGCCTTCAGTCTTTCAAAGCAAATAAAAATTAGGAGTTTTTAATATTTATGTGACTTGCAATCTTGTATTTGGTAAAAAAATACTAAAAAGAGTATCAAAAAACAAGTTTTTATTTTAAAATGATAACATTTTCCCGGTTAAACATTATATTCGATGAATAATTTAAAATCAAAAACCAACGACTTTAAAAGGCGTCGGATTTCATTTTGATTCTTGTCACAGCAAAAACCAAAACAAATAATATTCAAAATATAAATTCTTTTAAAGAAAAACAATAATCAAAAATGGAAACTTAATTTGCACTCAATTCATAAAATAGTCCAAAAACTTCCTGTTAAACCCAGCTAAAATTTAAAAATCTACCTCTGAACATTCAAAGTACTGTTTTCTCATCGAAAACTAAAAAAGGAACCGGAAATGAAGTCTAATCTACCGAACGGAAGTTGTCTGCTGTCACGACGGTAAAAACGGTTAAGATTTAAAGTTAGAGGAACTGTGAATGAGATGCTGAGTGGAGGGTGAAGGAGTTGAAGGAAAGAAAGAAAAATATAAAGGGAATTTAAATAAAGGTAAGAAAATTTGCATTTTGAAAACCGACGATAGATTGTGAGGGATAAAAAATTCATCGAAAAACTAAAGTCGTTTCAATCCCAAACTGAATAAGTGTAAACGAATAAAAAAACGAAAGTCATTCACGACCCGACAAGTAGTTTGATCATTAGCAAAAATCTTATTTATTAATAGTTATGTTTATTTTCCTAATTTACATTATAGAGATTTATTTATCAAAGTTTTCGCAAATTTACAAAAACGATAGCCTTAGTTATAATATCGTCTATGAAACTGACTAAAAGGATCAAAAGGACGCAAAAGAGAGCCAATAGTTATTTAATTCCCTTTATAAAAGTTATAACTACAATAAAATTTTCGAATTACGCTTCAGAACGTATTGCTAAAATAAAATAAATACAGTAAAAATTTTAAAATTTTGATAGAAAATCTTTCAAGTTTTTTAAATAAACATTTTCATTGAAAAAAATGGGTTTTGATATAAGTACAGTTTACATACAGAATAGAGCGATCCCGAGAGAACGATAAAATGGGACACTATTGCCTGCGGAATATCAGATAAGCTGCAGCATCTGATAGCTGTGCTTTTAACTAAAATACAGCAATGGTAAGCTGCCTGTTTTACCACTCTGGGAACTGTACACGCCCTGAAAATGTCTTCTCAATGGTGAGCGTTATTGCACTGACAGGCAAACCATTTAAAATTACTTAAAGTAGCGCTCGATCGGCGTATAACGAAACGGAACTAAAGAGTTGAGTCTCCATTTGCAACGCTTTGTACTACTGCATGAATCTCTATTTATCACTAACACGAGGAGTCAATTACAAAAATAATTTTTTGAGCAAACCATGTCTAACATCTAAGAGTAAACGAATAAATACGATTACCAACGAACGAACGAAATAATCACGTGTAAACAGTATTGCTTTTCATCATTTCCCAAAAACAGAAATCGATATATGATTTTAATTAAATTATGATTAGGTTTTGATTTTTGTCATGTCTGGCAAGTCCCCGTTCGAGCCGTGCTGACGGAGGGACACATAATTGTTGTGGATCTCGTGGGGGGCCTCGTTGAACTCGTCCAGTTCGTCCCCGAAAGTGTTGACCTCGTCGGCGAGAAGGAAATACTGCTCGCTCCTCGCGGGCCACAGCAAATGCGTCATGATGCTGTAGGCAAGACAGTCTGCAGAGTAGGTGATACCTGAAAAGATTTTCAATTTTCAAAATTACGCCCACCCGATCTGTAATTAAAAAAAAAAAATGGCAACTCACCGAGTAAAAACTTAAATCTCCATAATGAGGAAATGTGTAAAGCTATGAGAGCAACTATTGGCAAGTAAATGAACCAGACCAATGACGAAGCCCCAAAATGGAGGAAAAAATTTAACTTTTGAGTGTTGTGCTCATAATTCATTGTGTTCCTCAATTCAAACAAAAACCAAATCATTATGGATGTCCTCAGAATTAAAATAAGCCAACCCGGCCATGTTTGATACTCATCGATATCTTCTATTATGTCTACTTCAGTCTGGAAAAGACAAAGAAGATCAGAAAGGCAAAATCATTTCCAGAATGAAAAAAAATGCAATTCTGGACTAACCATGTTCCACACATACAACAGAATGTGTACAACTCCATAAATAAACCAAATAGAAAAAACGAGTGGTTTCCACGTTAATTCCATTCTCGTCACAGCCCATCCTTTGGCTAACAAAAGGAGCAATAGCATAAATATGGTCTAAAATGAAAAGAAAACAACTATTATCTGAAAGGACAGACACCAATGCAAAGACTAAAGTGAGACTCACCCTGGAGAGTATGTCTAAAATATCACCAGCCACTGCCAAATTGCTTAAACCAACACCATCTAAAGCAAATTTTAGTATGTGGATCAAAATAAAGCAAAATGCAAGGAACTCTAAAAGTAAACTTGCTGTAAACAGTCTAGTGACAGGATGGCTTTGCCTGGTTGATGCATACACTTGGACTGGCACTAATACTGCATACCACAGAAAGAACACTAAATACATTTCTAAAGTGTTCTGTAAGAAAAGGTTTGTTTATTAGACATTGACCTCTGCTGGAACAAATCAAACCTATTACACTTTTCAAACTGCATCAGGATTATTAAAAATTCCTCTTTATTCACCATATTAATAATGAAATTATTCCATTACTGAAACACATTTAATAATAAAAAAAGGGTAAATTTGTTAAGAACATCACAAAATGTTGATTTCCCATAAAAGGTAAAAACTAAGAAAAGCTCACTAGTAAAAAAGTAAACAGTTACTACAATTGTGGGTTTTGTTATTGCTGTCACATTGAAAACAATTAAAACTCACTATAACCCACATTAAAATATCTAAAATTGTTACACAAAGAAAGCAAATGGTTAAAATTTATATAAATACCTGTCTGTCAAAGGAAAACTGATAGACTAAAGGGTTGTATGTACTTATATTAGGATTTCCATTGACTAACCAAATATCATAGTCTATATTTATATTTTCTTTTAAATGATGCCATTTGCATGTATTTAGGTCCCTGTAGCATGCAACAAGACTGAGGTACCAAAACCTGAAACAAAAGGTTTTACAATAGGTTTCCTGTGGTGATGCACAATCCGAATGATTGCTTTGCACTTCACCTTGGTTGCCTCAAGTCTTGAACTGCATAGGTAAACTGAAACCCCTTAACAACGTTCCATGGCTCGTCTTCGTCGACGCAGAGACGGTCTTTGGGGCAGGGGATTTTCCTGAGGAAATCTTCCCCCTGGTCGTAGCAAGTGGAGTCGAACGCAGTTGTGCTGATCTTGTTGAACATCCGCGCACAGGCGAGTTCCTTATCTGGCACTGATCGATTGCCATAATACTCTAGGAAATAGCCTCTGTCTAAAACGGCGAGTGTGACGGTTTGATTAACTAACGATTTCGACGTTACATTGCCAAATATATAACCTAATGAATCTTTTTGACTGTGTCTAATTGTCTTTTGAAAACCAAATTTCACTAAAAACTTAAAGAAATCACTGCTATTCCATGATCCTGAAATGTGGCTGGACTCTGTGAAGGGTTTGTGATAAAACAGCACCAAAAAAAGTATAAAAAAACGTAAAAACGTCCTATAAAATACACAACTACAAAATATATTTAACAGACCAGCAGTCATCTTTAAGTTTTTGCCAGTGCTGCCAACATATTTTGGCTTTTCGTTAATTTCCCCAAAGGATTTCAACATTCAAATAACGATCGTTGAACCGGAAGCCTCCTAATTTTTGTCGGTTTTCTCTCTCAATTATTTCTGTTGTGCTTAGCCCCCTAAACCCCACATTGTACTGTGTTTATATAACTGAATTCTTCAATTGTAATTTTTAACAACCACAAATGTGGGATTCACTTTCATACGTATAACCACGAGGTGAAAAGTTAAGTACTTATACACATTTATTCAATAAATTAACGGTAACTTAAAATCTAATGAAACTAAAAAAGTAAATGCCTTTAATGGGAAAAATAAAATTATAGCTTAATGGGGAATATAAAAGTAGTGCTCTAAAGTATTTTTATTATCTACAAGTTACCCTGAAAAAATAGTTTGCTTTTCAGTAATTACGTATTACTGAATTTGTATTACGTATTACTATATTTGTATTATAGGTGTATTATATAATACGTAAATTGTACTTCATTCGTGTTTAAAAATATTGAAAATACTTTATTATAATACTGAAATTTATTCATAAAATTTATTACAATACACAATATTGTATTTTTACTATAGTAGTTGTACTTTTACTACAACTATTGTAAACATTTATTGGGAACCGAATAAATTTTTCGCAGTAAAGCAACCATTAAACGGAAAGTAGAAAATTTTGTGCTGTCAAAATACTTTTGAGAACAATTATTTATTATGAAAAACATTAAATACAAATAAACGGATGCGGTATTGTGCGGATTATCTCATTTATGGATTACGACCCGCTTAAACAATAATTAAACTTCCCAACGCCTTACCTATTCTAAAACATTATTATTTTTCAGGGCTCCTCAAATTCACTTGAAATTCTGCTAAACGTCCATACTTTTTTGGGGCCACAGTGAAGTCATTTCCGGGTTGAGAGCATCAGGTAAATATAGTTTTTTTTAAAATCTGTCGCAGTTCTTCACTCCTCATTGGGCTATATTAAGACTTGCTGGGACCGGATGACATTCTGAAAATACTAAACGGACTTACCATGTGACGCGTCCAATACAATTGTATTGATTCCCAAAAGTTGAAATTCATTACCGAAATGAATTCTAACAAGAGTTGACAAAATTTATATCTTAAATCATTCAGTTTTTTATTTGTATATTATATAGAATTTATAATTTTGATACATTTTCATAATCAAGACGACACAGGATATCTCGTACCAATTAAATTTTCCACTTCAGTCAACCCTAACGTTTTCACTCGAACTTTCCTTAAATAGAAGCAACACTCTTTACATGCGATTTGGTTTCGAGCGTTTGCCAGCGCCTACCGAATTCTCACTAACTAAACTCTCATTGCGATTTTGCACAATTTCAACTTACCGACTCTTCTCGTCCTACCAACTAAAACTATCATCACATAATGATCAAACAAAAACCTTTGGTTTTCAACCTAACGAAAGTCAAAACAAAAAACACATTTTTTTGACGAATCAAAGTTTTTGAAAAATCAAAATGCTTTGTGTAAAATGTAAAAGCCATCTAAAAAATCTAAAACTTAAATAAACTTTCTTTTTCCGTTTATATTGAACATTATCATTAATCAGGCGAATATACTTAATTTCATTTCATTTAAAATGAAATTTATCATTCGATCATTGTCAGGAGCTCATGCAACATAATACATATGTTTTCTCCTGCGCCGATATTTGCTACTCGCTGCCCCGATGACGTGGCGGAAGATTTGTCCGTCGAGCGCGACATTAACTAAAATTCGACAACTCTTCCGCCACGTTTTGATAATATAGATAAAATGAATCGCGCGATATAAAAAAAAACGGGTGAGACAAACTGAGACAAACGGAGAAAAACAGAGAAAAACAGAGAAGGAGACAAAGCGTTCTAAAAGTCCAGTTTCCTCCCGCGAGCGACCGCGTTACAATCATTTATTTTAACTAAGTATATAAGAAGCAACTTAAAATATTTTTTGAATCAGTCATAACTTAACCGCAGCTTTCCCGAACTGTCGATTAAACAGCGACGTGTGTACATAAATAAATTAATTAGAAAGGAATGTTCTAATATTTAAATATTCCTACGGGCATTCCGTTCGATTCGTCCTTCGACTGAGTTTCCCCACGTGAAAAGCTAAAAGATGGTGCCTCAGTGAATTAAACGTTTACTTCTATAAATTAAAATATCGTAATACTATTGCATTAAAATATGTAGTCCGGACCAGCCATGTCTATCGCCCACCGAAACTTGTCCCGCTGCGTTTTGTTGTATATTTTTTCTATAGGAACGTCATACTTCTTACACCTGAAACACCAATCACCCTTCAATCAGTGTCCTCCCCCTCCCCTCCATCACTGCCCTCCCTCCCTTCACTCACCATGCGACTGAGATCCTAGGGTCGAGATAATTGAGTTTTGAGGTCCCGAGAGCGATCGTTTTGTTTTCTTCCTTGTCCGTCTCCTGAACCTCTAGTTTCAGTAACTGCTCTTTTAAACGGTCTAACTGCTTCTTCTTCTTCGCTTCCGTCCTGGAAAAGTCAATTTTATTTATTCGCTAAACCTTTCGGTCAAACTGAATTACTTGGTTTGATTGCTGTCGGTTCAACTCGGAATTTTCCGGAAATCATCGTAACCATAATAAAAATGTTGACAAAAAACTATAGAGGGCGCAGTTGATCCTTTCAAAGGGTTAAAACTGTAATTGTTCACAAATGAAAATCATACCCGGAATCTCCGGAACGTTTCGCGTCCTTTAATTCCTTCTTTATTTCGCTTATTTGCTCCCTTTTGGCTTCTATTTTCGCCTTGAGATTTTCCATCGATTTCTCGTGACTCTTTGGCACGGAGCGCTGGTGATTGCACAAAATCGCCACGGCTCTATTGGCTCTATTGTAAGCGAGCAGCTGAAACAGCACAAAGCGGAGGTCAAATTGGGGCCTCACGCGATCGGTTCTGCGACCGGCGAATGCTCACCTTTTCGGCGACTGTGTCGTCCGGATTGGTCAGTTTGTTTAACTGCTCTTGGAGCGTCCAGGACGCGTTGTACGTTCGGAAAACTTTGGCCGTGAGCCCTTCCATCAGTTCATTGAGATGCTTATTGAGAACAGTTGTCTGCGAATGAGAGAGAAAGCGAAATGACGTCATCGAAGTCAGCCCCCGAGCGCGATGTGTTAGAAAAGTTACTCACATTTAGACGATCGAACAGATCGTCTTGGGGTTGTTTGTTCTCCTTGAAAAGGAGCAAATTCTTGAACACACGTTTCTCCACAGGCACTTCATTGTAGTAACGTATTGAGTCCTTACCGAGAAAATCGAAAACCACAACGTTTTCCCTACCTGAAAGGAAATCGAAGTTGAGAAAGGCGAGTCGATTGCGAGCGAACAAGCAGACGACAACTGCTTACCATTGAGCTCCGGATGGAGTTCTACATGCTCCACCCTGAGGGAGCAGCAGCCGACGGTGTCCGCCTGGTCCTCGTCCTTTTCATTGCCGGCCCTCAGCGCCAGTTTGTCTATGAAATACAAAGCCACCGCCCTCTGTCTCACTTTCATTTCCTTGCTCTTCCAGTCCAGCTGATACTGCTCTCGTATTTTGTGAATTTTTTTCGCTAATTTCCTCGCCGTTTCGTATTTCACCATGTCCTTTTCTCCTTTCAATTTCGACGAGGGATTTAACATCACATATTTGACATTGCCTTGAACATTCTCAGTCCAGCTGGCCAGCCATGTCACCTGGGCAAAAGAAAACCAGTTCACCTCCATTTTGTTTCCTCTCGGGGACAACTGTGGACACTTACAGATGGATCATGCTGCACTTTCTTCCACTTGTGTCCGTCCGGTGGTTTAGGAATTTTCGAGTCCTTCGAGCAGTTGATGATCACGTCCTCTGGCATCACCCTCTTCTTCAGCATCCCCATTTTCGGATGCTCCCCTCGCCCTCGGAACAGCCCCGGGGGTTCGATCCTGAAATTGCCGATCTTTTCCTTGTGACCGTCGATTATGCAAAATCCATACTCTTTCTGGATCGCGTCGTTTTGCTCTTTAATGGCCTGAAAGACAACACGTGTCAGCAGACGTTTGCACACTGAAACATTTCAAAAGAATTCCTCCTACCTTCTTCTCTTCTTTGCTCATCGCTTTGCGTTCTTCGGATTTTTCTTGGAAGTACTGAGCCATTGGTTTGAAATTGCATTTGCTTAAGTCCGTTATTAATCTCCTCTCCTTGTCCGTCATCACTTTCCTCCAGTCGTTGAAGAAATTCGTGTTAAACTTTTCCTTCGTCGTGTAATCGTGGGTCAACATTTTGGCGTAAAACGTGGCCACCTCTTCGGCCAGTTCGGACAATTCTACTTCTTTCCCTGAAACATTGGTCCAATTCCAAAATGTCCCATTTTGCTTTTATCGGTTTCGTTACATTTACGGCCGATTTAAAAAACTCACCGTCGTAATAAAATTTGATATTTTTTGGCAGACGCTCGTATAATGGAGCAAAAAGTGGTCCTTTATGTTCTAAAAATCTCCATTTTGTGCCGTCCTCTCTTTTTTCTTCCTCCCACCTGTGGAGAAAACGAAAAAACAACCATAAAAGTTTTCCATTTACGTACTGACAGTCATCATTTACAATAACTCAAATCCATTTCAATGAATTCTCCAAAATAAAACGCCATCAAATTGTCCATCAAGTAAAACCTAACCTCAATCGTTTCGAGTGTTTGATTCTACTTCCGCAAAATATCCCTCTGTGAAATGTTTTCGATAAAACATAATTTATAGACACGCACAAACGAAATAAAAATCTCACACGATTGCCTTTTATCAAACTTATGCTGAAAACGGCCGTTGGGACGGGTAAAGAAACCATCGTTTTCTAAAGTCACAGCCTTCTCGATTTTCAAAGCTAACGAACGCACTGTTCATTAACCTCAACAAAAAACGTTAACTTCAGATGCAACAGACCTAATAAAGTAAAATATAAAAAACAGTGTGTTCGCTTCAAATTATGACATTAAAACTTAAAAATTCTCAAATTTATTTTGTTTCGGAATTGCGATTATTTCGAGTATAAAAAGTTAATAATCGGCTAACGAATTTTTAGAAAAAATTCAATCTTTTATTATTGCTTTCTTTTCAAGTCGTTTATTTTATAAAATTTCGAACTGGTTATTAATTTAATTAAGCATAAATCTTTAATATTTGGAGATGGAAAATAAATTAGCAGGTGAATATTGGGGAATTTTAATAAGAAACAAAATGGCGGATTAACAATTCAATTAAATAAGGCCTTTCTAATGAAAACTGATAATCAAACTGAAATGAAACTGAATCAAGAATTGAAGAATATTCTTTGAATGATTGGTCACACAGTCAGTTGACAGGTTGGTCAGGCATCTCACATACAAAAGGAAAATGACTGTGAAAGCCATTAAATCAAAATGTGTTAAAGAAATGAAAGTCTGAATAAATATTACTCAATACTAATGTCAAATTAAAATGTAAGGGGAAAACCACTGAAAGAGAAAACTGAATCTGACTGAAACTACTGAGAATATTTCTTCAATACAACTGTCATAATTTATCAGATATGCCATTTCATTGACTTCATCACACTCATAAGATCATAAAAATCCACTGAATGAAATAAATGAAAAAGAGTGACTCACCATTTCCAGACATCTTGCTGCTCTTCTTCCTTTTTCACTTTTTTGGGACTCACTGACTCCTTTTTAACTTCTTTTTTCATTGATTTTGAGGGCCTCTTTGCCGCCTGTTAATCAGAAACAATTACATTCTCATAGAAATAAATTAACTGTCAGCTGAAGAAGCAGACTTTCAAAATTTTATTTAGGGAGGCAGTTGGCACCCCTGCAAAGCTTTCTAATGATTTTCCAGTCAACTTCTAATTACTATATAAGTAATGTAACTCTTGAATGCCTGAGTCAACTCACCGGCTTGAAATCTTCCTCATCATCACTGTCCATTTTGCTTTTCCTCTTTTTGCCTTTTGATTTCTGAAAACACAATTTTTATTTCTCTTAATACAAATTGAATTCTATATGTGCATGCAGCAGTAACAAACGCAGTTACCTTAGCCGGTTTCAAATCGTCGTCCTCTTCGTCTTCATTCTTCAGTTTTTTACTTAACCTAGCAAACAAAGGTTCGTCGTCTTCATCGACCTCGAGCCCTCTCTTGGCTCTGAAGTCCTGAAAAACCATTTTGAAAATGAGTCTTCTGCTGAGTTTCCACACTAATGGGGGGAGGGGGAGGGAAATCCCCAAGTGGACTCACGAGTGGCATGTCGTCTTCCGACATCTCCTCCTGTTCTTCTTTGATCTCGGTTTTGATTTCCATACTGCTTTTGTCATCCAGATCGATCCGAAGCTGTTCTTCGGGGGTGGAATCTCCCGTGCCGTCATTGTCGGCGGAGTCCGGGTAGGATTTTATTTCGGGGGTGCTTTCCTCTTTGATTTCTTCTTTAATTTGCCTCTGCTCTTGGTCGGAGCTCCCCCGTTCTTTGTGCTTGTCCCTTTCCTTATCCTTCTCTTTCTTGTCTCGGCTTTTGTCCTGGAATTCAATCGAGAATGATTTCCAACACTCAAAAAGGACTCTCTTAGAAAAACGGCCAACTCTGCACTTATTAAATTTGCAAACACAATCGTTTTGAAAAACGGTATCAAATATTGTGTCGATATTTGATGACTTTGTTTAAATTCTCGCGACACATCCAATTCTTCTCATAGAAAAGTTATAATTTTTAATTAAAAATTACCGATAAAAATTTGTCGGCTTTCGCCATTGGAAAGCGAAGCGATTGCTGAAATGTCAGCTGCAGCAACATTCTGCAATTTCGAGGGATCTGACATTGAAAACTTTCTCATAATTTAACACTCAACCTTTTCCCCATATGTTTTTTTTCTAAATAAAAAACAAGCAGACAAATATAAAAAAACCTCTGTGTTTTCGTGCATTACTAAACTCAGAGTATCGATTCCCTTATAACGATCGATTTTTAACTCTTTTACTGGACATTACACATCGTAAACATGAAAACGAACAAATTGCGAAAGGGGTAAAATTTTTTTCGGAAATTGGCCAAAATGAACTCAGTTTGGCGACAATTGTTTGTGACGGAACAATCACGATGGCATTGTATGAGTTCAAAAAGAAATACAGACGACATTTGAATTAGAAAAAGCGTTTCCTGCTTTCAAAAGGGAAGCTGAAGAGCCTTTTCCATTTGCTTTTTCAAAACCACAGACGTTCATCTTACCTTTGTCTTATCTCTGTGGGACTCAGAGTGAGACGACTTGGATTTCTCTCTGTCCTTTGACTCTTTACTCCTCTCGTGACCATCTTTCTCTTTATGGCGATCCTTTTCCTTCAACGAACTGTGCTTGTCTTTTGAAGAGGACGAGGACGAGGAGGAGGAAACGTGGTGCTTCTCTCTGTCCTTGGACGAAGAACTCGAAGACGCCTGTCTTTCCTTGTCTTTCTTACTGGAAGAAGAAGACGACGACGAACTGTGCTTCTCCTTCTCTTTGTCCTTATGACTCGAACTGTGTTTGTCCTTGTCCTTATTACTACTGCTGCTGCTGCTTGAGCTATGATGCTTCTCCTTCTCTCTGTCCTTGGAACTTTTGTGATCCTTGCTTGAGCTGGAACTTTTGTGTTCTTTCTCCTTCTCATGATACTTCTTCTCATCTCCTATTTTCTTCTCTTTCTCTTTGTCTTTGTGAGTACTTTTACTGGAACTGTGTTTGTGTTTGTCTGAGCGATGTTTGTCTCTGTCTCTATCTTTATCTTTGTCTCTGTGCTTATCCTTATGTTCTGATTTATGCTCTTTATTGTATCCATTTGACATTCCATTTACTAATGCTCCATTTTCTAAAATAAAAAATAAATAAAAGTGTCATCAAATTTTTTTTAAAAAAAATTAAATTGAAACATCAAATTTAAATTTAATTTAAATTATGTATGAACTACCAATAATTCAATAATTAAAAACATATAATATTTTCATACAATTAAACTATTATGAATTGCAACTTAAGCTTTTCCCATAAGTATAATATGGAATCGGTGCAATTATATACTGAAAAATATAATTACCAAAGTTAATTAATTAAGAACCAAAAAATTGACAATAACTGATGTGAAAGAGAATGAAATTCCTAAAGGCAATTATATGAAATTCTGAAGCATAAACTAATAATCATAAGCTTCCTTTTTTTTGGGACTGTTAACTTTGCCCCTCCATTTTTCTAAATGTGGAGCGATCAAACATTGAAATTGGAAAACTCAACACATGGCATATTAAACTACCTGAATGGGTTCAAAGTTTTTAAATAACCTATCAACCATGTGATTCATCAAAAGGACTCAATGTAAGTGTAAAAACCAACTTATACTCAGACTTTACTAATAAACTAAAATTTATACTTCAATATTTCCCCAATCAAACTGTTCATTATGTTAAGAAAAAAATGTTGCACCGTTGTAATTTTTTGCAACCATAAGGATGAATATGCAGTCATATTTAAAATGGTTTAATGAGCTCATAAAAACGTGAAATCAATATAAATAATAATTTTTTAGTCATTTTGAACCTGAGAAAATAAAATTAATACGAATCGAACATAAAGACACAACATCAACAAATCGTTTATCAAATAAAAACTCTCAATATCTGAGAAAACAGATTGAAAATAACGAATAAATCAATGAAAAAATAAAATTTCGCCACGTCTAAATGTGAATTTCTACGGGGAAAACAATAAATAATGACAAATACTCAAATCAAAGAAATAACTGAAATGAGGTCTCTGAACTTAGAATATTCGCTAACTACTTACCCTTCTCTCGGACGTTTCCGCTCTCAATTAGTGATTTTTCCTGAAAATGAATATAAATCAAAAGTCAGAGAGTGATTTTCGTAAAGGATAATTTATTTTGGTTCGGTCCGTCGCCCCCATTTCACGGGGGGAACGACTTTTGATAAACAAATAAAGGGAATCGCTCTTTGCATAAGGAATAAGTTGGGACTTAGTTTCTGGACGCCATTTTAGGACTTAGAAAAATTTCTGATTGTTGCTTCACTTGATAATTTGAGAGTGATTCCCGGCGGGAAAGGATGGCCGAATGGGGCGAATCCCCCTGAAAAAATGCTAAAAAATACACTGAGGCTTACTGTGGGAAGCGTTTCCCTCGCAGGACTCCCTTCCATTTCCATAATGAATAAAATTCAACTAAAATGCCAACACAAAGCGAACACCTTTACTACTCCACATTGAAGCGACTCACTGTTCTGCGGCTAAGTTCGCGAGGGGCGCCATTGCGCATGCGTCCATTACCATTTTTTATATTACTTTTCAACTTTAAACCAGGTTAAGAAATTTTCTCTCGTCTTGAGGAATTACCGTTCGTTTAAGAAGAGCTTTTCTTGACTCGTTTAATCATTATTTCGCTCTCGTTTCCACTAACTGCGTTTTATTATTATTTTTTTTTGTCATTTTAATTTTCATTCATTTTACCCAAAAACTCAAAAATGAATCACGAGAAGAAACATTGGCTAATAATCGTACTTATCCGAATGAGAAATGACTCATTGTAAAGACATTTTTTTTATCGTAAAAAATTTTCAAATCCGATACGCAAATCCGTATTGAAAAATGGCCCTCAGAACTGTATAGTCTCTTCGTTTATTTTCGAACAGGTTGTCTCCCTTATTTGAATTTTCGCGCCAAAATTTCTCGCCGCGGTAATATTAACTGCGTTCCAAAATTTTCCAAATTCATTTAGTAAAATCGGAGTCAAATATTTTTTTTTATCCTTTTTCCAATTTGGGAAATTTTTCTCTCCGAATGGATGTGTTATATTTTCGTTTAAAACTTCATACCTTTTTGCGTAATTTTAATGTCAATCGTTGTAACGTTCTCTTCCTGTTGTCATTGACTGTTTTGATAAGTGTCAATCTGAAATAAAATGAAGGGCAGTTTTGTAATGAATAATTCTGATACTGAAATTTCTAAAACTGAGGGAAATTAAACATTTGTTTTTTTAATATAACGCCTTTAATAAACGGGGGAAAATATTTACGTTTAGTTTACTTTCAATTGATTCTCACTGACTTACTATTAAATTTTAGCTAATTAGTTTTCTTTATTTCTTCTTTCTTTTTTCCTTTTATCCCCTCTTTTTTCTCTCCTTTTATTTTTATCCAAAAAAGCCATAATCAGTGCCTTTGACTTAGTCTTTTCTCTAACACACAGACCGACAGAGAGGGCTTAACATTCTAAAATCTAAATTATCTAAAACTAATACTAACTGTAGTCATAAAATCTAAAAAAAAATGAAAACATTTTTCTGCCGTTGGGACTCGAATTCGGTTTCTTCTGCTCCCACGACAATTTATCGGTACGAAAACTGCCGGAATATTCCGAATTCAACCGAACAGTCCGTTATTTTATATACACAGATTATAACTTCCACAAAGAGGTTATCAAAGTTTTCGAATAATTAAATAAAATTCACATAAAAACCAATTTATTTTTTTCATATGCATTCAAATTAAAATACAACGATTTCCAATTGCTTTATATTTATTTATTTGACGTGATTTTTTTTTTAAGTAAATGACATGTAAATAAATAAACTTTCTCAGTGTTAATTACCCAATTCCTGAAGTATATCAGATAAATTAGAGATCAGATAAAAATGCAAAATGATTAAAAAATAACTGAGCTCCGTAACACTGCACGGGAATATCTTCCGCTAATGCGTTTTTGCTGATTCAGCGTAAGTCCTTTGGACTGCAATGCTAAACATCCGACACTGCTTTCACGCGATTCTCTTCTCAATTCCAAATTTAAATAAATAAATAAATAAATAAATTTTATCTGCCTTTATATCGCCTTTCGGCATTAAAGTCCGCAAAATGGTACAGATTTTTAACATAAAATAAAACCCGGGCGGTAAACCTCCTAGGGAAAATAGAAAAACCTAATAACTCATTCTGTGGAAGAATACACAACTGGCCGGTCAACACACCAGGGTGCAGCCCTATTGCGCGTCAGGGATTAGGCAACAATAGTCTGTCGCACATCTGCTACAGCCGCCTTCTACAGCTAAACGGATACGCCACCAAACCATCCAAATACAACTGGATAACCGACGTAAAAGGAATACTGAAAAGCCTGGAGCTCGACGTGGATGCTTTGCTCAGACAGACACACTCGTACCACTTCGACGACGACGACACTCCCGAAGAAGCAGAAGGGAACGGGACGTCCAGCTCATCCGGGAGGAGCAATGACAGTTCCCAGAGGGTTGTAACTTAGAAGAACATGGGTCCACAGATGGATTCTTCTGGATACTCAACCCCCTGAGGGGGTGGCAGGAAGTGGCAGGGGATAGAGGGGATCCTTTCTGATTCCAACAAAAACAAGGGATAGGATAGTCGACTATAGATACCGAATCCCCGAAGGAACCGCAGCCGAAATTTATGATGTTAACATTATGCTGGACTCAATAATCGAACCAGGCGAGCTGCCATAGAGGTTTTCACTAATTTATCAAGAGCTTCCCGACTCGTGGATGGAGATTATACTCCATTGGAGAGTATAAGCCAGTCCGACTTGGTGATGACGTTTCAATCTGCGGCTTACCTGCATCCGAAGTTAGGGCTCCACAGTGGGCTTTATATTATACGAGAGCGAACTTACGGAGGATAAGGCCGCCTTCGACAATTCCAAATTTAGGGGACTTTTTCAAAAACAAAAGTCCGATAAAGTGAAATGATGTCCCATTCGCTTTTCGAAAGAGTTCCCACGTGTTTGACGTTCTCCCGCTCGCAGGCAACCTTCGCGTGGAGGTAATCGTTCGGCGGCCCCATGAGCTTCCTTCCCTCGGGAGCGGGGTACACTTCGAGAGCCCCTATTTTCTTCAGGAGCAACACCGCCTCCCGGTTTTTGCTCCCCCTCTGGAAGAGCTCCGGGAACGTTTCCGTTTTCACGAACTTTAGCCCGAATTTCATGGCGAGCTTTTTGAACGTGGGAAAATGAACGAGGAATTCCGGGCAGTTGACGACGCCCTCCAGATAAAAGTTGTACTTCGCCCCGAATAACGGATAGGGTTCTTCGGAGGACATTTCCAGGGAGAAAACATCGTTCCTGAAGGAACTCCTCCCGGATTGTTTCAGTCTTTTAACGATTTCGTATGAGTTCGGTATCGTTCCTATGAAGAGTCCTCCCGGTTTGAGACACTCCGAAGCGTTCTTTAACATACACTCCGCCTGAGGGAGCGATTCGAAGCAGTAATGGAAGGAAAACTGGCAGCTGACGATGTCGAACCGTATCGAAGGATCGCGATATTTTTCCCTGAGACGCACCTGAAATGATTCAACGGGTTATGACAGTGGCGGGGTGAAGGGAAAGGGGTGAAGGGAAAGGGGTGAGTGAAAAGGACTCACCCTCGTGCAATCGGCGGCTATGAATTCGCATTTCAAATTGCAGGACTGCTTGTTGGATTCCAGTCTGTTTATGTAATCGTTGTAACGGGTTTTGCATTCTTCGAGGCTGACTTCGGCGATGTCTGTGCAGACCATATAGCGAATGTTGTATTTGGCCCACTTTATTAGATCGCCCCCTTTCCCGCAACACATATCCAATACTTTTGTATTTCTGTTGTAGTAATTCGGCGACACAGTCCCAATGCTCTCCTCTGTTAAATAAGTTTTTATTTAACGTTAATAAATAAATAAGTCAACAACAATATACAATAAATACATACGGAAAACAGTAAGTAAATAAATAAATAATAAATATATATGGAAAAACGGTGATAAATATATGAATAGCCAATAAATTAACAGAAAACAGTTAAATAAGAGTATAAATAAAAGGCTGAAAATAAAATAACGAAAAAGTGTGATTTATTAAAGAGGGAAAAGTTTCCACTTACTGATTAAAAAACTTTTAGCCCAATTGTTGAAATTCCTCAAATAAAATATTCTGCTATTTTTTCTCTTTTCCAAAGAAGTTTCCACTGCATTGTAATGGGCGGCGACCATCGAAGAAAAGTTAGGCGATTCATCCGTTTCGGCCTCTCCTAAAAATCAGACATTTTTACGGGTTATTCCAAAAGCTAAACTGTAACGATTCCATAAGCGAAAATCCCTCACCTTTTTCGTTTTCCTCTTTGTTTTTTGAAGGTCCATCTTTTGAAGATAACTCCGAAGTCTCCCCTCGACTCGAATAACGTTTTATTTCACACTGAAAAAATTCATACTTTAAATTAACGGTGGAACGCATCAGTGATGCCAACATAAAAGATGCATAAGTGTGGGGCAATTCGGGTCTAAGGCAATAGAGTGCAACGGTTTTTCTCAGAAGGTTTCATATGGAAAATCTAAACTTTTTCATTCAATTATTACTCCTCATTTCCTTATTAATTATCCATTTTGATTCTTCTTCCTTTTCTTTCTCCATTTCTTTTATACTTTTTCTTATTCTGTCCTCAAACTTAACTGCTTTATTACAGATTTTGTCTCCTTTTGTCTCATCTGATACAATACAACCCAGAATTCTTAATGACAATTGGATCTCTTCTAATTCCTTTTGTTCCAGAACAAAGGAAACAAAGGTTTGTCTTTTTCCTTTGGCACAAAATTAAAACAAAACATGAAAAGAGTAAATAATGGGCATTTATTAATAATCCTCACTCAGCAAATCTGAGTTTATCAAAGGTTAAATGGAGCATTTGGAATAAAATCCATTATTCACTCAATAAATTTTATTAAAAATAAAAAATAAATACTGCAGATATTGTCAGTGAGTATACTTAATTTCTAATTATTCCTTATAATTTAAATAAAATAAGTACACAATATACAACTTTATAATTCAAAATACAAATACTTTATTTATAAATGCAAAAGAGGTATTGTCAGTAAGTACATTTAATTCTTAATTAATTATTCTTAATTATTTTATTATTAACAAATAAATTTAAGTATAAAAGCTGAAAAACTTCTATTGAAATCACTTAAAGCATTCAGATTACATCGATTCCCTAAAAATAAGGCAACTTACACTCGTTTCGTCATCATCATCGCTGACATATTTTATTTTCTCCATTTTTATCTTAATCCAATTTAAATTGGAAATGGAAACTCAACAAATTAAAATCCACATATTCGTAAACGCCGGTTAATAAAATAAAAATGATTGGAATACGTCACACGAGGTTAAATTGTGGACCGTCATCATCGCGTCTAATCCCACGTCGAAATCGTGTCACCAGTGTGGGTGTTCATTAGTGTCAGTTTGAAGATTTACACGGCAAAGTGGAACGTGAACTTCTCAACAATTAACTCATTTATATATTTGTGAATTTTTATATATGTTCGATTTTAATTTTAACGTGAGAAATCGTTTTAGTGGCAGCATTTAATTAATTATGTTCCACACGAGGAAATTAATTAATCGTCATCCAATTAAATCAGCATGTAACGTTATTTGAACAAAGATTCGTTATCAGTTGAAAATTGTTTTGAGATTTTTACAATCGTTCGCTCCCTTTTCTCGAGATTATCGCTCGCGATGAAAGATAAACCATCGACATTTCTTTTATGACGTTCGCGTTCATTTCCGAGAATCACCAATGGAAAACCTCACAGACACCTTTTATCTGTCGATGGTTTTGATCGGCGTTGGAAGTTTTCTCTTCGGAATCCTTCCAATCGCCTTTTCCTTCGGGGGACCGCGCTCTTACCCCTTCCCCCTCTCCCTCGTCCTCTGCCTCGGGGGAGGCGTCTTATTGGCCACCTCCCTCGTCCACATGCTCACAGAAGTACAGGAAAAACTTAAACTCCACTCGCAACTGTATTTCTGTGCTGGATTTCTGGCACTTTACACCATTGACGAAATCAGCCATTACTGTTTGGCGAGTAAAAACCGACACATTCATTCGGTGGCTCAAGTAAGCTCATTTTTCACTTTACTTCACACTTGCAAAGGAGCTGTACTTTGATTGTTTGACTTTCAGGTGAGCCAAAGTGACGAATCGAAAAACCGTTATGGCGCAGCGCATCCCTCTTCCCATTCCACGGAGAACTCCCCTTTGCTCAAAACGGAGCAGCAGAAGGATTTTCAAACCTTTTCTGGACATTTTGAGAGAAGAGCTTCTCACCAGTTACTCAGGTGAATTTTGCGCTAATTGTTTAGTATTGCCACTTGTCGATTTGGATGTTGTGAGTTGTATGTACCGGAAATCCGAGAAAATTGTAATAGTTGACATTCTTTGAGTATTTTCATAAATGTTTAGAAAAAACAGCACCGATAGCAATGGCCGCATCATCGTTTTGTTTACATTTTTTGGTAAAATTTAAAATTGAATATCTTTGAAACGCACTTTTACTTTTTATCTGCTCATCTTTCCTTAAAATACGGTATAACTCACAACATCCAAATGGACAAGTGGCAATACTAAACAATTACCGAATTTGCTTACTTAGCCTTGAAACTCTAAGGTTCGTTGGAGTGGCAGAAGAAAGTGGCAGAAGACTCGCAACATCTGCGTGCACTTTCCTGTAGATTCACCTGATGATCTGTGCACTCTAAGAATTTTGACAAAAGAATCCGTGCAATTGATTGAGTCATAAGTAACTTCCGTTTTTGGTTGATTTCGGTTCGATTTCTTTTTGAAAGGTTGTCAGCCCTGACGGTTCGTCTTTTAATGTTCTTCGGCATATAAATTACATAATTTCTCCGCGCATTGCGTAGCTTTTATGTTTACTTCGTACTTTAATCTCCACTTCGTAGAAATATAAAAATTATTTAAAAAGTAAATCTAAACACTTAAAACTTATAATTTCTGTATAAAATTAGACATATCTAATAAAAATTTAAAACCTGCTCTAAAAATAAATTCTAAAAAAAAATCTAAAAATGACAAATAAAAAAATGAAGGAATGTAAAAAAAAAGTTCACAAAAACATTAACTGTTCACACGCAAAGGTTATGTTGTTAGTCTAGTGTTGCCAACTCTCGATAATTTGTCTCACTAATGCTCTAAACGAAAACCCCTAAAATGACTAAAACTTTCCCCCCCATAATATCATCAGTATTAATATAAATAATTTATTATTATTAAATGATTAATCATAAATCACGTCCTTATATTTTTTTAATTAAAACCCCTGAAAATATCCTTAAAGATATAAAACACCTCAGTTGGCTGCCCTGGAATTCAAGTCAATTTAACTGCGCCCTCTGTTTGATAGTTTTATTGTTGACTAATGAACGACTGCATTTTTACGATAACTTCCGAAAAATCCCGAGCTGAACCGAAGTTAAAGTGACATTCAACACAGAAAACCGTTGACGAAATTAAGGAAAGCAAAGCCTCGTTGTCATAGCAACGCGTAACGGTCGGATATAAACAACGGAATTTATTCACCCGCATTAGACGTTACTACGACTCGTAATAAGCAATTTTGGCTTGTCATAGCAGGCGGTGATCGAACCTTTTTAATTTAGTGCTCGGGAAGGAGATACTCCGGATGACAGCGAAGAACCTGTCGAGGTCGTCTGCCAGACGGAGACAGAGGAGCGATGGTCGCCGAATTCTGCCGCCAGAACAGGACTGTTAATTGCTTTGCTCATCCACTCGGTTTTGGAGGGCGTTTCGATCGGCGTTCAAACGAAGACTTCTCAGGTTCGGACCTGAACAGTTTTTAATGGGTGACGGCCATCAGCCCTCGAACATTCTCCGACAATTCCAGATCCTGTTGATCCTGGGCGCTGTCATGTTCCACAAGGTCGTGCTCTCCTTCTGCTTGGGCCTGGAATTACGCGAGTCCAAAACTCTGCATGTGTTGTCGGCCATTTTGGTGTTTTCCATCGGAAGTCCCATCGGGATTTTCCTGGGGATGACGGTCACTTCCCTCGAGGACGGGATTTTCGGGATAGACGCGGAGCTCCAGGTTGGCCAAGACGACGGCACTTATTTCTTCCTTCGGGACGTGAAAAGCGATGGTTTGGTGTTTTCAGGCGATCGCCGCGGGGAGTTTGTTGTACGTGGCGACGTTTGAGGTTTTGCCGAGAGAGCGCCACAAATATGGCGGCCATAAAAGAGGAGCCGGTATTTTGCAGTTGATATTCGTTCTCATCGGGTTCGCCTGCATTACGACTGCGCATTTATTTTTAGGTGGGTTTTGAGTAGAAATTTAAATTTTTACTTAAAATCCTTTACTCAATTTTTGAATTTTTTCAGAGGACAGTAATCGTAGAAAGGCATCCAATTGAGTGAGGAAGAGAAAGCGACAGCGACTGAACTGCTGATGACCTTGAAACGTAGTCAAACCCACAATTGATTTATTACTTTGAATTCCACTCGTTTGTAATTCACCGATACCATACTTTGCGGAGGTGGAAAAGTTACCGGTACTCAAATATAATTCCATTATTAATTTTTTAATTAATTGTTTTGTGTTCGGCCGCAAACACATTTAGCAATTTTAAAGCGTTTCCTTAAATCCCGATAAAACTTCCGTTATCTCCGAATGCGTTTAAAAGATAAGAAAATTTCGGGTTATTTTCACGACCCAATTCTCAGTGCAAAATGGGTCAATTTAATTTTAATTCGTCCATTAAGATGAATATTCCCGATAACTTCCGACATAGAGAAACCGATAGAAACTCACTCCAAATACGAACTCTATCGAAGAAAGCCGAATGAGTAAGCAAAGAGAGAGAATAACGGAAGTTTGAAGGCCATTTCAAAAAGAAAAAAAAAGATTAAAGGAGATAAGATGAAATTCTGGAAGCGGAAAAATCGAGAATATAATTCTGTTTCAGTTTTGAATCATTTCCCGATTTATCTCTGTCCTTTCAAAACAAAGAATTCATTTCGTAAATTTGGCAACGCCGTTCGCGCGCCTTTTCTTTCTTCTGCCACGCTTTAAACCCCACAACAAAGAACAGATGTTTTCTTTTTAAATTTTTAAATTCCTTATTTTTAAGTATTTTTATTTTAGTTTATTGTTGAGATTTGTATTTATAAAAAGGGAAAATGCTTAACGTGGCCACTCAAAGAGTGGTCGCTTTGGTAGATATGGACTGCTTTTACTGTCAGGTGGAGACGAGACTGAATCCCACTTTGAAAGGGAAACCGGTGGCCGTTGTACAGTACAATCAGTGGAAGGGCGGAGGGTGAGTCACTTTATTTCATTCCACCACCAGCGGAATTGATCATTTGGATTTCCCTTTCAGGATCATAGCAGTGAATTACGAGGCGAGAGATCGAGGGGTGACTCGTTACATGCGGGGGGATGAAGCCAAGGAAATCTGCCCGGAAATCAGTCTGGTCTCAGTGCCGACCTTAAGAGGAAAAGCGGATCTGTCGAAGTAATTAGCTGATTTTGAGAGAAGGGTCCCTTCTGGGGGGAGGCTGATCTGGGGGAATTATTCCAGTTACAGGGATGCAGGGGATGAAGTGGCGGAGATCATCTCGGAATTCAGTGACTGTGTGCAGAGGGCGAGTATTGATGAGGCTTATTTGGATTTAACCAAGGCGGTGCAGGACTACATGAAAACCCATAAGGGGGAATTGAATGTGATGGATTTGCCCAACACATTCGTTGTGGGCTATTGTGATTTAAAAAATAAAAGTGAAGGTAAATGCTTATGGTTTGCCGTGAACAATTTCCATATGATTGTCAAACATTGCTAACTCTCAAACTGCTGCTGACAGATTTTCAAACCTGCCGGTAAACATTACGTAATTTTTTAATGTTTTATTATTTATGTTAATCAATATTTATTTTATTAAACAAATCATTATATTTTATATAAATATCTCATTTTCTTTATTTTATATTATAAAATATAAATTTGTTTATTTTTATATTTACTACTTAAATTATTATTATAAATTTATTATTTATATTTAAAAACTTTTAGTTTATTAAATTTCAATTAAATTATTAATTACATTTATTTTTATTAATTTTTATTAAATTTTTAATATGTTTATTAATGTTAATGTCACTGTTTAAATTCAAAATTTTAATTATAATAATAAAATAATTTGATAATTTTTAATATTATAATTTTGGTAATTCATATAATTAATGTTTTCTTTTTATGATTAAAAAATTAAATACTCTATTCCGATTATTTATTTGTTAAAAAAAGGAAGACTTTTAATTATTCTGTAATTAACACTTAAGTGCGGAGATATAATTTTTTTTTTCAGAGCACAGAATCAGAGGATTAAGAGAATGGCTTGAAAATGTGGAAAATGAAGGCAACAAAGAATCGGCCGATTTTCAGTTGGCCATTGGTGCCATAATTGTGGAGAAAATGAGGTCAGAAATCCTTAGGAGAACAGGTTTTCATTGCTCAGCAGGCATAGCTCACAACAAGGTACTAATCATGCTAATCAATGGCAGTGAGCTCATCCTCGGATGTGTCTAACATGATTGATTTCTTCCCCGAGAGATTTTGGCCAAGCTGACCGCAGGTCTCCACAAGCCCAGGAGACAGACAGTTTTGCCTCAGGACTCAGTCCCAGAATTATATGAAAACTTACCTGTTCACAAAGTGAGAAACCTTGGAGGGAAACTGGGAAGACAAGTCTCTGACAAGTTGTCCATTAAGTACATGTCGGAATTATTTAAGTTTTCTTTGGAGGACCTGCAAAGAACATTTGATGAGAAAACAAGGTGAGGTAATGTAATAACATTAAGAGGACTGACTCATAAATAACTTCCTTTTTCAAGGGTTATCAAGTTATTGTTTTCAAACAACCTTTTAAATTATAACAATGGTAAATAAATAAATAGGAAAGATGGAAGTTGCTTATGAGTTGACATAATAAGAGCCGAATTTCCTGCATGAGAAGTAGAGAATAGGGAGAATAGAGGAAAAATAAAATGTGAAAATCACTGACAAATTTCAGCAATTGGCTGCACAACATAGCGAGAGGGATTGATCTGGAACCTGTCGCGTCCAGGCTGAGACCGGAGTCCATTGGCTGCTGCAAAAACTTTCCAGGGAAGAACGCATTGACGAGTAAATCGGAAGTGGATCATTGGCTGAAGGAACTCGCGTTGGAAATCTCCGAGCGCCTTTTCAAGGATTCGGAGAGGAACAAGAGGAGAGCGAAACTGCTGACGGTTTCCTTTTGTCAAGAAACCTCAATGAGCAGATGTGGAGCTTTGAATTCCTACGAGGCGGCAAAGATAGTGAACGATGCCTTGGAATTATTAAAGAAATTCAATTCAGCACCGGCAGATAAGGACCTTTGGTGAGTTAATCACTTCTTTATTCGGCCATTGAACGACCGAATTGATTCATTTATAATTTTATCGTCGCAGGATTCCTCCTATAAAGTTTCTCGGTCTGTCGGCGAGTAAGTTCACAGAAGAAATTCCATCGGTTGAAAAATACTTTAAGTATTTTACAGACACTGAAGTTTCAAAGAAAGCAGTGGAATCGACCTCTCATAGCGAAACGCAAACCACCAGCAATCATAGCTTGAAAAGCAATGAGATTGCAAGTGGCAGCACGGGGGTGAAATCAGACGAAGATGAGTCTAAAAATTCCTTTTTTTTGAAATACTTGAGCACTTTAAGGGAGAGCCGCCGTGCAGAGGAAGAAAGGGATGATCCTCCCACTGAAGAAGACCGGGAGGACGACAACGAAGAGGGAGAAGCGTGGATTAGTTTAACGGAAGTGTTTCCGGACATAACCGAAGCTGACTCGGAAGTGGTCGAAAGCCTTCCGGAAGCACTCAAAAAGAAGTTCAGAGAGAGGTTAAGATCAGTGAAAGGCGACGAGGAAAACGGGAGTGGATGGCCAAGCAGTCCAGAAACGGAGATTTGTAAGGAGTGCTCTAAAAAGATATTAAAAAGCGAAGCATTGGAACACTCGGACTACCATGCCGCTGTTAAGCTCCATTCTGAAATAAATAAGCCCGCGAGTAATTCGATTGTCGTAAGCCCGAAGAAGAAGAAGCGGAAAGACAGTGAGGGTTTGAGCAAAAGGAAGAAAAAGGAAGCGGTCGCGCCTTCGAAGAAGATGAAAAGTCTCACCGCTTTCTTTGCTCCTCTAACCAAAGAATAGAATTTTATAAGTGGAATCAAATTATCTCATACTCAAATACAATCTTTCTCATAAACCAACAATGCTTTTGACAAAAAGAAATTCCTTTAACCGTAGGCAATTCAAAACCGAAAATGGCAGTTGTATTTTTGATTTAAAAAATATAAACTAACCTTCAGATGAGCCTTAGGGGTTGAGCCTCGTGACCTTGACCATGGTTTCAGGAGAGCGGAAGAGGAACAGAAGCTTCGCGAAGAGATCTTCCTCGAGAGCGAACTCATGGCTTTCCCTCGCCAAATAAATGTCTTGGCACAACTGAAAATAAATATAATATGGATTTAACTTTACTTATATATATACTGCATATATACTGAAATTATATTTACCTTGAGGACTGGGTCTGGATTTGGCATGTCGTCAAACATTATTTGGGGATATTTCCACATTATACGCTTGACAAAAGTCCACATGACAAATACTATTGACAGATACAATCCTATAATACTGTAAAAAAAATTATACTCAGTTTTCAAGAATTTAAACATAAGGTTCTGTTTGAGTCAAAAGTAAATTCCCACGAAGCATAAATATATTTTATAATATTGCACTATCCAAGTAGTACTAATAGTATGGTTGTTAAGTAGAAGTAGGAAAGACCGTTGTCACGATTATACAAACAACAGAATGTATTTAGTTTCTGGAGGAATTACTTATGATTCGACCTCATAATTACGATGATACACTCTCACCCCTTTTTGCTGATGTTGTAGAAGAGCTGTGGTATGTTCTTTTCATTGAAAGTGAATATTGTTATCTCTTTCTTGCTTTCGAATGGTATTTTATCGAGGTTTTCTTCTCCCGGGTCGTCTGCTAATTCTTCCATTCTCCACCAGAGAGTAGGGCTGTCTTCCACGAGGGTCAGCGTTATGTTTCTGTAGAGGCCTGGAATTAAAAGATGTTTATTTGAAAATTTGCTTGGCCTGATTTCGAGAGAATAAAGCTTACTTGTGCGATTATGAGACTTTAAAAATCCCATCACTGGATAAGCTATCCCTTCGTTGCTTATGTGAATAAACTTTGGAAGGACATTATTCAACCGCACTTTGGTCTTCTTCCCTAAAAATGCATCTGCGAGCTCAACTCTGGCACTCTGTTCCTTAGTTAGAACAACTTTAACGTTTCCTCTTGCGTTGGGTATTATCTGCGACCGCGGCATCCTCTGCACGTTCCACGTGACATAAACAGTTATTGGAGTGTCTGATGCAAACGCCAAAAAGGTTACTGGTTCATCCGGTTTTTATTTCAAAGTTTAGTTCCATACAAAATCTTACCATTGCTTTGAATGGTTTGATTGAGCAAAACCAATTCGTGAGGAGTAATGGACCATGGCGTGTAAGGGTCAAATCTAAACTTGAGTACGCCCACGTCCCTGTAATCATACATGGACAAAAAAGTCCAAATTTTTTTGCTGTTTTTGAATATCGACTGCAGAGTTTTGTACTGAGATTCGGTGAATCTGCAAAAGGACAGAAAAGACTTAGTCAATACTCGGCTGCGAGTTTGGCTTCGGTGGTAATGTATTTACGCAATTATGTCGGAAAATGTGGCTTTTGTGACGTATATTTTTCCGAAATTTTCGATGTGCACTTCGAGGTAGGCTTCTTGAGGTAAATTTGACTGAGCCACGGTGTTGAACAAGGCGAACACTAAAAACGGGAGCCATATGACGATGATCAGTACGAGAAAGGCAAAGACGCTCGGGGGGTACTTAGAAGATTTGGGGCATTCCTCCCCTCTCGCTGAGGGGTAGTGAATATCTGCTCGCCTGGAGCACTGAAAAAAGTCGGTTTGTGTCAGTCAAAAGTTGTAGCACTCCACTGATATAAAAATAGGTCAAAGAAACTTTAACTCATTTGATGCATTGTTGTTAAGGCAAAGTGAAACTGCGTCAAAACTTTTTATCATTACCTTATTTTCATAAACGAGTTGGAAAATGCTTTCCATTCGAATCCATTCCATCATGGTCAAAGAACTGTGGATGCATAAATAATCCAAAAGTATTCGGAACTGATTAAAAAAGGGAATAAATTGCAACCTGGAAAAAACATTGAGAAAAATATTATTCGGTCTCAAACGTAGAATGCTCTTTGAGAAAGCGTAAGCGTTTGACTAAATAATATCGTAATGATCAGCTGAACATTCAGAAGATACTGACAAATGGGAGAGAACTGAAAAAGTTTTATAACGGCGGAATTATCATATGCACTAAGTCAACAAAATTAAGTATGTCTGAGAAAATAAAATAATGAAGAACCAATTATTCTCAAAAAATACAACCATATCTAATCATTGTTTTATATTTCATTTTATACTGTATATGTGGTTATGAATCTGTACAAAACCAACGTCAGCTTCAAAGAAAGCATTAAAAGCACGTACCCTTTATAAGCGTAGTAATTGACATATCCGTATTTTTTACAAAGAAAGTGTCCCTGCACCCTCATAGGATAGCCGACTCTCAGCTGATACGCAGACATCAAGAAATAAAAACAGCTGATTATATAGTACGTTTGTGGGACTTGTAAGCGATTGAAAGAACTGAAATGTTAAGTAACCGTTACTGGATAAATCCAATAAAATCGGATAAAAATTACTGCAGACCTCTCCGTTACGATCGGTATAACAATGAACATCCACACGTGCACCAAAATGACCAAAGTCCACTGCAAAACCAATTTCCCAATGATGTTCTTCCGGAGGTACAGTATTCGATCAATGATGATGACCAGAAAATGGGCGATCATTGTGAACAGGTACATCGGGGGCACTTGGCTCTTAATTAGGCTGAAGTAAGCGTCTGAGTGGATATCCACAGGCTGAGAATGAGCACAAAAATGAGCACTGGATTACTTTGTATATCATAAATAAGATTGTCAATCTAACCTCCAGTCATAAGGCTAAATAGATTTTGACAAAAAGGGAAGTTATTTACGATTCGAACGGATAAAAATGTTGCTTACATCAGTAAATGAAGAGTAACCGAAGAAAATGATCAAGAAATTTAAAAACTCAAAAATAAACATGAGAGTATAGAAGTCGGCAGATACGCCCCAATCGCGAGCAGTTATTTGTACGAAGAACTTCCTCAGAGATGTAAAATGCTGAATCCAACTGGAAAAAAAAACAATATTAAAAAAATTAGACCCAAAATTAGAAATTAATTAAAGTTATGAAACAAGAAAAAAGCTTGGATTTCGCCTCAGAGAACGAACACTGGGCAAATTCAATGAGACGAACTGAAGCTTTCTTCATTTGATAAAAAACAAAATAAAAGAGTAAAATAATAATTTACGATAATCTGTAGAACAAAGTTTTGGTTTGGTAGAACAAATTTTCCGTTATGATGTCGTTAACATAAACTCTGAGAACGATTTTTCCTTCTAATTCATCATCGGGCATTTGAGATACATGCATTCCTGTGGGTTGCAAGCGCCGCCCTTCGTGAGTGACCAAAATTGTTCCTTCTATTTCTTTGATGCGCGTGAATGTCTTGATTTTGTTGCTTCTACAAAATGGAGACAGAACTTCAGGCCCTTTTCAGGTCTTTGGTCTTCCGCAGTCAGCTTTGATTGGAGCATACAGAGTAACTATCTTTGCGGTGGCTCTGCTGGTGCACTTCCACGTGGGCATTATGTTGCCTTGCATGTATGATTCCTGTTCGTTGAGGAACCTTCTTCTTTGATAATAAATTAAACTGCGGTCGCTCTTAAAATCTTTAAATTTATTTTCCGAGGGGAGTTCTACGTAAACTTTTAGGTTTTGGGGTGGAATGATCTCTTCTTCGTGGGTTCTGTTCCACAATCCTAGAGTTTTCAGTTTATATCTGAAAATAAATGATGCAGTCACCGAACAGGAAACCGTTCATAGTCTTGAAAAAAAAGTGCAATTACCTATGCAGAAAGAGGAGTAAAAGCAGAAACAAATCTGCTATCACATACTGATTGTCCCGATGTATCCCCAAAACCAAAGGCGGGTAGTCGGGACGAATCGAATGCTTCTTTTCTAAATTGTTCCAGGGAAAAATTAAATTTTGGAACACAGCTTTTATCACCACCGTCACCTGAACGAAAAAATGCGTATCGTTTGGATTTAAATTTGTTAATTTAAAATATTAGATTTAGTCATGACCAACTTCTTATCTTAGTTTTCAGTTTATTTATCTATTTACATCTATATTTTTATGTGGTGAAAACAAAAACTTGTTAACCCATAACGGTTAGACACAAACTTCTAAAAGAAGTTATAAATGACTCGACCCAACATTGTGAGTAAGAATTACCTCCGTGTAGGCTATCAAGACTGTCCAAAAGGTTGTAGTTGGTCTCGTGCTTGTCAGTGAGCCCCAGAAAAACACAAAAAGCGGCAGAGGAAGTGAAATTAAAGTGGGAGACAATACAGTATGTAAAAAAATGATCATGTAGCAGAGGAGTTCCGTCTTCGACATGATAAACATGCTCATAGAATTGATTAAATTAACGAGCAGCATTTGAGAAGACTTCGGACGATCATCCTCTTCCCCCCTGAAGAAGAAATCACTTGGTGAAGAAACCTTTTCCACACATGAATGTCTGTTAAAATTAAAAAATAATAAACCTCGAGTCATCGGACTTGACGGATAAGCGCTTGGCTTCACTTGCGGTATTCTGCGGCTCGTTTTCACTAAAAAATTACTTCTTATGAATTGTTTGTGGAGAAGTTGCATCATGTCATTTGGATCTTTAACCTACCCCATTCTAGTCTGAAAATAACAGAATTTGTTAAAAATACCAAAGTTCTAAAATCTGAAGATCATAAATCACCGATCTCACAACAAAATCTAACATTAAAAATGGAGAAAACTGAATCAAAATGGAAGTTATAAATGGGAATTCAAATTTTATAAACATTAGGCTTAAAATTTTATTCGATTTGTTTTTTTATCAGACTTTTATTTAATCAGTTGATTCAAAGTATTCAATCTTTTTGCCAATAAAAAGTAGGGTTTTAAAAAACTTATAAAGTAACGTATTTTATGTATCACAAAAAGCCGTTGACAAAAGACTAACGGACGCGTTGTCTGTAGAATGAAAACAAAAACCCGTTGCCATGGCAACCCGTAACTGTTAGATTCAAACAACAGAAGGAAATTACGAACGACTCGATCTCATATTATTCATGTTTTACTTTTATTCTTCATTTTGGAAGATGGCGTAAAGGCTATCTTTTGTTTTTTGAGCGCTCACCTTATGTTTATTTCTCTCCTCTTTCATCATCGCCTGAATGTAAATGTAATCTTTTGAATATCTTTTGAAAAATCGTATCAAAGTCACCATAACGCTGTTTAAAAATGCGATAAATAGTTTCCCAGTTCTTCTGGATTTTTCTTTTTCTAAAAATTCATGGCAAAGTAGAAATTTTTTTTATAAATAAGATGATTTTGGAAAGTTTGCGCTGCACGAAATACTTACTGGGTTTAGTTTCTTTGACATATTCTTTTGCGGTAGGTGTAACTGGACTCCAATCAAATTTCTCGGTTCTGTAAGAAAAAAAACAGATGAGTTTTACATTTTAGTTGAGAAGATCGAAGTTGAAATATCTAAAACGATTGCCTTTTCCTGCTTTTATCATCCTTTAATGTATCTTTTCGCAATTCTTCAATTTTCTTTCTCTGAAAAATCAAACAGAGTAAAAGCGTTACTGGTTGGTTTATTCTGGGCAAACTAATTGTTTAAGCAATAGAGAGATCGGTAATTGTTTAGTATTGCTACTTCTCGATTTGGAGGTTGTGAGTTATACCATATTGTAGGGGAGTGTATATAGGTAAAAAGTGAAACTGCGTTTCTTGTGCAAATTAACCGTTTCAGAGATATTAGACTTTAAATTTTACAAAAAAATGTAAACAAAGCAATGATGCGGCCATTGCTATCGCAGGTGTTTTTTCTAAATATTTATGAAAATACTCAAAGAATGTAATTTTTTACAATTTTCTCGCATTTCTGGTAGGTTTTAAGATTTTTAAAAAATATTCCCTCATTAAAAAAATAAAGGTTTTCTTAATTAATTTATACAAATTGAACTACTTCTCGTTGCGGAGACAGAACTTTTGGCGGATGAATATGAACCAAGAAAAATTCATCCCCTCGCGGACTGATTACGTCAAAAAGAATTCGTCCGCTATGTAAATCAGTACCTCTCATCATAAAATTAATTTTTAATGTATGTGTTTTGCCAATAAAATTTTGCTTTGAAAAACTCTGTCGACCTACTAGGAATATAAAAAAATTGTTATATTAAGATATTATTGAGTGTTTTTATAATTATTTAGAAAAAACACCTCCGTTCGTAATGGCCGACATTATGGTTTTGTTTACATTTTTTGGTAAAATTTAAAGTTGAATATCTTTGAAACCGTTCATTTGCACAAGAAACGCAGTTTCACTTTTTACCTACTCATCTTTCTCTATAATATGGTATAACTCACAACCTCCAAATCGAGAAGTAGCAATACTAAACAATTACCGAGAGATCTCTTTTGAACAAACCTCTTTTGGTGATTCCACTTTCTTTGCTGGAGTTACAGGGGGGGGAGGAGGAGGAGGAGGAGGAGGTTCTTTTTTCTTCTCGATGGATTCCGGTTCAACTCCTTTAAAAAATGAGTCTATGAACTAATGAAGAAAAAAATAGGGCCGAATCAAATTAGGTTTTAATAATTAATAAAATAATTGATGACTCGTGGTGAGAGATGTTTTATTTACCTTCCCTAACTCGTCGAATTCGTCTTCGTCAGAACTGGAGGAACTTTCATCTACTTTGGATGAAATTTCATCTAAATCTTCAAACATGAAGTAATCTCCCATATAAATTGCTGAAAAGTATGGAAGTGATTACGCGTAGCTCTTTTCAAAATGCTTTTCTGCCGCCATTTTTCTATTGCTTTCAATTTTTCCTCCAACTTTTCATCAACAAAAGAAACAATTATGAAAGATCAATTAAAAAATATTTTAATCGGTGGACCAAAAATACTGAAATCTCATTGGCAAATAATTTTAATCTACAGTAATACGATTACTGTAACACCCATAAAAAAGTACCGCTCAGATAAAATTAATTCCAACCTGTGGCATGATCTGTGGGCTCATTGTAACTCAATCCTTGCATTCTCTTTTGCCAAGCTTTTATTCGATTCATATTCCTTTTAATTTTTAAAAGAGTTTTCGTTTCCTGTTTTTGAAACTCCTTTAATTTCTTCTCTTGTAAGTCGTCCATGAGCTTTGCCCCCTTTGCTTGCAATCTGAAAATTCCTAAAACATCGTCCATTTCGTGCAGAAAATAATAACTTTTAAAATATCTTCTTTGGAAAATGGCAAGGGTAAAGCACACCGCATCCCAATAAAAACTCGGATGTTGCGCGGCATGTTTATACGACGAATTCGAGCAATGAATGGAAAGTAATTCAACCGACCAGGACCAATACTTTTGTAGATAATCCCCATAAACGCATCCTGCGAATTCCAGCAATGTCTTTATCACGATAACGCAGACAATATACCCCAAGAGTGTGTTCCACCTGAGGGAACAAACAAACTTTAGCGACAGACGAAGGGCAGTTCATTTAAGCTACAAAATAGTGGTCTACCATTTGAGAATTTTTTCCACGGGCCATAAACACAGGTCATAATCGATCCATAAGAACACAAAGGCCCCGACCAAATACCCTAGAGAGAGGGAGTTGACATTGTTCGCCCCGTTCCAAAACAAAAACGCCAAATTGACCCGAAATAAGCCGGTCATAATTGTGAATTTGACCAAATGTAGCCACGATCTGGAAAAAAATGGCGGCGCTCAGATAATTATCCTTTTCACCCTCCCCACGGTAAGGAATCACTTACTTAATGTTCCCGGTGTGATCTGGGGTGGGATTAACGAATTCGTTGTCTTGAAACATTTTATATTCTTCTTTATTGGAACCGCCATAATATTTATCTCCATATCTGTTTTCCAGATCGAAAACCATTTGCTGCCTCTGAATAAGCAAAAGCAAAACGAAATCAGCTGCAACACCAAACAAAAATTCAAAGTTCCAATCGAATTTCAATGAGAAATTAATGAAGGAGAATAAATAATTACCCAGCGTCTTATTAGTGTCTGGTCCCTTTGTAAAACTAGGCAGATAAATCCACCATATTAAAGGTTCCTGATCGGCCCAGGGATATTCTATAAAAAATAAATAATGATTGAAATCAAAAAATCTCAAATTTTCAATGAACTGATTATGTTCTTTTAGCGAACTTTGAATTTATCACAATTACGACCGAAGTAAAAAAATACATACCATAACAAGTGTTTTCCGACAGACCAACGGCCATGACGTATTGCCAAAGAACGGAGAAAATGACGGTCATTAAAAAAAACGGCCATAATAAAGTTATCTTTGGTCTGTTAGGCAGAAAAAGAATGAGTACCCATAACGCATATAACACAGAAAAAACATCCACTCGGTAAACAATTAAAAAAACGCAGAATGTCAGCGTTATCTGGAAATAAATCCATTTAAATAGATTCTTTCGAGAAACAAAAGCTGACTCGGGAAAAACAAAAGTTTTAATTACCTCAATCCCGAATTTATAAAAGCTGTAATTCATTAAGAATTTTATAAAATTTTTTAAATTTTTATCCGCGTTTTTCCGGTTTATTTTTAAGTATAAAACATGGGGCGTGTCTGGTGGTAATCCTGCATCTAATCTAATGATCCTGGAAGTTATTTCAAGTGAGCAAACTTTTTATAAGTTAAATTTACTGAGATTTTCTCATGGAGTATAATTTACTTCTGCCGCGCTCTTATGACAGCTTGGAAAGTCATCACAGCGAAAATTAGGACGTAACTTTTATAATATGTCACTAACGGTTCATCTTCTTTTAATATTACAAAGCCCCACCATTTCGGATCCAGAATTGTATCTTCTATGACAGAATGAATGGTGACATTCACGGTCTGAAATATCAACGGATATACTGAATTTGTTTCGATTATATTCTCCTGAAGAAGTTTACACAGCATCGATTTATATTGTCTCAAAAAATAATAACGAAAGACTTACAGAACAATTTCTACTTCTATCCATGTTTGGAACGAATTTCGTTTGGTAAACCATTTTTGAGAGGAACAGCACGCTCAGGTAAGGGCCGATGAACGAAAAAGAACATTGCAAGGCGGAAATACCAAACAAGAGACAAAACAGCATTATAACAACGATTACCAAGTGAAGAGCGTTCACCTTGAAAATGAAAATTTCATTTCAAAACAATCAGAGTCCTCTTATAGTTCAGAGAGAATTCCGTTAAGAATTCTGCTGGTACGACGTTGGCGCTCAACCGTCACGATCGCCCTTCCTTTGAGAAAATGGAAAGAATTTCCGTTTGAGATCCCTTTTGTATGCTCATATAAATTACTAATATTAATAAATCTTTTTCATTATGCTTTTATGTTTCCTTTTATATGGAATACTTACCTCATGACATTTTCCAAACTGATTCTGATAAACTGTCCTGTCATGAGAGATCGAGCGCTA
>JAQIBA010000278.1:0-36965 GCA_028293925.1 Brueelia nebulosa
GATGATGTGGGAGTGAGAGGGCGGGGGCGCCGGGGGTGTCGGCCTCCGCTCTCACAAATCATTAATTTTAAGGACAACGATGCAGAAAAAAGCAATTTTTAACGGTTTTCAGTGGCAATCTCTTTGAAATTGATAGCAGAAGACGGGAGTTAGGCTTCTGACGTCCTTAATTTGATAAACAAATAAATTGAGTTTCGGTGGGTTTTAAATTGGATTTTCTGGCTGAGGTTTAAGGGATGTTTTATTACTTCGGGGTTTTATTTCCTTTCAATAACTCACCCATAATTCAATAGAACGTTTCCACTTTGGATTGATAACGTGTGTCATTTCAAAATGGAGCACTCAAATATTAATAATAATATTTTTTTTTAGTACATAAATATTTATAATATAAAATACAAAAATAGAACAAAAAAACAGTTTGGAAACCCTACAAACAGTTTAGTTCCCAAGAACACTTCGGGGGGGTGCAACGACCCCCGACCGCTCTCGGGGGTGGAAACGAAGCGGCCGATGCAATAATTTTAATGGTAATCGGGTTTTAGAGGAGAAACAATTATCGTAAAAACAAAACTGAGCGGGAAATCCTTGAAAGGAGAGAAACTTAATTAAGAATCGTGCAAAGAAAAAAATTAAGCAAACCAACTTGAAAACCAACGTCAAGGAACAGCAAACAAAAAACTTTATCTGCGATATTGAGAGTATGAATGGCCGATTCTGACCGTGATCACTTTCAGGTACGGGTTCCAAACTAGTTTTGGGGGGGGGGGAGAGGAGGAAGCGGAGGGGGGGGGCGTTGGGGGGACGAGAAATCAACTCCCATTCCCGAAAGCTGTCTTCTAACGTTTGACAAGGGAATTTCGAATTGGGCATTTCGAGCGCTGACAAGGACTGCTTTCATTGGCAAGCAATTGAGAAGGGATGTGACTCTGTTGGGGATGTGATTAATATTCCACTGGGGGTGGAAAAGGGTGAGACATTGTCGTTAAAACAGACGAAGTAATTTCGTTTGTTTAATTACGGAGACCGAAACCGAAGTGAAGAATGAACAAACAATTAAAGAAATTGAGTCAAAGGGGTCGTTTTGACCCCTGGACGAACACGTTAAAACGTCCCGCTGTTATTTCCGTCTTCTGCTGTCCTTTTCTATCACAGGCAGCCAAAATGACTGCTCGCTTAAAATGTCGAAAAACTGCATAGTTTTTTTTTTCATTTTCTTATAAATCCTTTATACCCTAAAAAGAAGAAAAATGGGAAAGAGGGAAAAAGATAAATGAAAAAATGGGACAATGAAAAAAGGAAAAAACCAAAGAAACGGAAAAGAAAAACCTTAAAAAAAGGACAAAAACGAAAAGAAGGGAAGGATGAAAAAGAACAATAAACAAAACCGGAAAAAGAGGTAAAGAAAAGAAAAGAAAAATGGAAATGAGCATTAAATGAAACAAAAAAGAACAAAAAAAGAAAAGACAAATGAACGAAAAGTAAAAAAGGAAAAAAAGAAAACAAAGAAAAAAGAGAAAAAGAGGAAATAAAGACATAAAAGAGTGGTCATTTTGACCCCTCCGCCCACTCCAACGCCAAACACTGCATTGACTCATAATTTTGCTAACGAAAAACCCATAAATGATTGGGGTTTAATAACCGTTAGAGAGAAAGAAAAGCAGAAAAGCTGAGCAGTGTTCTTTTGAGGGGACAAACGATTTGGGGAAGCGAAAAAGCTCCTTTCCGGACCACCTGAATTTCTCTCTGACCTTTTCACGCCATTTTAATTAGTTTTACTGAGCGAAGAAAAGTTTGAAGCTGCGTTGCCGGTTCGCCTCGTGACGTCATCATCTTTTTTCAAATAAAAGACTTTTCCTGAAAAACCTTCAATTCCCTTTTTGGGAAAAATACGTGACGGGAATGCTTTGTCTTTTACGCGAACCGACGGAAAAGAGTTTTTTCAGGCGCGAATAAAAAACAATCGAACCTATTTAAAAGTGCTGAATGACGGAAATTCAAACCGACAGCAATGAAACTGACAGCTGACGTCACTCTGACGACCTCCACAGCAGAAAAAACGACTTAATTGACTTATTAAACCTGTACAATTCATAAAAGCATTCAATTTTGAGTTTGAATCAGTTTCGCCGTCGCATTGTAAAAAAATAGAATTAAAAAGTATTCTCTCAGACGCCATTTTTAAATCCGTTATTTTTATTTCATTTATTTATTGATGTGCTCTTCTCTGATCAATAAAAAGATTGGGGGAAAACAAATTAACATATACGTATATAACATAACAAATATAAAATACAAAATAGAATAAAAAATGAAAAGAAAAAAATTAATAATAAATTGTAAAATAACAAAAGTATATACAAAAACTTTATCTAATTTATTTTGTTCGCGTGTATTCCTCTTCGAAGGACTAAAAAAACTATAATAAAAAAAACTCAGAAATGGTTTGGAAATTATGTTTGGCTTATGCTTTTTGGCAGCTTCTTTACTCAAACAGTTTGACCTGAAATTTATGTATACTTTCTGCCATCGCTTTTCATTTTATATGTTTCATTTTATACTCATGTATATAAGCAAACGACAGCGATACTTCAAGAAAATGTCGAAAATAAACGGATGAGTAATAAAATATTAAGTTAATTTAGTAAAATACTTCAATAAATAAAGCGAAACACTAAAATGGAGGCCAATAGAAAAGAATACAATCATTATACTAATTTTAATTGATTTTTTATGCATATTTATAGTCTAATAATAAACCGGAAGGCGTTTCCGGGTTTTAAACACAAAATAAATTAACAATATTACATTAAAGTATAGATACTAATATAAATATAAATGTTAAAAGGGTAACTTTGATTACCGTCGGAAGTGAACTTCTCTTTTGGTTTCAATTGTAAAATACAGAAAAGTCAGTTTATGTAAAAACAAAGGACTCACCTTTTCTCATTGTGAAAGGATTCGTCGGTCTCTTCTGTTGAAACACAAAACAAAACGTTTCAAATGAACAATCACTGAACCTGTATCAACCCCTTATCCGACGGCGAGGGGGCGAAGGGGGCGAATCTCCTCACGTTCCCGTCGACCACTCCCGAATCCACTTTCGGACATTTCTCCGCGCTCAGCGACGACAACGACAAACGACACTGACCGACAATCAATCTAATTCAGACTAAGACTAATTTCTGTTGTTTGTCTTTGCGGTATTATCATTGTGGTTTTTACATATTTCGGGCGTTCGAAGGAAGCGAATTATTAGTAGAAAAAGTGCTTTTTCTCTTTTGGCTGGAATTAACTCCCACCTCGGCTGTTTCACCTTCCTCCCTCCAATTACTTTATTTCTTTTTTGTTTTGTTGCCAGCAATTATTTTACCCTCTCTCACGAGGATTTGCCCACCATGACGAGGAAAAAGACCGCCCAGATAATTGCTCGCCTTACTTTGCCTCCGATCTCCGTCTCCATTGCAGAGCGCAGCGCCATCGCGCGGACAATACAACAACTTATCGCCTCCTTAATTAATTACCAACGATTATTGTGTTTCTCTCAATGAGGCCATCTTTGGACACTTTTCTGTCCTTTTTTTGTTTGTCCTATTTCTTTCACGCCTTTTTCTATCCCTTTTGATTTCTTTTTCAGTCTTTCTTTTTTTCTTTTAAAGTCTTTTTCTTTTTTTTTGTTTTTTTCTATTCCTTTTATTTTATTTTTCAGTGTCTTTTTCTTACGTTTTTTCTAATTGTTTTAAACGTTTTCCTTTCACGTCTTTTCCTAATTCTTTTGCTATCTTTTTCACTGTCTCTTTCTTGTATACAGTTTTTCTATTTCTTTTGCATTTTTCTCAATGCGTTCTTTCACGTCTTTTCTTTCCTTACTAAAAAAGTACTTAATCAGTTTTCTCTTCTCATTACTTCATTTGTTTCTTTTCTTTAATTGAATCCGGAATTTTTCTTATTATTTTTCTGTCTTTAATTTATGGTTTTTCTATCACAGTTATTCTATTTAAGGAAAGACACTGCCGAATTGATCTATTTTATTTTATAACCCTTATTTTTCTGGCTATTTTATATTTTCATATTCTTTTCTTCTCCATCTTCTTTCTTTCCCTTTTTCTTTTTTCTACCATATCTTCCTTTTTTACTGCAAAAGCTTCTCACTGCAATTAATATCTGCGCTAATTAATATTGATTGGTGTCGTTCTGAGTGAGGAATTTCACAGAAGCCGAATGGAGAGAATCGTAGGTGTGAGAGCAGAAGAGAGAAAAGGTGCAACAACCAGAGATTTTTGCACCTTACAACGGTCTGAAAGGAAACCTTTCTTCCCCAAAGATATCACATTTTATTGTATCACAAGAAAGAATGTCCCTTAATTAGGCGAGGGGATGAAACTCAAAAGAAGAGAGGACACTTGTTCGCAAACCTGTAAACAAGGACAATACCCAAACACCCACCTTTTCATGCGTTTTTACTTATTTTTAAAAGAAATCCCGCTGCGAGGGACATTCTTCATTATGCACCGACGTGAGAATCACTTTGTGAATTTACGGCGATCGCTGTTAAATGCTTCCAAAAGTGTAAAAAATACAGAGATACGCGGGCCTATTGCGTCAATTGTATCTCCCTTTATCTACATTTATCTCCATTTATCTCCCTTGGATTCCTTCTCCTATTTCTTCATCGACTTCTTTCTCAAAATCCTGACTCCTATTTCATTCCCACAAGTATCCGTCTTTCACCTGTGAAATGTTTCTTTTTTAGGTTTCACATATACTTTTATATTAATTTGAAATTCAGTTCGAATTCCTTTCGAATGGAGAATTATATATTATCAAATAAATATAGATTATAATATCAGATAAAATAAATAAATAACATATGTGTCGTAGCCTAAATATTAAATTATTATTAAAATTGAATTTTGTTTTCAATAATTTTTGTATTCAGGGAGAAAAATACAATGTAAATACAACGTAAAAGAGAGAGGGAGGGCGGGTGAAACTACAGAAAAGTTGTAAAGTCATCAGTAAAAAAGCACAGCCTTATGAAAACGGTATACTAAAAGGCACTAAAGCAGAAGATATAAAATAAAAATAATATTATTTACAATGTCTAGGTTTTCCCAAGAAATAAATTCTAAATTGTCCAGTAATCATTAGGTTATCCAAATAAAATGCCCAGAGGAAGTGACAATAGTTCGTCCTCCCGCAAATCTTCTCCAACGCCCTCAAGAGGCTCGAGGAGTTATGGGTGAGTCCCAAATTCAGCCAAAACATTGAGCCCAAAGTGTGGGGACAAACAGGAGAGAAGAAACTTTCTTAGTTAATGTCAGACGAATAAGGCATGTGCTTTTCACGATTGAGAACCGCCTGTTTATTTTAAGTTATGCCAAAACTTAACATGTCTTTTAAATAATAAAATATTTGCGTGACGGTTTATTGTTATATGGTTCAAGTAGCCAACCGCAAAACCGCTTCTGATTTCGTTTTGTCGGAATTCAAAAGCCAGTATAAAATGATCGATCGATCGGTGTCGTTGCAGTCTGTGTATATACACTGTCTATACCTGTATATATAAACTACTAAAATCAATCATTGTGTACTTTCGCGTTTTGCTTTCCGTTAAAAGCGATAGAAAATACTTTTCAAACTCTACCGAAACGACGAATCAAATGTCGATTATTTTATGACGTCATCGCCCCGATTGACCAATTGGAAGCCGTCCGATTTTATAATAAATATAAATAAACCAATGGGAATGACATCCGTTTATAAGCAGACGACCAAAATTATAAACAAAATTTTTGATTATTATTTTATTTGATTTATTCGTGTAAAAAAATTTATTTAGGAAAGAATGCCTAGGAGAGGAGGAAGTACATCTCCACCTGCGAGGTATCGGATTAATCGAACTCTGCGAGTTTAACTCCGGTGGCAACCAATGGGGAGCAATTTTTTGTAAATTTAAATTGTTTCAGATCGCTCTCAACAATGCCAATGAGACGCGGTGCAGCGCCTCCGGCAGCAGCTCCTGGCCCCATGGTACAACAACAGCGGCCTTCTTTGTTCAAGGAAGTGGCCGCCACTGCTGGTGGTGTAGCTGTCGGATCTGCAATAGTAAGTAAATTCCAGTTTTTACTTCCAGGTCTACCACCTCCCGCCCATCTTCACCTCCACCTCCACCTCCGCCTCCAGCCACCCAGAGACAACCTGAAAAAGTTATAGTTGTGCAACACCAACAACCAGGAATGGCTAAAACATTTGGGGCCACAGCTGCTGGTGTAGCAGTTGGATCTGCTGTAGTATGTTTCTCTTTCGTCTAACCCCCAACACCTTCTCAATGCTGACAATTAAATTAAAACTGCTTTCTCAATGGCACACTTTTTTCTTTGCAGGGGCACACTGTTGGTCATGCAATTACAGGTGGCTTGAGTGGTGGGGGTGGGTCACATGAAGCACAAAATCAGCAGCAGCAACAGCAGCCAGCCCAAAGCCAAATGACTGAACCAACTGGGCCTTGTGCTTGGGAAATCAAGCAGTTCTTGCAATGTGCTCAAAGTCAGAGTGATTTAACTCTGTGTCAGGGGTTCAATGAGGCAATCAAGCAATGCAAAATAACAAATGGTAAATTGTGCTTTGTCACTGCAGTTTTTCAGTCTGTGTTTGATTTATATGGATTTTTTTTCCAGGAATAAAATGAGTGATGTCTTGGTAAATTCTCCACCATCAGTGCTATTAGAGAAAATTCAAAGTGCTTATTGTAAAAAGTCAGTATTTGAATTTATTTTTGGTGAGACATGTGAAATATAAAATTTGAAAATTTATCATCAAATTTTTTTCATTATCAGCAATACAAACTGATGTATTACTGTTGATCTAAAATAATACAAATTATTTTAAATTCATATATGTAAAAAACTTTTCAAAGTCTTTCAAAAATGAGCAATAATAATTCTAAAAAAATTATTTCAGTTAAACAATTTTTTTAAAAATAAAAAAAGACTGATCTGATTTCATGAAAATTTTCACAGAAATGAATTCATTTCGACAACTAAAATTTCAATGAAAATAAATTCCCTTTCATTTTTGCGCGCGATTTACGAAACATTTTATCCAATCAGAACGTTAGAAAAGCGTGAATTTCTGAACGCACTTCGATTAAAACGTGGTCATCTTCCACCAATCAAATCGATTTACGCATTTTGTTGCAGAAGAAAATTATAAGCTAATTTTATAGAGATATTGCTGGGAGACAAGTGCGATTTTTTTCAATTTTTTTTCGATAGTTTTGTGCAAGACATTAAAAATGCCAAGACGAGGAGCTTCTAGGCCTTCAGCCAGGTAACAAATTAATTATTAAATGTGTGGTGAGCCACTTTTGGGGAGAGTTTGCTTAATAAAGCACGTTTCCGGAAAATGGCGAAATTTTTCAATACTCATGACCGCATTTCAGGTCGTCTTCATCCCTTCCCGCGAGACGCTCGCCGTCTCCGGCTCCTGCCCCAGTTGCTGCTGCACCACCAGCTGCCATGCAGCCTCAGCAACCCTCTTTGTTTAAACAAATGGCTGCCACCGCAGGCGGTGTTGCTGTTGGATCCGCAATTGTAAGTTGAATTCCTGTTAATGAGTCCTCTACCCCCCACATGCAAATTTTTATTAACTATAATTGTTTGACAGGGTCACACCGTTGGCCACGCTCTTACTGGGGCTTTTAGTGGTGGTTCTTCAGGTGAAGTTGCCCAACCACAACAGCAGCAGCAGTACCAGCAGGCTTCTCCAGCTGAACCAACTGGACCTTGTGCATGGGAAATTAAGCAATTCTTGCAGTGTGCAAACAATCAGAGTGATTTGACTTTATGTGAAGGATTTAATGAGGCACTGAGGCAGTGCAAAGCTTCTCATGGTATGGAACATTTTATTTATTGAATTACAATTGCAGGCATTTAAGTTTTAAAAAATCTGAGAGATGAATAATTTAGTCTGTCACAACATTTAATTGCTGGAGTTAATGATTACAATGAATGACTTAATTATTACTAAACAATAATGATCTTCTTTTCTTTTCAGCTCTGTGATAAGATGTAGACTTACCTGGATGTTATTGTAGACTTTTGGTCAGGAAAGTTCCATAGAATAAAAATTAATTTAGAGTTTACTTCATTTATTCTCAAAATGTTTTGGTTCAATAGATTTAGAATTTCGGTTTAAATTTTGCCTTTCCAGGCTTCAGGTTGAAAATAAAAAAAATTTACTTTAAATGTTCTCTGAAAGTGTTTTGTTTATTTTTAATTCAAATATTCAATATGTAGTGCAGTATATTGAAATAAAATAAGAGTAAAAAGATTTGCTTTTTTTCTAAAAACTTAAACTTTCCATCTTTCAAATTCCTTTAATTTCAAGTGATTTTTGGGGCCTTAAAAAAATTTATAGGTTAATCAATGGTAAATGAAAAGGAACATTTTAAAAAAATTCCAGACTTCCTTTTATTTCTTCTTCTTCACTTAAATTTTTGCCTCACAAACTAAAATTTTGCGAGCCCAATTGAAGAGCAAAGGTCAACAATGATAACTAATCGCGCAATATGTGCTGATCAAATAAATGAAGTGATTGTGGAATGAAAGGCAGATTATGTGTAATACTAGGGTAAAGTAATCAGATTTCAAAAAGGAAACCTTGAAAAACTGTGAAATGTAATTTTCAAAATGGATTTTTGGTTTTCAACTCAATATATCCGATAACTGAGCTGGAGTTTGATTTAAGCAATTTCCGTGAAATTCCTTTCCATGATTAGAAATTTTATTATTAAAGTACAACAAAAAGAAAACTTTTTATATTTATTTTTTAAAATTAGATCTCATTTTCCTGGGAAAAAATATTTCTGATTGGAACACTTTTATAGAAAACCATAGATAAAGAAATCCTAACTCAACATAATGTCATAGAGATAAAGCGGAAGTCCGTCTGATTTCTATGACGTTATTTTAACGATTTTTTCAAATTATTAAAACTTTCGGATGACCTCAACTAAAGAGTTATTTAATAATTAGGTTTCCTTTTATTCATGGTTTTTTAGTTTTAATTATTTTTGGATTTTCTCAAGGAATTATTTTTCATTTGTATTCGAGTTCGTCCGTGTTAGATTAATGTTAAGAAAATAAGAAAGCAATGGATCACATTCACGATTTTGAGACAAAGTTTATGGAAAGCAGATTTCCGACATCCGTACAGCTGAAAAAAGTTAAGCAGATGCTACTCTCGGGGGATAAAGAACAAATTTTAGAAGCGGCAGAAAAAATTAAAACTTTTACTTATTATGAAGAATCATTGTCTGAAGTGATACGGTCTGATATTGCTGAATTCTTATGTGACGCCGTAATTCCATTTGATCCGGATATGGTCGGGTAACGTCTGCCATTATCAGCAAGTTCATCCTCTGCTTTTAAAAACTCTTATTCATTTGTATAAATCTTTTTGCAGTCCTCTGTATGGTACCCTAGAGCTGATGAGCAGACATGTGGAGTTCTTCACTCATAATCATTCCTGCTTTGCAATAGAGTCATTGATGAGAACATTATATTTTACAATGAAAGATTCAGACAGTTTGATCAGTGTAAATCAGTGTCTTAATTTGCTTAATCTCATGGTGCAAAGGTAAGTCAAGGGTCTGCTTTAATTTTTATTTTGTAAAAGACCTGGCATTGTAAGAATTAGTTTGAAAGATCTTAGATTAGAAAGAGTTTTGATCTTTCATTATTTCAATATTCCTATGCAATGACTTTTTGTGTTTGATTTCAGATATGGTAACTTTGGAGTGACTCCTGAAAAGAAAACAATTGAAAATTTACTCCAATTGCTTCCAACTTTAGTTAAAATCATGACACCAACTATAAATAATAAATTCCAAACTGGAACTCTCATTCTTGGTCTGCTGGAATTGGACATCCTGAAGCAGAGTCAACAAGCTCAAGACATAATTTTAGACAATTTCTATTCTTGGCTTAATTTACTTAATGAAATTTTAGAATCTGAACATCCCATCAGAGAAAAATTAATTTATCTATGTTTCAAACTCTCTCATTATGTATTAAGGTATTCTTTTTAAAATAGATTCAATAATTTTAAATCATTATAATTTTTTTTCATGTTTTTCAGGCATTTAATCTTGAAGAGCAATTCAGAAGATCACATATATGAAGTCAATGAAATTTTAAAAAATAACATTATTGTGAATGTTAGAGAGTTTTTAATTGCTACTGGAGCTCCTTATATTGATGTAGGTTTTCTTTGCCTAAACTTGAATTATTTGGTGGGCTAAATAAATTCTGTTGCTTATATCTAAGCATTTGCTTTGCTTTGTAAAGACGTTATTCATATACACTTATGTATAATTCATAGGTTTAATAAGTAATAAAAATAGGTATGGGAAAATTACCGGTAATATTTCGATATGTAAAGTTAAAAGTGATTGTTTGATGATTATTTTTTAACGGATACATTTTCGATTACAGAGTATCGCTCTCAGCTCTATAGAGGACGAGCCCGCCCAGGTGGAGAACTTCTACCAGACCGTCTTGTGCTACTACAGCGACGAAATCATCCCAGAAAAAACCCGTTTGACTCACGGGCTCAGTGAAATGGGTTTCCTGCAGTTCACCACAAGAATCATCTCCTACGCTGATTTCAGGTATCAAACCTGAGCGAAAACTCGAGGCATCGGGATTTGAACAACACCTGATTTCTTTTCAGCCACGGCCAAAAACTTCGTAGACTTTGCGTGCTCACTTTATTCCACGTGATACTGTACCTCTCCGAGGATGTGTTCCACTTCCCCCAGGTTTGGCCGAAAGGGCGAGAGGACTTCCGGTGCGAGATACAGCACGGCATTGCCCAGCTGCCCACAGAGCCTTCAGAATGGCTGGAAGTTCTGGCCGATCCCGAGGCAGTCTTCTGTTGTAAATTAACTATTCTTCTGTATCTGTATTTTTACACGATGACGGCAAAGAGGTAATTCTGAATATTTACATGTGATTCGTACTTAAATTGCTGGTGAATAAAATCTTGGGGTTTTTTGTCGCAGGGAGGATTTGTTGAAAATGATTTACCCTTCGGTCGTTTCTTTTATTGACGGGACGGAAGGAATCGAATCGTCTGTCCTCCTGCTGAAAGTAGTTTGGTTCATTTTTGTGGTAAATTTGTTTAATAATAAACGAAGAATGGACGAATTAATTTATTAATAGTATTCTGAAATAAAGAAAAAAAATCTGAAAGATGTGTTGTTTCATTATAGAGCTTCTGTATTGCAAATGTGAATGTGTGGCAATTTTCAGATGTGTCAGCTATCGATCGCTCAAAGTGCATCTCTGGAAAGTCAAATGGACGCCACTGACAGAATAGTTTCTCTGCTCGAGGCCCAACACGACCTTTCCCTCATCTACACCCACCATCCGGCCCTGCTTTACTGGGCGTTCTCCTCAAGAGTCGCCACTCACATTCAGACGCAAACTGTACGCGAAACAACATCCCTCCGCGCGCCACACCGTTCCTTCATCTTCTTTTGCCTCTTTCAGGTGCACCTTTGGCTCAGAAACAAAACGCCCGACTGCAAAGAGCTCGATGAGTTGATGGAGAAATCCCCCGACGTTCGATTCGCCGTATTGGTTGGTATTTCCTTCGAAACAGTGTTAATTTATTAGTGGGAGTCATTAGTCATTTTATTTTTTATTAATAAGATCGTAATAAATGAATGTCATTGCAGGATATAATTCAAAATGGCTGTGGTCAGGAGCTCGACTCGGCATTTTCATCCCTCAAATCCCTCCTGGCAGATTCTGACGATTTGGCCGCGAGCATTTGGTTTCTTCTGCCTCAAGTCCTCGCCAAATTCACCGCAGATACCACTTCAGGTAGTCTTGACTGCAACCACTTTTATGTCATCATCTCTTCTAACGCCCCAATCTGTCAGCAGCCGTTAACGTCGATTACGTCATCGAACTCTGCAGTTTGAGGACTCCAAAGAGTTTGGATATGGCCAAAGTCCTGCGAATCGCTTTTCTCCTCCCGGAAGTCTTCTGCAAATCGGATTTGATATCCGTCATGCCTTCTTTGTCTCTCACTTTGCAATTGCTGCTGGTGGGCGCACAAAAGGACGACAGTCGCGGTCAGTAGTTTTATTCACTGTCAAAGGAATCGCATTAACATTCGTTTTTAGTTTTGCATATGCTTTTACGCCACAATGGATTCGTTGTGAAAGTCCTCAAAGGACTCCATTGCGGCGTCTCCGACGTTTCCCTCATCAGTCTTAAAATAATCAACATTCTGTGGAAGGAATGCCGCCAAATGGAGGTGAGAGACTCTCCCCAAAAAGCTCTACGCGCGGAAGAGCTTTATAATTCGGTTTCTTTCGTTGAAAAGGGAAAGAAAATAGGAATGGCTGCGGACATCTTTCTCAGGATTTTAGAGACGAACTGCCAAGAGGTTCTGTCTGCAGGTTTGCACTTCCTCCACGAGGTTCTGCTCACCAATTTCCGCTCAGCGATTTTCCAAGTGGAAGACGCCGACGAAGGCTTCGCGGAAATTCTGTTCCTCCAAATACAGAATATCTGCATGAAGGTAATAATGCTAACTGCCTTTCTTGCATTTTTTTAATTATGAATCTAATTTTGAAAATTTTTTTTAGAAGTCTATTTTTAGAAATGTATTTTTGGAAAAAACCGTATATTTTTAATAATAAAAGAATATAGCGCAATTTATTGAGGACTTAATAATAAATGCATCTTCTTAATTTTATAAGCTGTGCTTATAATATATTTGATTCTTTCTTCCCATTATCTTTACAGACCACTGCTGACATCTCTGAAAACTGTTGGCGATGTCTGAAGCTCTTCCTCACGATCGACTGCGACACTCCCCAACACGAATTCGTCACCCACCCTCTGCTCCACGAACTCATCCTCTCCAAATTAGCCGACCTCAACGAATCGCAGCCCTTCAGAGACTTCCTCAAAACATGGATGGACCTCAACGACCCCAAACTCAACGATCGCTGCTTCGACAACAAACTCTTCGGCGCCTTCTACGCGACCACCCTGCGAACCCTGCACCGAACGCTCGCCAACAACCCCTCGCAGGAGGGCCAACTGCTCCTGGAAATGGTCGCCTCTGCACCCGTCGACGACCGGAGATAGACAGGTGAGCGGTCACTGTCGGGGTCTGTTCAGTCTCTGAATGAAGCAGCCTTTGAAGGAGTTGAGCCTTACGTCGATCTCCCCCTCCTCGAAAGGGTCGTGGGCGTACAGGTCTTGGTGGCAGGAGGGGGAGATGCAGGCGCGGACGCAGGCGAACCTTTCGGGGCCCACTTTGGAGGCGCAGTCCGGGCTTTGCTCGCACGCCGACTCGAACTCTCGGAATGCGATCTCCTGAACATTCAATATGAACCTTTTAATGTCAGAATGGCCAAAAGGTTTAAAATGACCTCTGTATTTGTTTAGTTTAACGCACATAAAGTAATTGTGAAACAATAAATTGTCCCATTTTCCATATTAATATTAAGAAAAAAAGGCAACATTGCATCACTTAAGAAAGAGAGAGCAAAACATTAAAATACATATAAAATACTAAAACTGACAGAGGTCAAAATGACCCCATTGGTCAAAACTTAAACAAATTAAAAAAGCAAAGCGTTGAATGAATTTTTATATACAGTATATATAATTTGTTCATATACAGTTTAACAAATTTCACTTAATCAATAAAACTGCAAAATTGCATTCGAAAAAAAGGTAAAAATAAAATACTAATTTGACTTAAATAATATAAATACAAATGACGTTTGGGAAATATCCGACAAAAATACTATACTTACATTTTTAGAGTTTTCTTTGTAAGAAAACTCTGGAAATTTGTAAACGACTTTTTCCCGTTCTCCGCCGGTCGAGGCCAAAAGAGGTAACAACGTGAGTAAATACAATGTCGGCATTTTCCGCCATTCGACCCCAATCAACCCCTAAAGCGCAGAATCCTCCCCCGAATCGAGCAATCGATAAGTTTGTTCTTGGAACATTTAATTAATATTTCATCCAACCGCCTTTTTTAATCTATGAATGGGAAATAAAGTTATATTATTACGAATTAATAATCTCTTTTTAATAAATAATAATTAAAAAGGATTATATAATTATAACTTGAAAGACAATGTAAATATAATTACATTTATTGTATATATTTTTTTAAATTTTATATATTTATTTATTTCCCCATTTTTTTAATTTCTCAATTTCAATGTTGCGTCAGAGAAAAGGTTTGTTCGTTCTGCTCCTCCAATGGAGGCAAAAGTATATTACTATAATCTAAAAAGGGACCGTAACCCTTTCGTTGGGGCAAAATCAATCGAAAAAAAATGGAAGACAAAAAAGGCAGAGAATTCTTGAAATTATCAGTCTTTTCTTTGAAACGCCATTAGTGTTAAACTGTTGAAAAGGATTTTCACGGAATAAAAGTTGTATGTTACAGTATGTTACAGTGCAATACAGTATTGTCTGCTGACTCCTATTGACGCTTCAGTCAGTCTCGTGGTCAATCCGACATCTCCGGACTTTCAGGTATGACCATTCGGCTCGTCTTGGCCGAAACGGGGCAGTCGCTCCCCTCGGATGGGGGTGAGTCCACAGAGGATTTCCTCGCTGTCTCTGATCTGGTCTTTGTCCGCCGCTGGAAATTAAATTTACACTCGTAGTTGTACTCGTAGCTCTCTCTCTCTCTCTCTAATGGTTGGACATAAGCAATATATAAAACTCTCACCTTTACTTTGTCTACAGCGCTGCAGGACAAAACGGAACTCACGTCCTCATTGCTCGTCTTCCTCGGCGTCCTCAAACTCCTCACGCTGCTCATGAGGGTGTTCTCCACCGAGGCGACGCCACCCGCCCCCTGCGCCTTCTCCTCCACCTTCTTCCTGAAGTTCTGCACCCACCGCAGCCACGACGCTTCCTTCAGGTTCTGCAACACATCCACGCATGAGGGCGCTCCTCCCACGTGAGTACAACAAACCTTCTCATGAGTCAGACCTTTTCTATCTTCCGCGTGAGAGTGTTCAGCTGCTGAACGAAGGACTCGCTCTCGAGGGAGAGCTCCAGCAGGGGGAGGCACTTCAGGTAGATCTGGGCGAGGAAGGCGGAGCCCTTGGGGTCGATGACCTCCCTGTAGACCTCGTGGCACATCGAGAGGGCGAGGTTGTTGTGGAGGTGGAGCGTCTTCGCGGTGGACGTGTTAATGTGGGGCCGTGTGTGGTCGATGAGGAAGGCGATGACGTCCTTGGGGTTGATGTCGGCGTCGGGGCTGCCGAGGGGGGCCCTCTCGAGGGCCTTCAGGGTGGGGATGAACGCCGCCTCGATCATCTCCTGACTCCGGGGCGTCTTCGCCGCGAAGATAGGGAAGAACACCATGAAGGTCTGCCGGATGAAGTCTTCGTGTTCGCAGTCTGAAAACGGAATGGAGGAATGCAATGAGTCTTTGACTTTGGGACAGTGGTTATTTCTTCCCTTCTCCCCTTCTTCCCATTTTTTCTGCTTTTTCTCTTTTCCTTCTTTTTATTTTGTATTTTCCCCCCTTTCATTTCAGAAAAAACTTCAGGTAAAAATGACCGCTTTGAATGAAGAAAAAGAACATTCACCCACTCACCTATGATTGGGCTGAACCCTTTGATCACTATCCTGCTGAGCACTGACGGGGAGTAGATGACGCCCGACAGCAAAAGCTTGCAGAGCCCTTCGTAGGCGACCGCCTTCAGCGCATCGTTCTGAACAATTACAAACTCAGTTAATTGACTCATTCTTTTGCTGAGCAGAGATCGACTCACCGTTTTGCATAGCAGTAAAGCGTTCAGGTTTTTCAGGCATTTCACTTCCAGCGAGGTCTCTTCAGGTTGTTCAGAATCAATACCGGAGGTCTTGTCCCGCGTAGGAGAACCTTCCTCCTCGTCATGACCTGAAACAAAATCCCTCATGACGACTGTCTCAACTTGCTTAGTCCGCCATTATTTGGATGAAAAAAATAAAGATTTACCTTCGGTTCGAGGCAACTGCTTTAAACATTCAACCCCGTGCGTTTGGATGATGTCGAAGACTCCTTTCAGTGACGGAATGTTTATTTCGTTGTCTCCCTCCTCTGAAATCTAAACACAACAGACTGTGAACGCAGCAGACCTCCTCCACAAACCAGAGGCACTTACCATGAGGAGGAACCTGATCAGGTTCTCCCTGGCCAGCTCCTTGTCGAGGATGCAGAACTGGGCGCTGGCCTCGATGGCGAGGGACTGGGTGAGGAGGTCCCGGCTCCCCATGCACTGGTTCAGGAAGTTCTCCTTCAGGTTCACCAACCTGGGGCTCAGCGCCTGCACGCCGCTGCACCTGATCATCTCCACCAGGATGCTCAGGCACTTGCACAGGGTGATCGGGTCGTTCTTCTCCTCGCTCACCTGCAATCGCGCACACATTCAAAATGGCGAATGCGGGAGAAGAGACACATTCGAAAGGCGGTGTACCTCCTGAGTGGTTGTCATTGGCTGATCAGTGAACGTCTTCAGCTGCGCCTCCATCGCCTCGATCTCGTTCTTGAGCTGTTCGGCCACTGCGTAATTCTTGTTGGTCACTGCTTCGTATTCCTTTTCCCTGAGCTCATTCAGCGCCACTTTCATGTCGGAAATCTGCAATTCACATCGATGACAATCGAATGATTGTTCGCTTGAGAAGCAGGTCGAACTGCTCTCGTCCCACCTTGAGGTCCCTTTCCATTTTCTCTTTCTGGGACATTTGGGTGACGACCGTTCGCATGGGCTCTCTGATTTCGGAAATGACTTCGGTGAGCTCCTGAATGAGGGCGTCTTGGTTGGGAATGACGGGGACCAACAACTCAACAAGTGATTTGATTTGGGCGTTGGAGATTCTCGAACTGATCAGCATGTCGATGATTAGTTTTTTTAATTTCAACCTGCAAAATCACAAACCGTTTGAATTGATGAGAGGTTACAGACAAAAATAGTGTTGAAATGGCTGAAATCTTTCCATTTTAAGCACTTCCTTACCTTCCCATTTCATCACTCAGATCAAAGACTTTAATCAGCTGCAACAAATGTATCAAAATTTCCTTCTCTTTGACTTCCTCCCACTGCTCGTCTTCGTTCAGCGCCTCATTCCCACAGCCCTCCAGTTTGAAAAACCTGAAACAAAACCCCAGTTTGAAAACGTGAAAAGGAGGAAAGCACTCAGCAGTCGCCCACGGAGTCACACTCACTCCCTTATGTGATCACAGAGTACCGTCAGACTGGGCAAAATGGCGTCCAGGTCGTCGTCGTTGCCCTCTCTGAGGAAATAATGGGCGAGACACCGCCACAGCAGCACAGTTTCCGGCGTCATCCTCTCCCTCGGGATTAAATGGGTGTCCTCGTCGAGTGGTAATTGCTTCAGAATTTCTTCTTTTGGTTGGGTCCTCAAATGTAAATTCCATTTATTTTCAAACCATTACCACTTACAATACAGTACCTAAGGTACTCAACAGTTAAATACAAACAAATTAATTGTGACTTACTTTAATATAGTTTCAATTGTCTTAATTGCAATTTCACTACAATTCACAACATCCAAAGATTCCAAAAACTTAATCAAATCTTTAGAGAAATTATCCAGCCAATTAACAATGACAATTTGTTCAACACATTTTCTCACCATTTCTGAAATGAAAATGAACACCATTGGTTTGGTAATAAATAATTTTCCTCCTTTAGTTAAAACTAAAGTCCCAATACCTGAACGATCCTGAAGGCCTCTTTCCAAAATGGTCACCCTGAATTTGATGGTCAAATTCATGGCTTTGATTTTAGAAAAAACCAAATAAGCATTTCTCCTGACATTGTCATTTACATCTCTTGTTCTAGCCAATACATGACTGATGGTTACTTTGTTCAGGGCAATTGATGACACAACTGCTCTTCTGACTGCTGGACTGGGATCATTAAAGTGAAATATCAAAGCTGAAAAACAAACATGTCTGGATTGAGAGAAAATAGTTTTGCAGAAATAATAAGAAGTAAATGAAATACCTTTTATCACTTCACAATTAGTATTTTTTGGGTCCTGTAACATTCTGGCAGTGAGAACAGTTTGGGCTCTCACAGCCAGGTTTTTATCTTGCAATCTGCAGAGCACTGTTTCCTTTAATTTCTGCCATATTTCATCACTGATCAAAGAGTTCTCAGGCATTCCAGACAGTATTTTGCTTAACAGTTGCATGCATCGAAGTCTGGCATCAGCAGAAGCCACTCCGTGAGTCTGTAAAAACCCCAAAATAAATCCCACTCAATTTTTACTTTCACTTTCCTCATCAAAACAAGAGTTTACCTTAAACAAAAACTCCAACACCGAACTGACAAATGGTTCGCACTCATCGACAGTACTGTCATTTTTGTCCTGTTCCAAGTTGGGAGCATAAAACATTGACACACATTTGGATATAAAATTAAGAATATTCTCGACTGCCGCCTTCTCCTGATGTAGGAAAACATATCTCATGGCTGAAGTAAACTCTTGTAGAAATAAATCACTGCAACCGTCGTCCTGGAAAAAAATAAAATTCGCGACCCTAACCTCAACTCGTTAAATAAAAGACTTAAAAACTTACGCATTTCCTTTTGAGCTTTCTGCATTTTTCTATGAGCTTTTGATGCCCGTATTGTTCTTGTGCAGACTCAAAAATTTTCCTAATTTTTTCTCTAACGTGCTTTTTGTCAGATTTTTCCTTTGTAAAAGCCATTTACTTTACTCAGAAAAAACCGCGCGACTTTTAATTCATCACATTAACCGCATTCCACAAAGTGTATAAACGATGGTGTGACGTCACAGGAAAAACGATCCAATCAGATAATTGGCTTTATATGACGTTTTTCAGTTGTTAAAATTAACGGATTTTTTGCAGTGATAAAACTTAAAACTTGGATTAATTTTATTGAGAGTAGTTCCAAGTCAAAAGTAATTATTTTCAACACAGATATATAGGTATACTTGTATAATAAAGTTTTTCTATTTTAATAATCATGAGAACCTTCTGGTTAAAGAATTTTTAATTTATAACTTTTTAAGGAATGCATAACAAAAAATATAATGAAAAAAACGTTATGCTGAAACTGTTATCTGACAAGAAAAAGGCGTGAAACCAAGTTTGCCTCCAAGGCCTATATCAAATTATGATAAATACTTGGTAATAATTATGTCTTTAATTCGGGCGACTCGCTGCAGGAGACCCCATTGATGATTTAGTGTCATCGACAGTGAAAATCTTTTTTGATTTGCCCCCATCATCAACTTGTTTTTCTTCCTTGTGGCACCATAAAAACCTGATGAACTTGTCCAGAATCCCAATGACCCCCAGAATGGACAGACCCAGTAAAAATCCTACGCTTCCGCCGATTTCCCCCAAGAAATCATTCCAGTTGTAAGAATACCTCTCCGACATGGTGATCACCTGCAAAGGAACCCTTAATGTATCCAAATGATTGCACAATTTTGATTCAGGCTGTTAAAAAAAATAACTGTACTGCTTTGGAAGAAAAATAAATCATGGCTGTGCTGCTGAGATGCCGTTCCGAAGGTTCTGGTGTTCGCTTCACCACGAAGACTTTATAGTAAGTCGTTCTGCATTTTTTCATACAGCATTGCTTGTATGTCATCCTGTGGGAGAACCATATTATTTATTAAGCAATTCGCGAGATAATAATTAATTAATGTTGTAATAATAATAATATTTTACGGAAGAATTTTCCAGTAATTTAGGCATTTTTTGTTGGAGCATTAGGGAGAAAAATTTTGAGAGTTGTCAGCACTGTTGTATGGATTTTAATTTTACATGAATTAGTTTAATTTATTATTAGTAATTAGCTTACGAATTGGTCGCTTTGAGCAGAACTCGCATGCTGTGATTATTGTTGCAAAAGGGTTTTTTTATCTGAGGAAACCAGGGCCCCGTGCACTTCAAGTAAGGCGCTATGTCCTGTTGGATGGTGCAGTTTTCCTCGCACTAAAAAGACCACAAAGTCACCATCTGGTCCCATTTTCAGAATCACCTCCACACTCACTTCAGTCACGCTATAGTTTTCTTCCAAAGTGCAATTCTTCAAAGTGTTGAACTGATAAGCATCGATGTTGATTTCCGTTCGTTCTCCCACTGGCACAAACACATGGTCTTGTCTACTCGCGAGGAAATTTATGTTTTCTAAAACAACCAAAATTAGAAAGGGTTACCCGAGTGAGAAAGCGCCATCGGGGAAGGATTACCTGAAAATTTTTCCGTGGGCTCGTGGACGTATATTTTCCACCCCGGTTCGTCGTCTATGAGGGGAGTGTAGCCGTACAGGTCGTGGCTGAAGAACAAAGTGTATCCGGTCTTTTTGCCCACGTTCGCCACCGGGCTGAGAGGCGTCAGAGTGTGGCACATCCCGCTCAGAAGGTGGACAGAGCTCGTGATGGCCACCTCTGAGGGCAAGCAAACTCCCTTGTATCCGGGCGAACACCCGTCAGCAGCAGTGCTTACCGTTCTGATTGAGGGAACCCGTGAGCACGTCCTTCTTGTAGACGGCCTCGTCCCAGAAGTCGCTGATGTTGTATCGGTCGTAGGGGAAGTGTATCCAGTAGGTGGTGTACATGTCCGAGCCGATAGCATCGGTGGAGAAGTTGAATTTCTGGCGGAGGACCAGCAGAATTACAACCTGTCAGTCTCTGTACCGGTTCAGATGAAACAGTAGATAAAGATCTGTTCTCTAAATAGTTTCGCGCCTTTAATTTCCACTCCACTTCATTTTTTATTAAACATTCTTGAGGTTGCATTCGCCTCGAGAGTGATTAAACGTCAGATTAAGAGGATAACTCGTTCTTATTATTTACAATTATCATCGATGAAAAACTGCGGACGCTGCGGGGGTATTATGGAGATTTCTAACTCACCGGAAACACCTTTTTGTTGAAGGGCGGTTCTCTGCAGATTGTCAATGCCGGGTAATGCAAACTGTCGTTCAAAGTCAGCATCGAGTGAGTCGTGATCGGAGGGTTTTTCAGTTTCAGACTGCAGTCGACCAGCTGTGTGTTGCACAGTATATAAGTGTTATCGTACATGGGGATGAAATAGTGGTACAGCGAAGGGCCCACCTGTTTGTAGACGACGAGCAAACACACGATGAGGACGATCCATTTGATCCAATCCTGTGGCCTTTGGTCGGAAATGATTTTCCTGAGTTTCCGCCGCAAGGGAGAACTGCTCGTGGTTACCATGTCGAGGTTAATCAAACTCTGCTCTAATGGCTTTCCTTTCTTCCCTTTATCGCTTTTAATAACTCCCTCGGAGCTAATATTTGAGATAATAAACACAGTGACACTATTATTTATTAGTTCATCTTTATCTAAGCGCCGCTGGTGGCGTTTCCTTTGCAATAACTTTCTTTATTGCGGCAACTTTCTTTCCTTTCTTCCCCTTTTTGAAAATAAAATCAGGGGGCAAAGGAGTCATTTTCACCGATGGACTACTTTTATACCATTTTTGGTATAATGGCGAACTCCTCTTTGCGTTGTCTGTGATTTGAGTTCATCTTGTTAGCTGTGTAATTGTTACCTTTCATGTTTTTATGCACAACTCAAAGTCACTGAGCCGTAATTAAGCAGTGAATCAGCCATTGCATAATGGAAGATTTTGGTACTTCCAGGTTTACGTTTTTTTTTGGTGGTGGAGGATATGCAGTTTCTTAAACTTTTCCATTTTTTTTGGGAACTTTGTGTGAACGCTTTTCTTCGTTAATTATACTCTGCTTACCTTCTGAATGACACATGCACATTTTGAAATTTCTGGGTGTTCATTGTTATTTTGAGGCATTCAAGGTTATTAAAATTTTACTTGATGAAATTGTTTGAGGAACGATCATAGATAAAATATCGCGGGGTCAAAGGTCAAAACATTTTTGACCTAATTTGTCTGGAGTATTATAATTTTATTGAAGTAACAGTAACAAATGTATCGGAAGGATTAAAATATATGTGGGCAATGGTGTACTTCTATTCCCAAATTGTATATTTTCTTTTTTTAAAAATGCAAAATATAATTATGAAATGGGGAAGTGAACATTAATGCACATCTGAGACGAACTTTAGAAGTTAATTTTATGGTCCATCTGGGAATGAACAATAACAAATTGACAAAATACTTCTCTCCATTGCAACCCAAACAAAATAATATACTCGTTATAACAGCTCAGTTGCTCCGCTTTAATGGCATTGTTACAACCCAAAAATACAGGAAAACTTTTTAGAAGTTTCCAGAAAAATTTTGGATTTGTTCCACAAATTCCAGAACTTCTACACTATTTATTTTTGAGGATATACAGTGAATGGGATAGGAAATATAATTAAAATACTCTTAGATACTTAAAAAAGTTTTATGAAAAATATATACAGTCATACCTTACAAAAGTATTTGCGCTAAAAAAAAAAATTAAATCTACCTTAAATAATGAAAACCCGAAACGGGAAAATGTTCTACGTTCGAGAAGCAGAAAAACGCCGATTCGTAAAACCAAATCAATTCATATAAATATATTCGAACATATACAAAAAGTCATACTCAAACGCGTAAAACCTATTAAAATAAATACGCGGCCGATTTCTGCTTATTAAACTATGAAGAACATTAAACGATAAACCATCATCATGAGCACTTCCTTCGCGTCTTGGATCGGGACAGGGACTAGAAAATCCTCGGGATGTCAGGGGAAGAGGAGGAAGAGGGGGACAACAGACCGGATTTGAGCAAAGTATTCCAAAGTACAGAGTTCGCCCCCGCGGCGTCAGCAGCGACAGCGCGGCAGCGAACGTTCCCGCCGAACGCCGTTCCGGGTTTTCTTATGATTATATTCGCATGATTTTATACTCAGAATAAATTCAGTGGGCGAGTCCGTTCTGAGACAAACGTTCGTGTCGATTCGTGGAGTGTTCGAACGGCACCACATTCAGTCGGAGTATGAGCTTCCTTACGTAGTAAATAAACTGCCTTACTAATAAAAACTACACTCACTGAAGCGTTGCTCGAATGGCATCAAACGGGACAGAACTGAGGAAAGTGGATAGACAGAAAGGCACCACGTGGCACTGTATAACAGTAGAGTTAGCCGAGCCGATTTCGTGACTGTCTTTCCCCAGAATGATTGAATCATGTTCATCGTTCGGTGGCCGGAACGGTTGAGTTCTCGGACGGACCGATCATCTTCCTGATTATCGGTTCCGGAACGCAGACCTTCGGTTCGCATTGCATACGGCCGTTTCCACCGCAGCTGAAAGGGAAGAAGTCATCGCGATCAGTCGTGTCAAGTTGATGAGAACAGCAAAGAAATGAGAGAAAATGAATACTCACAAGCAATCCATGCAGGGACCAGAAGCCGAAGGGATGGCGGTTCCCACCCTGTAAGCCTTTCCTTGGACAACGCACCCCGGCGACCACCCCTTGATGGGTTTCCGCAAGAAATGTGGAGGCACAGTCGTGGTCGTCGTCGTGGTCGTCGACGTCATGTTGACGATGGTCGCGGTCTTCACGTGGCATTCGTACCTGGGGCAGCAGAAGCCCTGGATGGGTTCGTCGCGACAGCCCGGGATGGGCGGCGGGCAGCTCTGTTGCAGGCAGATTATGTCGCTTCTGAAGCAGAAGCAGAAGTCGCAGGGGTCGTCCCTCGGGATCTGCTGAGCGGAGACGTAGACCTTGCCGGCGTAGCGACAGGTGCCCGGCCCGTAGGGTTCCTCATCCTCGACGTCGTAGTCTTCTTCCGGGGAGAGCTGCCCCTCGACGTTGTCGTAGGGCTCCAAGGACTCGTGTCCCGGCTTGGGTTTGGGGGGCCTGTGCAGGTGATACTCTTCTGAAGGGGAGCTTCCTCCTGGAACGGAATGAGTCAGTGAAGCTTGTGTGGGAATTCCTACCCTGCGAACGCCGGGAGCATACCTGAGGCGATTCCCGAATCGAAAGGTCTCTTCTGGGCGTCCAGATCAGTTGCACCTTGCGAGGAACTTGGAGACGATTCAGGAACTGTCATGGGGTAGCCAGCTGTAGTGGTGCCATCGAGGTCCGAGTCTGTAGGATGAAAACTATTAGCGACCTGTTTGACCGGGGGGGAGGGGAAAGAACCATCCGTTGTGAATACTCACCACAAACGAAAGTGGGGCAGCAGGTATCTGCCAAGAACACGCCGGCGCAGTTGGAGGTGTTCTTCGGGGGCGGCGGGCACTTAACGCGAACGCAGCGGACGACAGAACTCAGGCACATGCACCTCGCCTGGCATGGCTTCACGGGCGGGACCTCGCTGTTGTTTGCGTATGTTTTGCCCTTGAGGTAGCAGCTGCCCTCGCCGGGGACGTATCCAGGCAGCGCGGGGAGTGGCTGTGGTCTGAAGGAGTCGTCGGGGTCGACGTAAACCGTTTCGCTGGGATTGAGTCCGGTCTTGTAAGGCACGAAAGCCACCCCGTCGTAGGGGTAGCGGACTGTGGGCGGGAAGGGCGTCGCCTCTTTGGGGTAGAACACCTTGGCGTTGTTGACCACTTTGAAAGGAACATAGACTCCTTGTGTTTCGGGGTTGACGGGTCGAGTCATCGAGATCAGTTCGGGGTAGAACAGTTTGGTGTTGTTGACGATTTCGTAAGGCACGTAATCTACACCGTCGTATTCCTCAGGTACGTAGTTAGGCTTATTGTGAGCGTCTTTCGGGTAGAACACTTTGGTGTCGTTGGCCAGTTTGTACGGGACGTACATCCCCTGGAGGCGTGTCGGCTTGGACGGAGATGGCGGCTCGAAGACTTTTGTCCCGTTTACGATGTCGAACGGGAGATAGTCAAAACCGTCATAGCCTTCGGGTATCAGCTGCGGTTTGGGCTTGGCATGTTTCGGGTGATATACTTTTGTCCCATTGACGAGCTTGAACGGGACATACAATGCCTGCTTCTCCAAAGGTATCGCCTGCTCAGGGTGGAACACCTTATTTCCGTCGGCTTCTTCATAAGGCAAATAATCAAAACCGTCATAGCCTTCAGGTATCAGCTGCGGTTTGGGCTTGGCATGTTTTGGATGGTACACTTTCGTCCCATTGACGAGCTTGAAAGGGACATACAATGCCTGCTTCTCCAAAGGTATCGCCTGCTCAGGGTGGAACACCTTATTGCCGTCGGCTTCTTCATAAGGCAAATAATCAAAACCGTCATAACCTTCGGGTATCAGCTGCGGCTTGGGCTTGGCATGTTTCGGGTGATATACTTTTGTCCCATTGACGAGCTTGAACGGGACATACAATGCCTGCTTCTCCAAAGGTATCGCCTGTTCCGGGTGGAACACTTTATTTCCGTCGGCTTCTTCATAAGGCAAGTAGTCGAAACCGTCGTAACCCGATGGAATCAGGTGCGGACTGTGCTGGGCGTTCTTCGGGTAGTACACCTTCGTCCCATTGACGATTTTATAAGGGACGTAGAGCGCCTTCTTGAACGGGGATTCCGTGGTCACTGCCTGCTCGGGGAGGAACATTTTCTCCCCGTTCACTATCATGTACGGGATATACTCGAATCCGTCGTATCCCTCTGGCGTCGCCGTGGGCAGGTACTGGGCGTATTTCGGGTAGAAGACCTTCGTGCCGTCTATGATTTTGTAAGGGACGTACATCGCTGGCTTCTGAGGGGTGGGGGGTGTCGTTGCCGATTGGGGATCGAAAACCTTATTTCCGTTGACGATCTTGTAAGGGATGTAGTCGAAGCCATCGAAACCTCCTGGAATCAGGTTCGGTTTGTCCTGGGCGTATTTCGGGTAGAAAACCTTCGTCCCGTTCATGAGTTTGTACGGGACATACATAGCCGGCTGAAGTGGAGCTTCCGTTTCCTTTTCTATCGGTTTGAAGATCTTCGTCCCGTTTACGGTGTCGTACGGAAGGTAGTCGAATCCGTCATAGCCGTCAGGCACGTACAACGGATTGTGCTGCGCCTGCTTCGGGGAGAATACCTTCTTCCCGTTGATTATCTTGTAAGGGACGTACATACCCGGGTAGCTCGGCACCCGATCCGGATGGAAGACGCGAGTTCCGTTCACCGTATCGTAAGGGATGTAGTCGAAACCGTCGTACTCTGGAGGAATCTGTTGCGGGTTGTTCTGCGCGTGCTTCGGGTAGAACACCTTCGTGCCGTCTATGATTTTGTAAGGGACGTACATCGCGGGTGCTGCGCTCGGGGACACCCGTTCGGGGTGGAAGATTTTCGTCCCGTTGACAACCTCATACGGGACGTAGTCCAGTCCCGCGTACTCGTCCGACAGAGGATGTGGTCGTTTGTGGGCTTCCCCTGTGTAGTAGACCTTCGTCCCGTTTATTATCTTGTAAGGCACGAACATGCCCTGGGGCTGCGCCGGAACCGATTGCTGAGTCACCTCCTCCGGGTGGAAAACTTTTGTCCCGTTCACGGTCTCATATGGAAGCGGGTCGATCCCGTCGAAGCCCTCGACCATCAGATCAGGTTTCCTTTGGGCGTTCTTCGGGTAGTACACTTTCGTTCCGTTGATTATCCTGTAGGGCACGTACATCACGGCAGGAGGTTCCGCCGGCACGGCCTGTTCGGGGCGGAACACCTTCGAGCCGTTTATCATCTCGTAGGGGATGTAATCAACCCCGTCGTAGCCGGGTGGCACCGCTTGTCTTTTCTGTGTGGCGTCTTTCGGGTGGTACACCTTCGTTCCGTTGATTTTCCTGTACGGCACGAACATTCCCATCGTCGGGGTGACTCTTTCGGGGTGGAATACCTTATTGCCGTTGACGACCTCGTACGGCACGTAATCGAATCCGTCGTACTCCTGAGGGATTTCGTACAGGTTTTCTGTCGCCATGTCAGCATAGTAGACTTTGGTGCCGTTAATGAGTTTGTAAGGGATGTACATAGCCAATGGTTTGCCGGATGGGGGGGCGGTCACTTTCTCAGGGTGGAAGACTTTAGTGCCGTTGACCACCTCGTACGGAATGTACTGTACTCCATCGTAGCCGGGCTTAAGAGGTCTCGGTTTGTGCTGGGCGTCTTTCGGGAAGAAGACTTTCCTGTTGTTGATGATTTTGTACGGGACGAACATTCCGTTGGGGTAAAATGCGGGGGTGGACGTGTGCTGTGGTCGAGGCGTTGTACTTTCCGGAAGGAACACTTTCGACCCGTTGACTTCCTTATACGGGAGGTAATCGAAACCGTCGAAATCTTCTGGTTTGTGCGTCGGCTGCTTCGTGGCGTGTTTCGGGAAGTAGATCTTGGTACCGTTGATCAACTTGTAGGGGACGAACATTGCGGGCGTGACGGTGGTCGTCGGCAGCGGTGCTGGCGTCGTCGTCAGCTCCGGATGGAAGTACTTGGTGCCGTTGACGACCTCGTACGGCACTAGGTCAAAACCGTCGTACTCGTCGGGAACGGATTCAGGTTCGGTCTGCGCTTCTTTCGGGTAGTACACTTTGTTCCCGTTAATCAACTTATAGGGAACGTACATCGCCGGATACTGATCCGTCGTGGCAGGCACGTGATACTGGATGCGTTCGGGATGGAACACCTTATTCCCGTCCACGACGTCGTATGGGATGTAGTCAAAGCCGTCATACTCGTCTGGTATCTTTTCAGGGTCGTCTGCGGCATCCTTCGGATAGTACGCCTTCACGCCATTCATTATCTTGAAAGGAACGTACATGGCGCCACCCATCGGGGCATCGGTGGTCACCGGTCTCGTTTCGCTCACCACATCAAAAGGTAAGTTTTCTGGTCTCTGGGTTATCATTTCGTTGGGGAAGTACACTTTGGTTCCGTTGATGATTTTGTAAGGAACGAACATACCTCCCGGGCGTGTGGTCGTGGCGCTGGGTGTCGGTTGTTCTGTTACCACTCGGTTCGGGTAGAAGAGTTTCGTGCCGTTGACCACTTCGAACGGGATGTGGTCGTAGCCGTCGAAAGGAGATGATCCGGGCTCAGGTCGCTGCGAGAGTTCCTTCTCGGGGTAGTACACTTTGGTTCCGTTGACGAGTTTGTACGGGACATAGGATGCTCCTTGCGAGGGACGTGTGGTCTGTCCTTCCTCGACCAGGAAGTAGTGCGGAGTGGTGTGGTCGACTTGAGACGTTTTGTCCGGCAGTCCTTCGGTCGATACGACCACGGGGTGTCTGGTCGGGGGGTACATTCCTGTTGTTGCAGCTCCTTGGAATACCCCGTCGACTGGCTTCTGGGTTGTTTTTTGGGACGGGAACCTGGTGCCAAGGATTTCGGGTCTGTAGGTCGTTCCCATTGCAGAGTCTGTGACGAATTGTCCCGGAACTTGCTCAGTCGTGAGGGTGACGTCTTCGGGAAAACCGGGGGAGGAAGTAGTCTTGGAGGGATGTTTATCCTTAGGGGAGTAGAGATGCATGATATGCTCGGATTGTGTGACTGGAGGTTTCACACCGATGGGGGTGACGGTGAAAAGAGCAGGTTTGGTCGTGCGTTCGGGCTGTTGGGTGTGACGAACGGTCTGTCCGGCCACTGTCGATCCCTCTCCGGGTTCCGTCGGTCGGGTCTGTCCGAAAAAGACTCCGGGTTGTCTGGTGACTTCTTCAGGTTTCAGGCTTCCTAATTTGTCCTCACTCAAAGGCTTGCCGGTTTGCTTGATGTAGCCATCGGTTTGGGGCTTGGTGGTGGCTCTTTCGCTGTGCACTTCCGTGTGGACTTCTTGTACGATGATCACAGGAGATGTCCCCGGCTCGCTGCTGATTTCTGTTTGAACTTCGTACTCCGTGTGGGTTTCGAAAGGACCAGTCGAACCAGGTTCGGGAACTTTAGCCGATTCTCCAGGTTTGCGAGTGACGACTCCGTCCGGATAGTAAGTCGGGTATACAACGTGCAAAGGTCTCTCGGAGGAGAATGAGGGAGGGTACTTGTGACTCAGATCTTGAGGAGTTACCGTTTGCAAGTGAGGTTCACCAGTGGAAGGTGTTCCCGGTGTTGATTTATCTCCTCCAATTGCAGTGCTGCTGTCGTGAGGTCCGGTGGGTGTAGTCGTCAGCACTTCTTGTCCTGTCGACTCGGGTTTTCCAGGATATTTCGCTGAGCTGGAAGGTTCCTCAGGTATTCCAGGCCTTCCGGAAGACTCGGGAACTTGGGACGTTTTTTCATTGGATACAGGAGATGAGGTAGTAAAGGATTCATCGAAAGGATATTTAGAGGTAGAATCGAAGGGGCGTTTATCTTTTGTAGGAACTTCGGTTTCCGGTTGTCCCGGATGTACAGGTTTGCCTTCTGGTACGGATCCGGGCGCTACAGTTGACTGCTCGGTGGTCAAATTATCGTCCACTCCACTTGGATGAATTCCTTCCGGACCTTTCTCTGGCAACATCGCAGGCTGCAGCGTGCTTCCTCCTCCGAACGGGAATTCATACTGTGGTTTTCCAGTCTGTCCTTCGGCCGGAACATTGGCTTCGGTTCCTGGAACTTGTGAACCCGGTTTGTGTACAGGTCTGCCAAATGGACCAGAGGTCGGGTACTGGCTTTGAGGCACTTCGCTCGGAGAACCGGAAGTGGTGGTCTGATACTCTTCATAAGGATTCTTAGTTGCTTTATCATCTGTCACTTGGGATTGTATTCCGGAGATTATGTTGTGGAGCTTATTGATCAGGTCATCGTCAGCAGGAGTCGTCGTCTGAACGTTGCCAATCGTTCCCTGCGGTGTATCGGTGCCTGTGCTGGGATCCACTGGCTGTCCAGGTCTTCTGGTAACTCCTGTCGGGAATTTAGCTGTGGTTCCTTGAGTCGGGCTGTGAGTACTCATACTCGATGTGGGCTGTCCGGGGCGCTTGCTCGAGGTCGGGCTTCCTGGTTCGTGGGTCAGATCCGCCGATGATGGCTTATCTTGATGACTTTCAAAATGATGCAGGGCGTTCATTAAATCCTCTTCATTGGGTTGCTCCGTAGCTGGGATTCTTTCCGTGAAGCCGAAATCAGTAACCGAGGGTGAAGGGCCTTCCGGAACTGAGTCCTCGTCCAAAGGTTCGCTGCTGGGACTAGTTCCAGTTGGCCGTTGTCCCTTAGGAGGAATATAACCCGTTCCAGGCAGGGGAGTCATCAAGTGTCCCGGCTCACCGGTACTTATGGGAGAATCAGTACCGTAAACATCACTTCCAGTAACTTTTTCTGAAGTCGTTGGTCTAAACTCCTCACCAGGTTTTGATTTGTCCTTCTCCAAACTGGAAGTCGACACTTCAGGATACACTTCTGTTGGTCTGAGACCATCTGGGTACTCCTGTCCTGGTTTCAATCTTTCGGGATACTTCTGTCCAGGCATAACAGTCGATGGATACTCTACAGTTGGCTTTCCGCCTTCAGGGTATCCTCCAGTCGGCCTGCTGCCGCCTGGATACTCTTGTCCTGGTTTTCCTCCATCTGGATATTCCTCTGTTGGCAGCTTTTCGTACGGATAACCTTCAGTAGGCCTAACACCGTCTGGATATTTCTGTGCTGGTTTTGTCCCTTCTGGATATTTCTGACCTGGTTTATGTCCTTGGGGATATTTCTGTCCTGGCTTCACTCCTGGATATTCTTCTGTTGGTTTTCCTTCTTCATCGGTGGGTCTGACGCCGTCTGGATATTTCTGTCCAGGCCTTATACCTTCTGGATATTCCTCTGTTGGTCTTCCTCCATCAGGATATTCATCACTGGGTGTGACACCTTCTGGGTACTTCTGACCCGGTTTTATTCCTTGTGGATATTTCTGTCCAGGTTTATGGCCTTCAGGGTAATCCTCTGTTGGTCTTCCTCCAGCAGGATATTCATCACTGGGTTTGACACCTTCTGGGTATTTCTGACCTGGTTTATGACCTTGAGGATATTTCTGTCCTGGTCTAACGCCTTCTGGATATTCTTCAGTTGGTCTTTCTCCTTCGGGATATTCATCACTGGGAGTTACGCCTTCTGGGTACTTCTGACCCGGTTTTATTCCTTGTGGATATTTCTGTCCAGGTTTATGGCCTTCAGGGTAATCCTCTGTTGGTCTTCCTCCATCAGGATATTCATTACTGGGTGTGACTCCATCTGGGTACTTTTCTCCTGGTTCTTGCCCTTCTGGATATTTCTGATCTGGTTTATGTCTTTGGGGATACTTCTGATCTGGTTTTACACCTTCGGGATATTCCTCTGTTGGCCTTTCTCCTTCTGGGTATTCATCACTGGGTGTTACGCCTTCTGGATACTTTTGACCCGGTTTTATTCCTTGTGGATATTTTTGTCCTGGTTTATGTCCATCAGGATAAACCTCTGTCGGCTTTCCTTCTTCATCGGTGGGTCTGACGCCATCAGGATATTTTTCTCCGGGTTTATGTCCTTGGGGATACTTCTGTCCTGGCCTGACACCTTCAGGATATTCCTCTGTTGGTTTTCCTCCTTCGGGATATTCATCACTTGGTGTAACTCCACCGGGGTACTTCTGTCCTGGCTTCACTCCTTCTGGATATTCTTCTATTGGCCTTCCTTCTTCATCGGTGGGTCTGACGCCGTCTGGATATTTCTGTCCAGGTCTTATACCTTCTGGATATTCTTCTGTTGGCCTTCCTCCTTCGGGATATTCATCACTGGGTGTCACACCTTCTGGATACTTCTGACCCGGTTTTATTCCTTCTGGATATTTCTGTCCAGGTTTATGGCCTTCAGGATAAACCTCTGTGGGCCTTCCTTCTTCATCGGTGGGTCTGACGCCATCAGGATATTTTTCTCCGGGTTTATGTCCTTGAGGATAGTTCTGTCCAGGCCTGACAGTTTCAGGATAGTCCTCTGTTGGTTTTCCTTCTTCATCTGTTGGCTTAACACCGTCCGGATATTTCTGCCCTGGTCGTACACCTTCAGGATATTCATCAGACGGCCTTACACCATCCGGATATTTGTGTCCTGGTTCTTGCCCTTCGGGATATTTCTGTGTTGGTTCTTGCCCTTCGGGATATTTCTGTTCTGGTTTATGTCCTTGGGGATATTTCTGTCCTGGCTTCACTCCTTCTGGATATTCCTCTGTTGGCTTTCCTTGTACATCGGTGGGTCTGACGCCCTCAGGATATTTTTGCCCGGGCTTATGCCCTTGGGGATACTTTTGACCTGGCTTACGTCTATCAGGATATTGCTGTGTTGGCTTTCCTTGTTCATCAGTCGGCTTTACACCTTCGGGATAATCCTCTGTTGGTCTGCCTTCGTCAGGATATTCATCACTCGGTGTGACGCCATCAGGGTACACCTGGCCTGGTTTTGCTCCTTCTGGGTATTTTTGTCCCGGCCGTACACTTGAAGGATATTTTTCTTCGGGTTTATGTCCTTCAGGATATTGCTCTGTTGGGCTTCCTTCTCCGGGGTATCCTTCAGTTGGTCTGACACCATCCGGATACTTTTGTCCAGGTTTCGCACCGAAGGGATGTTTCTGCCCAGGCTTAGAGCCTTCTGGATACTCCTCTGTTAGTCCTCCTTCTTCAGGGTATTCCTCAGTCGGTGTAACGCCATCTGGGTGCATCTGTCCTGGTCTCTGTCCTTCAGGATATTTCTGTCCTGGCTTCACATATGAGGGATATTTTTGCCCTGGTTTATGGCCTTGAGGATATTTTTGGCCCGGTTTTACACTTTCTGGATATTCTTCTGTTGGTCTTTCACCATCCGGATATTCATCACTGGGTGTTACTCCTTCTGGATACTTCTGCCCTGATTCTTGCCCTTCTGGATATTTCTGTCCTGGTTTTGTACCATCTGGGTAAACCTCAGTTGGTCTTCCTTCCTCAGGATACCCTGCAGTCGTTGTGAAACCCTCCGGATACTTTTGTCCAGGTTTAACACCCAAAGGATATTTTTGTCCTGGTTTAAACTGATCTGGATATTTGTGATCTGGTTTATGTCCTCCAGGATACTTCTCTGTCGGTCTCCCTTCATCGGGATATCCTTCAGTCGGCGTAACACCAACTGGATACTTCTGTCCAGGTTTAACACCAAATGGATACTTGTGTCCAGGTTCATATCCCTCAGTAATTTCCTCCGTGGTTTGTCCGTCTACGGGATATTCTTCAGTGGGCCTGACACCTTCTGGATATTTCTGTCCGGGCTTGACATCTGTAGGATACTTCTGTCCAGGTTTTACTGGATGGGGGTATTGTTGTCCTGCTCCAACACCTGCAGGGTACTCTTCCGTTGGTCTACCTCCTTCAGGGTATTTGTCTACTGGAGTAACGCCAACTGGCCCTTTCTGGCCAGGTTCTATTCCCTCAGGATACCTCTCAGTTGACCCATAACCATCGGGGTATTTCTGACCTGGTCTAACACCTTCAGGATAACCCTCGGTTGGTTGCTCCTCCCCTGGGTATCCTTCAGTCGGGCTAACACCCTCTGGGTATTTCACCCCCGGTTTAAGGCTTGACGGATATTTCTGTCCGGGTTTATATCCCTCAGGATACCCCTCAGTTGGCTGCCTGTCATCAGGATATTTATCGGTAGGCCTAACACCGTCCGTCTGTCCTGTGGGGTGCTTCTGGTCAGGTTTAACTCCTTCTGGATACTTCTGCCCTGGTTTGGCCCCCTCCGGATACTTTTGGCTGGGCCTTACTCCTTCAGGATATTCCTCTGTTGGCCTTTCTCCTTCTGGGTATTCATCACTGGGTGTTACGCCTTCTGGATACTTCTGACCCGGTTTTATTCCTTGTGGATATTTTTGTCCTGGTTTGGCTCCCTCCGGATACTTTTGGCTGGGCCTTACTCCTTCGGGATATTCCTCTGTTGGCCTTTCTCCTTCTGGGTATTCATCACTGGGTGTTACGCCTTCTGGATACTTCTGTCCTGGCCTGACACCTTCAGGATATTCCTCTGTTGGTTTTCCTCCTTCGGGATATTCATCACTTGGTGTAACTCCATCTGGGTACTTCTGTCCTGGTTTTTGTTCTTCTGGATATTTTTGACCTGGCTTTGTACCATCTGGATATTTTTGACCTGGCTTTAATCCTTCTGGATATTTCTGTACAGGTTTATATCCTTCTGGATATTTCTGTCCAGGCTGATGTCCTTCTGGATACTCCTCCGTCGGCTTATCTTCATCGGGATATTCTTCAGTTGGTCTGACACCATCGGGATATTTCTGCCCTGGTTTTCTTCGTTCTGGATACTTCTGACCAGGCCTTACACCCTCAGGATATTCTTCTGTCGGTCTGCCTTCTTCTGGATATTTATCACTCGGTGTTACGCCATCTGGGTATTTTTGTCCAGGTTGTTTGTGTTCTGGTTCTACTGATTCAGGATACTTTTCCGTCGGTCTTTCTCCTTCGGGATATTCATCACTGGGTGTTACTCCTTCTGGGTATTTCTCTCCTGGCTTTGTACCGTCTGGATATTTCTGACCTGGTTTGTGTCCTAGGGGATATTTCTGTCCTGGCTTCACTCCCTCTGGATATTCCTCTGTTGGTCTGCCTTCTTCAGGATATTCATCACTCGGTGTGACGCCAGTAGGGTATACCTGTCCTGGTTTTGCTCCTTCTGGATATTTTTGTCCTGGTTTATGTCCTTGGGGATATTTCTGACCTGGCTTCACACCTTCTGGATATTCCTCTGTTGGCTTTCCTTGTTCATCAGTCGGCCTGATACCGTCTGGGTATTCCTGACCAGACGGATGTTTTTGGCCAGGTTTATGTCCTTCAGGATATTCCTCTGTTGGCTCATAACCTTCGGGGTATTTCTGACCTGGTCTAACACCTTCAGGATATTCCTCTGTTGGCCTTCCTTCGTCAGTCGGCCTGACACTGTCTGGATATTTCTGTCCCGGTTTCACACCCGACGGATATCTCTGCCCCGGTTTTTGCCCTTCGGGATATTTCTGTCCAGGTTTTTGGCCTTCAGGGTAATCCTCTGTTGGTCTTCCTCCATCAGGATATTCATCACTGGGTTTGACACCTTCTGGGTACTTCTGACCCGGTTTTATTCCTTGTGGATATTTCTGTCCAGGTTTATGGCCTTCAGGGTAATCCTCTGTTGGTCTTCCTCCATCAGGATATGCATCACTGGGTGTAACTCCATCTGGGTACTTTTCTCCTGGTTCTTGCCCTTCTGGATATTTCTGTCCTGGTTTATGCCTTGGGGATACTTCTGATCTGGTTTTACACCTTCGGGATATTCCTCTGTTGGCCTTTCTCCTTCTGGGTATTCATCACTGGGTTTACGCCTTCTGGATACTTTTGACCCGGTTTTATTCCTTGTGGATATTTCTGTCCAGGTTTATGGCCTTCAGGGTAATCCTCTGTTGGTCTTCCTCCATCAGGATATTCATCACTGGGTGTGACTCCATCTGGGTACTTTTCTCCTGGTTCTTGCCCTTCTGGATATTTCTGACCTGGTTTATGCCTTTGGGGATACTTCTGATCTGGTTTTACACCTTCGGGATATTCCTCTGTTGGCCTTCCTTCGTCAGTCGGCCTGACACTGTCTGGATATTTCTGTCCCGGTTTCACACCCGACGGATATCTCTGCCCCGGTTTTTGCCCTTCGGGATATTTCTGTCCAGGTTTTTGGCCTTCAGGGTAATCCTCTGTTGGTCTTCCTCCATCAGGATATTCATCACTGGGTTTGACACCTTCTGGGTACTTCTGACCCGGTTTTATTCCTTGTGGATATTTCTGTCCAGGTTTATGGCCTTCAGGGTAATCCTCTGTTGGTCTTCCTCCATCAGGATATGCATCACTGGGTGTAACTCCATCTGGGTACTTTTCTCCTGGTTCTTGCCCTTCTGGATATTTCTGGCCTGGTTTATGCCTTTGGGGATACTTCTGATCTGGTTTTACACCTTCGGGATATTCCTCTGTTGGCCTTTCTCCTTCTGGGTATTCATCACTGGGTGTTACGCCTTCTGGATACTTTTGACCCGGTTTTATTCCTTGTGGATATTTCTGTCCAGGTTTATGGCCTTCAGGGTAATCCTCTGTTGGTCTTCCTCCATCAGGATATTCATCACTGGGTGTGACTCCATCTGGGTACTTTTCTCCTGGTTCTTGCCCTTCTGGATATTTCTGGCCTGGTTTATGCCTTTGGGGATACTTCTGATCTGGTTTTACACCTTCGGGATATTCCTCTGTTGGCCTTCCTTCGTCAGTCGGCCTGACACTGTCTGGATATTTCTGTCCCGGTTTCACACCCGACGGATATCTCTGCCCCGGTTTTTGCCCTTCGGGATATTTCTGTCCAGGTTTTTGGCCTTCAGGGTAATCCTCTGTTGGTCTTCCTCCATCAGGATATTCATCACTGGGTTTGACACCTTCTGGGTACTTCTGACCCGGTTTTATTCCTTGTGGATATTTCTGTCCAGGTTTATGGCCTTCAGGGTAATCCTCTGTTGGTCTTCCTCCATCAGGATATTCATCACTGGGTGTGACTCCATCTGGGTACTTTTCTCCTGGTTCTTGCCCTTCTGGATATTTCTGGCCTGGTTTATGCCTTTGGGGATACTTCTGAACTGGTTTTACACCTTCGGGATATTCCTCTGTTGGCCTTTCTCCTTCTGGGTATTCATCACTGGGTGTTACGCCTTCTGGATACTTTTGACCCGGTTTTATTCCTTGTGGATATTTCTGTCCAGGTTTATGGCCTTCAGGGTAATCCTCTGTTGGTCTTCCTCCATCAGGATATTCATCACTGGGTGTGACTCCATCTGGGTACTTTTCTCCTGGTTCTTGCCCTTCTGGATATTTCTGACCTGGTTTATGTCTTTGGGGATACTTCTGATCTGGTTTTACACCTTCGGGATATTCTTCCGTTGGTTTTTCTCCTTCGGGATGTTCTTCACTGGGTGTTACGCCTTCTGGATACCTCTGACCAGGTTTTATTCCTTGTGGATATTTTTGTCCTGGTTTATATCCTTCAGGATATTCCTCTGTTGGCTTTCCTTCATCAGTC